>OY728147.1:1945251097-1945851097 GCA_963277665.1 Viscum album | reverse complement strand
AACTCCATTCTTGAGGAAAATATCCTTTCTACTTCAAAAACACTTTTCCTTTCTTAAAATGTCATAAAATTCTAAACTAAAAGAAGTTGATTAAAAATAAACTTGAAAACTTATAAAGGAAGCTTCTTGGAAATAATTTTTTAAAAATCCATTCATGTCGTATAAGTTAAAAAAAAATTCTTCGTACTTTTGTCGGAAAAATTCAAAAAGTACCTCGTACGAAAAACGACAAAAGATTCCTTTCATATATTTTACTAAAAACTCACCAAAGGGTAAAATAGGTTTTAAAAAATTTTAGGTGGATGGAAATAATATTACATATTAAGGGAACATGGATTTGGATGATAAAATACACCCAAGTAAATACCAACGTATAAGAAATCTTGGATAAAAATGAGATTGTGATATTTCCCTTACCTTAGGTCCGACTTGCTTTGTAAGTGTCCAAAACTCCTGTATAATGATTTAAATCATGTTATTTACTTATTCAAGAATCATATTCATTGTTATTATATCATATATGGTCCACTTATGACTTTATATTACTCATTCTTTTGTAAATTCATGTTAAAGTAGCGTTTTGGGTAAAATCGTCTCATTTGTCGTTCGTGTTTTTAACTTGTAATTATTAATATGATTACTTGGATCATGATTACTTATATCCAGAATGTAAAACATGATTTTTATATAATATATTGATAAATGGAATGAAATACACCGTTCATGGAGACGGTAGTCCGTACGTACGCATGAACGCTGTTTTCGTTTCCTTATTGAATTGAATGGAATTTAGTAGATGACATACATATAAATATACATAAATCCAGTATCATTATTATGTCATATATTTCATTAGTAATTATTATATATATACTTTATAATCATTCATGAATGGTTAATGTGGAGAATGAATCTCATCGCGTCGTGGAGACGGTATTCCGTACGTGCGCACACGCGGTGATTTCCTTTTTCTGTAGGATGGATAGAAGGTTAATTAGAGTTGTTTAATATTTATAATAACATATAAGTATATAATGAATACTTATGTTATTACTTCATCATGAAAAAAATAAAGAATAAGAAGTTGAAGAAGAAATAAATTGGAAAGGATCGATAATGGATATTACCTCTTCTTTGAAGTGCTTCTTTGAGACCTCCTTTTAGGGAACTAAAATTGGTCTTTTAAGAAGACCAGGACCTATAGGATGATACTAGGGAAGTGGAGAAGAGATTTTGTCAGGGGTTGGCCGAGCTTGAATGCTCAAATTGGTGTGAGGAGGAGAGGGAGGAGGTGCCCTTTTATAAGGGAGGAGAGGGGCACCTTTGGAATAACTAAAAATATTATTTTATTATAAAGCCAAATTCGGTTTTAAATAGCTCCAAATTGATTTATTTCGAAGCTAAGGTGGGGATGGGTCTAAATACTCTCATCAAATAGAATTTAGACAAGTTTAGGTTCTTATTTTAACCTTATCATTTAGATTTAACATTAAGTTAAATAATTTTACTTTTACCGTGTCTTCTTGTGTTCTTACACTATAAGGTTAATAAACTTACTATAAGAAGCCAAACGAACCCCAAATTGTTTATTATTAATATATATAACCTTATCTAAGTCATTTGGCCGAACCTTAGATTTTTAGGAATAAAATAACAATTAATAATATAATATTTGTTTTAAAAACTATTTTATGTCAATTTTGACACTATTTAGTAATTTATTTTTGTGAAACTCATAACAGAATGATAAGTTCTAAAAAAGTTACTTAAATTAATACTAACATGTCATATTAACCTATAAAATTAGTGGGATTCATAAAAAGTCTCAAATTATATTTATTTGGGTGTTTATAACATCAATTATGTCAATATTTCATTAATAAGATAATTACTGCATCATCGTTGCGTCATAAATAAATTAAATTATTTAATGTCTAAAAATTACAAATAAAATACCATTATGTAGGAAATCTTTTTATCTTTCTAATGAATATTTATAGTCAAAATTATATTATGTATAACCCTATATTAAAAATGTTTTAGTAAATAAACTTTGATTTTAAAACTTTTAACTCTTCTTTGAATTAAATAATAATAAATGTCTTAATCTAATCCAAGTGGGCCTAAATGATAATATTTTACACTTAAGGTTGTTTTTGGTCGAGATACACTTTTACAATAGGATTAGGACATGTGTTAGGGTAATATTAATATCATTTTTAGCCTTAATTACCCTTTTTACTTTTAACCGTGGTAAATAAAAGTAAAAAGTTACTATTCACCAAAAATTATTTTCATCTCATTGAACCACATTTTACTTACTGAAATCAACCATGTCTCTCGGATTTTTAAAATTCCATTCACAAAAGAGATAAAATTAAGATTTATGAAAAAATTAATTTTTTTAACTACCACTTAGTAGTTTCACTATTCATCAAAAATTGAAGTTTTTCAGAAAAATGCCAAAATTTCACCCTAAGCTATAATTGATATTCCGAATTCAAAAATGATTTCTATTTTAAAAAATTCCCAACATATAAGTTGCATTAATTAATTTTATAATTAATTTCCGCTGTCACAACAAATAGCGTGTTTTTAAGAGATAATAACTATTAAAAGATTAACACTTGTTTATGTCTGGTGTAAATGTGAAATTACATCCAATGACCAAAATTGTATTGAATTGTAAAAATATATTCTAAATATACTTTAAAACCACTCAAATTAATAATTTATCACTATTAATTATTTCGATTAAAAAGTTTTTTTTAATTAAAATTTAGTAATTTTCACTATTCATTAGAAAATGAAAGTTATCCGAAAAGTACCAAAATTTCACCTTAGGCTAAATTCAATATTACGAATCCAAAAATGAAGTCCATTTTAAGAGATAAAATTTCTAAAATTTTAAAAGGTGGTTATTACTATTCATAACAGCTATTTTTAATAATATTTTAATAGCATATCATTGTTTAGTGAAACTCGTTATTGGGTACTACACAAGCAATCGAGGAAGGTCGCGATTGCGTGTAATGCAAGGAAAGTCAAGGATGCGTGTTGTGCAAGCTCCTTTTGGTGTAGCGTACAACACAAGACATTAGTGAAATTAAAAAGAATATTTTTCATAAAATCTTGGGCTGTTACATCCAGGCCCCAGCCACAAACATATATGTTATTTTATGTGAATTATCTTACCAGTGAACAGATTCAGTGACTCTCATTATGGATGATCAAACTGAGCAGTTGGGTCATAGAAATCAACATCCTAGAGCAATTAGGACTATTAGAGAAGCTTTAGGAGTTTCTGGTCCACATAATTATAATAATTTTTTTCCAGGATAGCACTTCTAAATTCAATGATTTATTTTTGGAGTTCATTGTGACTTTCTTGTTTTATGGGAGCACATACCGAGGGACATCGAGCCACAAGACAACACAATTGAAATTCCTACTTGGTGAGAAATACTTTTAACTGATGATGGAAGAGTTTGGTTAAGGGTGAAAATTCTATACACATCAATCCAACCGACTCATGTTTCTACCCTCACTCACGCAAACTACTCTAACCTGCCTTTTTTGGGGGTATCTTGGTGGATTGGATGTTTGATGCACTCCCACCAACCAGATTATCACATTGATCATTTATCCAGCATTTCATTTCATTACAGCACTCCATTGTCATCCCATGACGCAAGGATGGGGGATTTGTGGCTCAACATGACATGAAGCCACTAATCTATATCATCCAATACCACTTTACCAAACTCCCATTATTTACCAGCTAATACTTCTACTCCATCTTTTCTGGCTGTCAGGGTAACCTGATGGGTGGGTTCTATGCCACTCGTTTGGTACAATACTTGGGGGATTTTGAGACATATCTCCATCACAATATCTTAGTTTCTCCCCATCCAATTGACTATATCATGATAATTCATATGATGATGGATGAGAAATAGTGGAAAACATTTGTGATCAGGTAGGATTTCCCAACACCAGTTGTGGTGAGAGCGGACCCTCTTACCCCATGAGGGTGTTGCTGCTCTTATTCCACCCCCACCCCACCTCCACCCCAACAGTAAAAACTCCTCCACCATCCCCACTTCTTCTCCACATGACTCATCTTATTATATTATATCCTCTATTGGACCATCCACAACCCAACCCCCCCCCCCCCCCCCCCACAACTTTGGACAATTTTCTAGTTTATCTCTTCTTGGCCACCATAGACGACTGCTAGGATGTTATGGATCAGTAAATTCATCAAATAAAGGGCATGTTGGGCCTTATTATTCAAAACCAAGGCCTTCAATTCTCCCATGCACCTACCCCACATCCATATCCTCATCCCTTAAAACCGTAGTCTCCATTCACAACTGTAGACACTGATATTCCCATTTTATCTTTTGATAGTTTAGCGGTCACTTCCACTGATGTAACATAAGATCTCCCAATCAATCCCACACCGCAGAGAAAGGGACCCACAACACCAGCTTCTATTGCCGCTACCCCTATCTTCTAGAACCCCATCTCATATAGTTCCCTCCTAAGGATAATCAATGACTATTTATGAAACAATTTTATTTTAATATATATATATATATACATATATATTTTTTGTGTAATTTTTATTTTTATGTTATGGTTTTCATGCATGAAAAATCCTTTTTTCCATTTCATTTTAGTGACAAGTACTCTATAATTTCATGGAAATATCTTTTTGACTTATTTGGAATTTTAATGATCTCTACGAGGGTAGTATTATTTTAGTTATTATTTTATTTCCTTTTTAATTAGATTAGTACTTTAAATTATCTCACTCACCTTAGACCACTTATGTTTTTCCATATCTTCTTCTCTTATTTACTATTGCACTTGGAGGACTATGTGTGATATTATGTGTGAGGGAGATTCTCTTGATTTCTGTAGTGTTTTACCTTAAACTAATCTTGGAGACATTAATAAATTTATAAACTATTTTAAAATGTGTAATTTTTTTGATCAATTATATTTATAAACAATGAAATATATTGTAATTTTAAAAGTTACATGATAATTTAAATTTTAATGTTTTCTAAAATAATTGATGATATACTTTTATTCTTGATTTGAATTCTTATCCATTTTCATTTATTGAGATATTATTTCTATTTATGTTATGACTAGATTGGATCATTTTTATCTTCATTATAAAGAGGTATTCTAAGTCCTTTTTCATATTCTTAATTATACCCTCTTTCGTGAGAGATTCGTGGGATATGTATAACTACTAGAGTTTGTATGTTTTCCTCTTCAAAACATGAAGATGTTGAATAAAATTAAAATGAATGAGGTATTGATTGATATTTTCATACCCTTTTGACGTTGATGCCGACCCTATATATTATCTTTTTAAAACCCATAGAAACCCTTTAATTCATTAATAGGAATCCACATTACAAGAATATTTATACTTCATACCCAAATTATTTGATAATATTGAATTATTATTCATTTGATATTTATGGTGAGAGTTTGGAGATTCATGTTATATTTTGTTGAGTGACCATGAAATTAAGTGTGGAGAGAGTTCCTATTTTTCACATGGGCATAGGGATTCAAAAACCAAAATTTATTGTATTCCTAAGTGGTCCCTTCCTAAATAATTTTCAAAGAGGACCAAGTTCATTCATTACACTCATTAATGGATTATGAACTAGAGTTGGGAAGGGAAAATCATGGTCATGTGGAACCTTAAGAGATCTTTATGGGGATGAATTTTCATTGAATTTCATGATTTATTATTTAAGAATTAAAACTATTTTTCAAGATTCTATGATTATTTCCACATTATTACCTACCCACCTTTAACCTTAGAATCATCAGAACCATATTGAAGGACCTTGTGATTTTTTTATTTAATTTTTAAGTGGATAATTATATTACATGAAATCTTATGGATAGAGTGCTTATAC
Organism: Viscum album; assembly: GCA_963277665.1. Taxonomy (NCBI): domain Eukaryota; kingdom Viridiplantae; phylum Streptophyta; class Magnoliopsida; order Santalales; family Viscaceae; genus Viscum; species Viscum album. The sequence goes on along the minus strand of OY728147.1, from coordinate 1,945,845,143 downwards.
TTTTGATTATGAATAACTCGGATTAAATGATCTTGAGTGATGAGTGTGTCATTTTCATAATGAGGTAAATCATAATTTGGCATGAATATTTATGGAAAGTTGAAAAATGTTACAAAAAATGGATAAAATTCATTAATTAAATTATATATAGGGTATAACTAGAATATATAGTGAAACAACCCCAGCATCCTGGAGCCATTTTCATTCTACAATTACATTGGAATAATATACAAGTAAATAACATACCAAAGGACCAAAGAGTTTAGTAGTATTTTTAAACTAGATACATACATGAGTCAAAAATTGCAACATATTTTTTTTCAAGGATAAAATTATTCAATCTAGTATATCATTTCAAATTATTATTAGTACAGTATATGGAATATTGGGGAAAGGGAAAAAAATAAGGGTGACCTCAAATTCTCCATAAGGGTAAAGTGAAATTTATGAAATAAATAATCAATGAGAATAATAAATATAGAAAGGTAAATAACACAGGACACAAGACATGTAATCAAAAACTAAGAAATAAGTGAGTAAATAATATGGAATAACAAATAACTAAAAAAACATTCCATTTAATCAATGAAATGAGAATGAAATGCATCCATAGATAATTTCCAATAAAAAAATATCATCGATAATAATAACTAATAATAAATTAAGAAAATAATTTGTTATTAGATTCCATGTTTCCCAGGTATATGGTACCTTTATCATGGAGACATTTCCCAAGGCGGTTTAGTGTACTACTATCAAGACCTTTCAAAATACAGTTTAAAACTAGTTTGGTTTGGGATGATACTCAATGGGTTTGTCAGTTACTAATTTTGTCCCATGAGACTACCAATGCATCAATAAGGTTATTTTAAATAATACCTAACCCATGTCATACCTTTCAAACACATTCCATATATATCAAATAATTGATTTAATTCAAAAACAATGTGCCTTATCAAATATGTGTATTGAATAAAGGATATGGATTTATCAATATTTCCCCAAAATAATCAAATAAATTTCAAGGTAAATACCAATTGTAAAAATGATATACAGTTCAAAAAATAATGATATCCATGAAAAATGATATGGATATTTAGGATAAATTTATTCTTCCATGAGTGTGGAAGTGTGAATATTTTAAGGGGACTACAAAAATGAATCAAGGAAGTGAATTTATATAATATCCCTTGAAAAATAAATAAAAAACCATCAAGAGGAATAATTAATATGGTATTAGTAAAATATATCCCATGTGGAGTAAAAATAAAGAGTTTTTGTCACCAATGATTACAAATAAAATATAAATAACTTTTAAAAAATTTCTTGAGGAAAATATCATTTTAATTTTGATTTTTTTGAAAATCCTTTAATTTTAAAATCAATTTTAAAAAAAAATCATTAAATATTAGAATTTTAAACATGAAAAGGAAGCATCAAATAAATTATGATGGGTAAATCCATACATTATGTTCAATGTAAAAAAGAACATTCCTTTTGGATGTTAAAAAGGTTAGAATAGATCCTTGTTAAGAAAGCAATAAGAAGTATTATTTGAAAGAAATTATAAAAGGAAAAAAATGTTAAATATTCCCTTAATAAATAATTTTCTAAATGTGTAAAAGAAATTTAAAAAGATTTTTATAAAATAGGGGTTTTAGAAGAAAATAGGTTCTCTGATTAAAGAGGGAATGAAATTAGATTTTCATAAAAACAATTTATAAAAAACATTTGAGTACCAAAGAGTGAAAAATGGTACTATTAATTGAAAAAGGTCCTGAATAACCTTATTCGGATAAAGTGAAAGGGTTTATTAAACAATGACAAAAAACTTTCCTCAAATTTAAATTCAAGTGTAAAAAAAAGATATTATGAAGTAAACCCTTGAAAATGCTATAACATTAAAGCACGAATCAGTTAATGAATAGATTTTTTGTATCAAATATAAATTAAAATATGTTAATTTGATGTAAAAATTTTGTATTAATATTCATTATATTAATAATCATAGAATATCCATGTCAATGAGGATGTAATATTACCCAATGAAAAGGAATTAAGTTATGAAATTTGCTTACCACATGGTAACTAAATGTGAAAATAACATTAGATGAAATAATTCAAATTAAAACACAAAATATCATGAATAATTATTTAATAATTATATTAAAAGTCAAATTGGTGGTATTTACACCATATATAGGAAATTAGGTTCATAATAATAAATTGTTCCTCAAAGGATTGGAATTGAGATACAGTCCCTTATTACTTGGTAACTTTTGAATTATAATCCCTATAAAAGAAATAACTTATAATGAAACTCTAAATATCGTGAATATAAATTTATTCATGATATAAATTAAAATAGGTTAAGTATATACATCATAAAAAATAAATAAGTTCTTGAAAATGGTGTATGCCTTACGAAAGAAAATGTGAGATAAGAATCCCTTACCTTGCATTTCCTTTTGGGTGAACATACTTTAAAGTATTATATAATGGTTTTGAACATGTAAATAACATATAAAAGAAACATAATTATATTAATAATATCATATATTATCTTATTATAATATCTTATTACCCATTTTTTAACAATCATTCTTTATTTTCACTATTTCGGGTGTTAATTTTCTAGATTTCAAGTATGTTTTGACTTTTTATTTGTTTTTCCTATTACCTAGATCAAGATTTAATAATATCCAAAAGGAGAAACATGAATTAAATATAATATATATTTACTATATATTTATTTTTAAAAAACCATAATATTTGGATATAGGAAATGAAAAGCATCATTCACTCCCACAAAACTGGGTTTCTACAGCGCCACCATTTAACAACGCTAAAAAAAGAGCTGATACGGGGGGGGGGGATTTTCCATGCTAAAAAAGCACTGATAAAGGTCACTTTTAATAGAGCTAGAAAAACAACTATTAAAAGTGACCCTTTATCAGCACTTTTTAGTGTAGATAAAGGCCCCCTTTATCAGCGCTTTTTTTAGCACTATTAAAGGGGACCCCTTTATCTGCGCTTTTTTTAGTGGCGCAGATAAATGGGGGTCTTTATCAGCGCTTTTTCCTAGTGCTGATAAATTTAAAAAAAATCATGAAAAATAATATATTTTTATATAATTATATTAATATTGATATAAATATAATATATATTTTTTAAATATGTTTTAGATAAGTATAAATAGAATATTACATTTAATATATAATAAATTTATTGAAAATGACTATAAAATATTTTTTAAAAATATTAGTAATTAACACTTTTCTAATTATTACCAACTAATGATCATTTAATAAAAATTTTAAGAGATACAAAATAAAAAAATAATAAAAAAAGATCTAAAATAAGTTGAAAATGTAACTCAAACTTCAAACAACCATAACTTTTGATCCGGGTGTCCGTTTGAGCTCTACAACATATCAAATCGAATCCTGTGACAATATCTACTTGCTAAAAATTTATGGAAACCTTCTGTCACATATTTCAAGTAAATGAAATTCCATAAGGCCTACAAAACTGAGATTTTAGTCGGGATACCTCGATTTTTTAACATTTGTTGAATTTCAGCCTTGTTTAAGGGGGGATTTTTGCCCTTTTTCAATGGGGAATGAATTTATTTCAATGTATTACATTCATATTCTTATTATGGATTTTAAATTTTATAATTCTTCATAATGTATTGTTATTTATAATTAAATATATAGCAATATATACAAATATTTTATATATTTGTACATAAAAATTTAATTTTATAAATAAATAATTAAACATATTTACATTTAAAATATATTTCCCAATATATAATCCTTTTCTAAATAATAAACTAATATCCATTTTATTTAAAATACAAATATATGAATATTTATATACCTATATAATGTGTGTGTGTGTGTGTATTTTTGTGCGTCTGTATTTACAAACTGATATATATTATCTATATATTCAAAACATATGTATATATATATATATATTAATATATAATATTTGTAATAAAATATAAATATGTATAATTATACTTATAGATACACATAATATATATATATGTGTGTGTGTTTGTGTGTGCGTGCATATTGTGTATATGTATTTATTTATTTATTCACACACACGAAAGATAAAATATTTTATTAATGTATTTAAAGACAATGTTATAAATATTTATTAATATACTAATAAATATACAGATAAAAAATATAACTAAATAGATATAAATATAGACCAACATAAAAATAAATATATAAATATATAAATATTAATATATATATGTATATATATATATTAAAATATTATATATAAATATATAAATATCTTAATATAGGAATATATATATATATATTAATATAACTATATATATATATATATATATTAATATACATATTAATATATGAAAAACTATAACTATAACTATACATATATAAATAGATATATCAATAAAAGGAGAGAAAAGAGAAATAGAGGAGTGGAAAAGTGTTAGGCGTGCATGTGAGGGGTCCCGAGTTCGAATCTCGGGGGAGGCAGGGGCGGCATGTGGGTGGAGCGTAAGTCACAACACTATTAAAGGGGGGTATGGGTGCTGTTAATGGCCTAGGGTGTGGCTGGGGCGTGTGAGCTTGGGTGTTGGGGGTGGGGCACTATTAAAGCCCCTCCCTAAATTGAATAAATATATTTTATTTATTTTTTTATCTTTTATCAGTGCTAAAAAAAGCGCTGATAAAAGTGATCTTTTATCAGTTCTAAAAAAATCACTGATAAAAGAGTCCTTTATCAGCACTTTTTTTAGCACTGATAAAAGGGACCTTTATCAGCGCTTTTCTGAGCACTATTAAAAGGGACCCCCTTTATCTTTGCCTCGATTAACAATGCTTTTATTGCACTATTAACTCTCTTTTCTGACACTGATAAAGGCTATATTTTTAGTAGTGATTCATGGAGATGGTAGGCCATACGTATGCATGAACGCTACTTCCATTACTTTGTCATATTTAAAATAATGAAAATTAAATTTTATATAAGTATATGTATATTATTATTAAGGTATCATATTTATTTCATATATTAAACATAGGTTTATTAAAACCATCATTTATACATTCCATGTATAACATAAATGAATCACATTTATTTGAGGAGGTGGTGGGCTACACATCAAAAAACGATGTTATCATATCTCCACAATATGGAACACATGAAGGTATGTATTATAAGAATTAAATATGCAAAAATAAATTATAAATATCATATATATAATATATAAACTATAAATATATCATAAATATCATATATATAATATATAAACTATAAATCTATCATTATTCTAACCTTCCAAGGTGGTAAATGGAATAATGAATGACATTAGTTTGCGAGGAAGTAGTCTGCCAAACACACGAATGATGATTTCATATCCTATTTGATGGGTGTGTGTGAAAGTGTAGGTAAAACTATTATCACAAAAAAATAAATTTATATTTATGATATTGATGTAATTAAATATGATATAAAAAATAAGAAATAAATCAGTGGGTAATGAAGTGAAATGAATGTGATTGTTGGATAATGTTACAATGTTTTCGGATAACTCCTTTTAGTTTATACCAAATTACATTCTTAATTAGATATCATCCCAAGGTTAGGATTATAGAATGATAATAGGGATTATTGGAGATTATTTTAGAATTATTTTTTTCAAATAATGGGCCTTAGAGGTGTGAAAATGTGGTATGGTTAAGTGCCTTTTTATAGTGGAAGAGGAATGGAATTCTTGTAAATTTTTAGAAAGGGTATTTCACCCACATTTTTCCCATGTTATGTGGAAAAAATAATGGAAATAATTATATATAAGGTGTTATAGGGCCTAAATATGAACATAAAATATATTTTGGAAAAGATTATAGTTCATTTTGGCCCTTAAAGTTATTGTTTTTTCCCTTATTAAGCTAATTTTCCCTCAATCACTATAATTAATTTTAATTACTTTCAATAATATTTTTGATAAAAAAAATATGTTAAAATTATTATAAATTCTTATTATTCTAAAAATGGAATCTATATTCCCAAATTCTATTCACATAAGTGAAAAAATTAATTGAAATGTAATGTTGTATAGGGGACAAAAATGCGGGTTTTTAAAGTAAGAATGTTCAAAAGATCCCTATGTTTATATAAGCAATTTCAAAGTGAAATTGATTCCAATAACATAAATTGGTTTAATTTTAATTATAACTAAAATAACTATACTTTAAAAAAATTTAAAATATAATATTAACATATATATTAATTGGATAAAAAAGTTGTTATGAATTAAAATTCATATTTTTTCACAATTTATCATGAAATGAATCTTCTTAGAAAAAACAATAAATTCACCCTAACATAATTTTTATGTTTCTATTTAAAATATTAAGTATATATTGACTTAAAAATGTTATTAAATTTCTAAAAATATTATTTAAAATAGATTCTCCATTAAATGGTTGTAAAATTTCCATTAGAAAAATATAGGTTTTTATGCGTAATATTGGGGTTTCTCTTCTCTTATAAATAATATAATATATTAGATGAATGTCAAAACATTTTATTTGATATATAATATATTATAATAATTCAGTTAATACTATTCATAACCTCAAATATAATATCTAGGTTATATCTTGTTATATTAAATAATAATATTTTAATAATACATTTTTGCTCAGTAAAACTTGGTGTTGCGTGTAACACAAGTAATTCAAGAAACTAGTTATTGAGTGCGATGCATGCTAACTCAGTATCATGTGAATTTAAATCTATATCATAGAATTAATTTATTTAAAATATTGAATATATTGGAATGTCTTAGGTTATTATATGTATTTACGCCCTTGGTGATTTGTGTCATAAACATTATCAAATACAATGTTCTTTCTTTATAATTATTGGTTGTTACATTTTCCCATATTTAAATAAATTGCATCCTAAATATTTATAATTTATCTTGGTAGTAAAAGTTTTTATATTTAGAAATTAATTTGTTTAAAAACCAACATCATAAAAGGGTTTATAAAATACCACCTTATTAAGAGAGAATGGTAAGTACATATGTCAGATGGAATAACAAATAACTTTGTTTCTATATAAGAGAACATTAGTGGAATGCGAAAATATGATCTTGTATGAAATTAATAAATAATTATATGGAGTGATTGCAGTAATCAACCAAAAATTAGTGAATGATCAGTGGAAAGTTGGGGGGGGGTCTAAAAGTTATAAATCTGCGAGGATTTAGAAGACCATCAGTTCAACAAAAATTAAGGTATTAATACTTTTTTTGATAATTTTTATAATTTTGATTAATTATTTTGATTCCTTGGAATATAACGTAATATACTTACTTGATATTAAATGTTACATATTTTCTTTTCTTTGATCAAATTACAATTCCTCCCCTACTCCATGAAATGGTTATCCTAGAATGAACCCTTTTTAAAAAAACTTAAATTTTCTTTTAACAGATCATAAGGCCCATAGAAGAGTGAAAATTATTTCAATTTGTCTCAAACTATTATCCTATCCAAATACGGTTAATAAGTTAGTCTCTAAACATAAAAAGTGACACTAAATGGTCATTATTAATATTTACTCATCGAACTATTTAACTAAAAAACTACATATTAACTAAGGAATTGCATAGGTCACTGGTTGGTGTTAAACCCTTAACGTCCTCCAATAATGGGTTCAAGTCCCGCATCCTTGTTATCCTTAATGTGTTCTCATCCTACATAAATTATTTCATTTTTTAATACCAAATTAATATAATTTCTAAAATAAATATGATGTGAATCATTGAAATTTAATCAATAAATATCATTTTAAATAAGGTTTTAAATAAAACCTCAATTAAATAATTCTTAATAAATTAAATTTCACATAGTTACTTACATGGTATAAGTTTTATCCTTGTAAATTCATTTTCATTATCTATTAAAATCCTTCTTAACTATCTGTAAAGAAAATTTGAAATATCTGAAGGATAAACCCCAGAAATGTCAAATTAGGTGTGTAGTAAGGCTCATTATTGTGTACTAGGTTATGCTCATGTCAGTCCCAAAGATACTTTTCTATATTTATACCCTTAGGTACATCAATTATAGAACCATGCCCACTTATAGTATCAATACATGGATGTGTTTAATGGAAGACCGACATAATCTCTTCTTTACCAAAATTTTGGTATGTTCTTCTATACTTATCTGTAGTGTCTATCTTAGGGTTATGTTCTCTAATCAATATTTTATTAAATATGTTTCCCAAGGTTTCTATAAAACAATCTATTATACCAACTTTATAAACATATTCCTATAATTCTTGTTTCGGCGTCATTCTAATATTACATTGGCATAATATATAAGTAAATCACATGCCAAAGAACTAAAGAGTTTAGTAGTATTGGTAAACTAGATATATACAAGGGTCAAATATTACAACATAAATGTTTTTGAGGATAAATTTATTCTATCTAGTATATAATATAATATATTTCTTAGTACACTTCATGAAATCCAAGGAAAAGGAAACAAAATAAGGGTGATCTTAAATTCTCAGTAAGGGTATTGTATAGTGTAAGAAATAATGAATTAATGATTATAATTAATATGGAAAGGTAAATAATTTAGAACACATGACATGTAATAAATAACAGAGAATGAAGTGAGTAAATAATATATCAAGGAAAATAACTAAAATAAAATTCCATTTAATCAACGAACTAAGAATTAAATGAATCCATTGATATATTCAAATGAAAATCTCATGGATAATAATAAATGAATATAAATTAAGGGAATGGTTAATTATTGTAAGAAATGTTTCTTAGGTACATGTTACCTTTACCATTAATACCTTCCAGAATATGGTTTAACATAATACTAACATGACCCTTAACAAGATAGTTTAAAACAAATTTTATTTGACAACAAACTCAAAGGGTTTTATCTAACCAATTTAATCACACGATATTACCGATGCATAAAAGGGAATACATTAAAAGGTCCCCAACCCATGTCATATATGTCTAAATCATTCCTTAAATATCAACTAATAGATTTAATTCATAAATAATATTCCTTATAAAATATCTGCATTGAATAAAGGATATTTATTTATCAACATTTCCTTAAACAAACAATAACTTTCAAAGTAAACCCCATATTAAAAATTGGTATATGGTTAAGAAAAATATCATTTCCATGATAAATGATATGGATTTATATGTTAAATTTAATGTTCAATGACCCAAATAGTGTGAATATATAAAGGGGACTAAAAAAATTAATTAAGAAAGTGAATGAAAATACTATCCTTGGAAAAATGAATAAAAACAAATCTAGAGGAAGAATAGGGATAACATCAATTCAATATATCCCCAGTGGAGTAAAAATAAAGAGTTTTTTCCATTGTTGAATGGAAATACAATAAAAAATATTTTAAAAATTTTCTTGAGGAAAATATCATTTTGATTTGGAAAAACATTTTAAACTACCATTTTTGTAAATCACTTTTAAAAAAATCTATTAAAAATTAACCTTTTAAACTTTCAAAGGAAGACTCAAAGAAACAAAAATTGGTAATTGCACACATCTTGTACAAGGCAAAAAGAACATTCCTTTTTTATGTTAAAAAGGTTATAAAAGATACTTATTAGAAAAGTGAAAAGAATATTACTTCGAAAGCACTTATAAAAGGAAAAAAGTGTAAATATATCTCTAATAAATAAGTTTTAATGGTTATAAACATCTTTGAAAACCATTTTTAGAAAATAAGTTCTCGGACTAAAGAGAGAAATGAAGCCAGGTTTTCTCAAAAACATGTTCAAAAACATTTTGAGTAACAATGATTTGAAAAATTATACTATTAATTGAAAAAGGTCATGAATAACCATAGGAGATTATGATTAATTGATTTATTAAATAATGATCATACAATATATTCTAATGGTAATTCAATGTAAACAATCCCGAATAAAATGATATTGTGAAGTAAACCCTTGAAAAGGCCACAATACTAATATGAGAATCAATTAATGTATATATTATGTGTATAAAATGTAAATACAAATATGATAAGTGTATTTATATCAATATTTAGTCAAATTTATTATACACATAATCATATAAAATTAATGATAATGAGGAAATAATATAACCTAATAAAAATGAACTAAGTTATGATATTTCTTTCTCACTTGGTAACTTTAAGTGAAAATACCCTTAAATAATTCAAATTAATACTCCAAATATCAATAATAATTAGTAAATAATGATATTAAAAGTCAATGTAGAAGTATGTACACCATATATAAGAAACTATATGCACAAAAACAAAGCAAGCTTCTAATAATGTAAATTGAGATGAAATCCCTTATTAATTAAAAAAAATTGAAATATAATCCCCATGAAATAAATAACTTAAAATGAAACTCTAAATACAATTAATATAAAATTATTCATTATATAACATAAAATAGGTTAATTATATAGACCAAAAAAAGATAATCATTGAAAATGGTTTATGCCTCACATAAGGAAAAGTGAGACAAGAATTCCTTACCTTGCATTTCCTTTTAGGTGAACACACACTAACCTTCTGTAAAAAAGTTTTAAACATGTCACTAAATTATAAAAGAACCATAATTATATTTATAATATCATATATTATCTTTATATAATTTCTTATTACTCATTTGTTAACAATCATTCATTATTTTCACTATTTCGGGGGTTAATTGCCTAGTTTTTCAAGTATGTTTTGACTTATTATTTGTTTTTCCTATTACTGAGATCATGATTTCATCATATAAAGAATTTGAAACATTATTTAAATGTCATATAGATTCATTATGTTTTTATTTATAATAATCCATAATATTTTGAGATTGGAAATGAGATGCACCTTTTATGGAGACGATAGGATGTACGTACACCTGGACACTACTTCCATGTCCTTATCATATTAAAAAGAATGAAATGTAAATGATAAATATGTATATGTATATTATTATTAAATTATATTTATTTCATATATTTTAAATAGGTTTATTAAAACTATTCTTTATAAATTTCATGTATAGCGTAAATGAATCACATCGCTATAAGGGGTGATAGTCCACACATCTTCCAATGATGATATCATATCTCCACAATATAAAAAGCATGATGTTATGTGTTATATAAGTATCAAAAAATCATATATACATTATAAATATTATATATAACTTATATAATCTATAAATCCATCATTATTCCATCCTAGAAATGTTTTAAATGGATGAACGAATGACATCAGTTTGCAAGGTGGCAGTCCGCTGTACACAAGAATGATAATTGTGTATCCCATTTAATAGTTCTTTTTGGAAGAGTGGGTTGAAATATTATCATAAAAAATTACATTATATTTTGGATATATATGTTATTATATAGGAAATATATAATAAGAAATTAAGGGGTGGGTAATGAAATGAAATGAAAGTGACCATTAGAGAATGAAACCTTTTTCAAGTAACTTATTTTGGTTTATACCAAAAGACTTAATTGATTGGATTTATTACCAAATTTAGGCTTCTATGATGATGGTAAAGATGTTGGTAGATTATTATTTTATACATTTGGTGATCCAAACGGCTTTATTGGTGTCAATAAGTGGGAGGGGTGAGTTCCTTTTATAGTGTAGGAAGAGTGTCTTTATTGAAATTTTTTGGAAATTGTATTCCACACACATTTTTCCAATTTCAAGTGGACCTAGTAATGGTCCATGTTTGAGAAAAAGGAATATTGGGTCTAAGTAAGATCAGAAAATTATCTTGGACAATTTTAAATTCCATTTTGGCTCTTAAGATTATTTTTTAGTCTCTTGTTAAGCTATTTTTTCTGTAAATCACTTTAATTAATTTTTATTAAATTCAATATTATTTTCGATAAAAAACTAAGTTGAACTTATTATAAATTATAAATTATAATGATTTGAAATATAAAATCAATTTTACTAAATTCCAATCATATGAGTGGAATAAATTATTTTAAATTTAATCCCATAGACGGGATGACAATGCATTATTTTGAAGTTAAATTGTTCAAAAGATTGCTACGTTTTTATATCCAATTTCAATGTGGAATTGAATAAAATGACCTAAATTGGTTTAATTTTTTATAAATGGTATAATTTGACTATAAAACCAATTAAAAATATAATTTAGCCTTACAAATAAATTATAAAAAAAGGTAGTTTTGAATTAAAATTCAGTATTTTTCACTATTCATCATAAAATGGAACTTCTCAGAAAAATACCAAAAATTCACCCTAACCTAATTTTTATTTTTTTAATACAAAAATGATGTCTATTTTGAAATATAAAATTTTCAAAATCTTGAAAAATTATATTTAAAATAGGTTATCCATTAAATGGTGGAAACGTTTCTTATAGAAAAATATCCGTCTTTATGCGTAATATTGGGTTTGCTCTTATCTTATGATTAATAAAATATATTGGCTGAATTTCAAAAAAATGATTGGATATTTAATATATATTCTCATAATTTAGTTAACACTATTCATAAATATAAATTTAATGTCTGAGTTATATTTTATTATTTTAAATAATAATATTTTAATCATACATTATTGCTCGGTAACACTCGGTCTTGTATGTAATGCAAGTCATTGAAGAAAATAATTTTTCCTTGCGAAACACACTAAATCATTATAACATGAATTTCAAGCTATATAAAATATTTAATTTATTTAAAATAGTAAATATATTTTAATGTATCGGGATAGTAAATTCTTTTACAATCTTGGTATTATCTGTCATACACACTATCAAATGCAATGTTCTAAATTTAGAATTTTAGGGCATTACAGAATATATTTGAAATATAAATATGTTTTGTGCCTTTAAAATTTCTCTTATATGACTACAATTTTTATAATTGTACTTAATCTAATGCTTCCCTTTCTAAATTATGTATTCTATTAATTAGATGTTGGGAATTTTTAATGAGGAAAATCAAATGACTAAGTGTGGGGGAGTTTGATGTGCAAGATTTTTTATACAAATTCATGAATTTGATTTATTTTTAAAACATATTTTCACTAGATACACATTATTTTTTGAATAAAATGATTTATATCAGTGTTTTTGGTGATTTTTCATGAGTTTCCAATAAAATTTAGAAATTTGGGATTATTAGAACAAAAAAGGAAATATACACAACATGTACTTTATAAAAACATGTGGTGTACAATGCCCAAACACAACTTTTCCATCATGAGTACAAACTGATATAGTCAAACATGACCCACCAATGATGTAATTTTACTACACCACCATGTATTCCCTTCTAGAATCTTTTGGTGAATGATAAATATTCTACATGCCATGTGTGTTAGTGCTACACATCATGTAATTCCACCAATAGACTTCTGACACTTGAAATTCAATGGGTAGTGTGGTTGTTCACCTACCGACATAGAAATGAATGGAAATTGTCATTTTCTAAAGTACACAACATGTATTTTTACATAAACATTATGTGTTATACTTTTCAATAAATATAAGGAACCCCTCTAGATTTAGGGTTATATATTCAAGTGGGAGGTATTTATGCTCTTTTTTATGATATCCCTCAAATCTAAATAGGACATTTTCTTTTGTTTTATTTCCATTTTAGTGTAATTCATCTTTCTCCCCTTTCTCATATCATATCCAAAGTAGGTTTTGGGATTCTTCTCAACCTATACACTGTGTTCGTGGTCATAATATGCTAAATTTCTAATGTTGGGGTTGAAATAAGGTTATGTGTGTTGTTTAATATAACTTATGATGTGTTTTATGTTATTATGATTTCACATTATGATTCTTCTAATGATAAAATTATCCATTACACCAGTTGTTTTATATCATACCCCGAATGAAACAACTGGGGAAAACTAAAATAGTTACAATGGGTGAATCCATTACCATTGGGTGATCCCATTGCCACTGTTTTAGGGGAAATGTTATGAAAATATGTATTTTAATGCTCAATCACCAGAACAAGTAATAGATGTTTAAAAACACAAATATATTTTATCAAACCAGGAAACTATATTTTAATTGAATACTCATGGTAAAAATATTTATTAAATAATTATGAATACTAAATAATTTTTTACAATGATCTCTAATAAAGTTACAACTTATACATGTTTTTTTCTTATTTTTTCTCTTCCTTATCTTATTTTCATGGGATTTTCATGAATCATTCCACACTTTTTTTACCTTATCCTTTATTCATTTGTCTGGATAATATTTCAAGACTCACCAACCCATATCTACATATTTATTTTTTCATTCCCTGTGGGATTGACCCCAAATGTTTATAACTACATGGTTAGTCATATTAGAAGGGAAAAATAAATATTCTACTCCTCACTGTGCTGTGGTCACAACTCCCACATTTTAACCCCTTTATCCAAGAAAAATACCTAAGTCCTCCATTTCTAATAGGTACTCCATGATATGTTTTAAACTCTCAATGTGAGTACTAATAAAATTTTAACCATTTATTTATTCTCTATATTTCTCATAAAAATATATTTTTTCCATCATATTATAATTAAATAAATATTATTAATATACTAAAATATTATTTTTTTCAATTTTATAACTATTATCTACACGTCCCCCTTCCTTAAAAAATGTGAACATCATTTATGTGCATGTGAATAATACTTCCTCCATGAAGTAACATAATTTATTCATAATTTTTTACATGGATGGTTATAAAAGAGTATTTAGTGAATTAATACAATATTTTTAATTTTTTTTTAATATTTTTAAATATAAATCATTTTCTACATTTCTATTCTTCTAAGTATAAAAAATGTCGTCTGTGTGAATGTACAGATTACCATATCCATGGAGTGTTATAATTAATTTTTTATCACCGTAATATAGGGATTTTTATAAGAATTTATTTAATTAATAAATATTATATTATTATGTAAATATATATATATATTTTTTTTGAATGGTATTTTTAATATTACTGAATAATGAAGATACCACCATTCATTCATTAAAAATTACCAAAATTATCTCGTTAGTAATTTCATCATAAAAAATAAAAAAAAACTCTCATAGAAAGAAAATAATAATTTAAAAATAATTATGAAACATATATTAATATACCTTAAACAATATAGGAATTATAAACTTGGTTTTAAATAATGCGGATCAACATTGATACTTTTAATCACATTCATAAAAATCAAAATTGCTAACATCCAATGATGAATATAACCTATAACTGACTAATAAATTAAACATATTGGATTATAATTGATGAATATGTTGGATAAAAGATATGAATAATGTTATGAAGTAATTTTTTAATATGGTTATATAATTATACATGAGTTTAAATCACATTCATGGAAATCAAGAGTAAAATATATGAGTTTTTATTAACTAAAATTATTTTCTTGAGTCATAATTATTCCTCTTTGAATATAGTATTAATCTATCCAATGATGATATTATTATTAATTTAATCCTAATTTTATAGAGAATGAAATTTATGTATATCTTTATTTTTTTTGATTTTAAGAATAATTAACATTCTCTACAAATGAAAACTTTCTCTTCCATATCCATATTCACTAATACCGCATATGCAATAGTTTCTTATTTTGAAATAAAAATTAGTTTCATTTTTATTATCTTAAAATTTATTTTTACATGTTTTTAGATGAAATATTTATCACTCTATTTATGATGTGCGTTTTAGTAAAGGTAGTTTTATAGTGTTGAAAAGGTTTTTCCTTCCCAATCGTACATTATATCTTCCAGTCTTCAATACCTTTGGAAAACATTTTTGTTTTTTCAAGGATTATTTATTATGATTTCTTATTAATTAATATTTTAAAAATTATTCATTTTAATTGTATAAAAAGGATATTTTCAAAAGTGACCCAAAATTTCTTCTTTTTATGATGATGTTAAGAAAAGTTATCTAAATACTCTTTTATGTTTTGATTCCATCTTCTTATTTAATAATAAAAGATCTAACTCTAATAGAGTTGTGTTTTATTAATCACTATATATATGAATCTATAAAATTATTATTTTGGGTTATTTAAAACTTTGTAACAATTGTTCTACTTTTTATTTCATGTCATGTTATATCATTTGGAAAAGATATAAAACCCCATTTCTTTCAATTGGTTTTTATGATGTCATGAATTATTGGTATATTATGAAACACATATGTATGTATATTAAGGGGAGGATTCTTGTATATGTATCTGATTAATTGGATATGGTTTTATATATAATGAGATATTTAATCATTAACATTCTTGGATTTATACACAACTTAAATGGTGGACATACCTGGATTTGTTAACAACTTAAAGGGTAAAAATACATGAATTTGTTCACAACATAAAGGGTGTACATTTTTGGATTTTTTTTAAAATATAAAGATTACTTGTGCCTATTTTTTTTGTTATAACAACATATTATGCCTTGTTTCAATGAAATTCTATATTTTTATGTCATATTCTTTTGATTATTCTTCATGGATCATGATTATTATCTCACACTATTATAAAATGGTATAGTTTATTCATATGAGACTACATGTCCTAATTTCATGAAATATGGAATACTCTAATTATTACATGTTCTTTTTAATAATATATTTCTTCCATGCTCATTTTTTTCATATGCTTATGATCCAACCCTTTTATTACATGTTGATTAGTTTTCCCTTAATGTGCGTTTAAGCTGACCACATTCTTATGCTTTAATTCCACTAGTAATAAAGATGAGTATAACCTATGTGGAGTATATAAGGGGGTGTAATGTGGTTCAATTATGTATAAATTTTCCCATGTATTATTAAATAAGTTTCTTATATAGTTAGTCTTCAAATAAACTAAACTTTCAGTTCTTGGGGTTATGTGTTTATTGTGATATGTAATGTTTTACTTATGAAAATGATGTAAAATATTGTTATGTTTATCTTGGGTAATCTTACCTAGTATCAAAGCCTATGTATAAAGTACATGTTATTATCAGTGAATTTGTGAGTGTGGGTTAGGGATTCCATAATTTGTATCATATAAAGGTTTAGTTATTTTAGGGGATTATTTTACAAATTTTTTGGGATTAGTATTAAAAAGGATTAGGGATAACCCAATGGATAAGTATAAATATTTTTAGAATCCTAAAATTTTGGTAAATTAGAGAGTGTTTGATTTATTAGAAACTAAATCCTTATCTAGATATAGAAATGTGGATGTATTCTCAATCACATATGCACCTATGTGTAATAACCCTAAAAGGCTTGTCAGGTATTAACATAATCTCAATCTAGTGTAAGACAAAGAGGTATAATTGAATAAATAGTTTTAAACTCCTGGGGTATTTGTTTTTTTAATTCACATTCAATTTATGAAGTATTTTTTGGTATTTGAATATATTTATGTTAAAGTAAAAAATAGTAAATAACCATGGATTACTTAGATTAATACCTATAGATTCATATGTTAGGGTATACATGTCATTTATGAGTTATTTATTCTATGTTTATATTTTTCTTTTATGAATTTATTAATGTTCTATTACCTCATCTTTCTATTATTTAAAGAAATGGTTGGATATATGAGAAAACAAGTTAAAACTGGTGCATAAGATGATGATGTAATTGTCTTAATTAATAAGAAAATGGTATGTGAGTTGGAGTATAAAACATTGTTTAAATTCTCACCATACTATCACAAGTTATGAATAATAACACAAACCATGTTGAGCACACAAAGACACAAGGGAATGTAAAAATTTTTATCAATTATTTAATGATGTAACATCCACCATCATTTTGTGGATCTTCTAATCCACTTATTATAGAGAATTTGATCAACTTCATGGAAAATATATATTTTATTAAATAATGATCAAAACATGAGAAGGTTGTTCTAGCTATTTATAATTTGGGATGTGAGGTTTAATAATGCCATAATCTCATTAAGAATACAATTAGAATAGAGAATTTAGACTCTATAGAATGAGATTATTTTAATAAATTAATCATTACCATATATTTTCAGAAAAATCATTTAAATAATATGGATATATAATTCTTAGTGTTGAAATAAAAGGGGGATTAATATATTGGAACTTAGTAAGAAAATTTCATGAAGCTCGCAACCTATTCCTATGGTTTTATCTCTAACCCTAAGTGTAAAATTTATCATTTACTTAGTGTCTTTAATCTATGTATTTAAAACCAATTATCCATATGATGCTTTGGAACCCACATTTAAATACTTATATATTCGCTAAAGGTGGAGATTAAAATTAGGGAATCAAATTATTTAGGAAATAATAAATGGAAAGTGGAATATCATGGATCCCTGATGATAACTCAATTGGGGAAAATGATGTACAAATGTATACATGTCAAAAAATATTTTAGAAAATAATTAGGTAATTTAATCAAAGGAACATGAGAGTTTTTTTTAATGTGAAAGGATTAGCTATCAAGCTCGTGACCTTCTAAATGAGGTAAATAAGATGGTAAGTAAAATGGAGGAAACAAGGAAACACCTAATTCATGACCTACACATCAATTATTTAAATATAAAGAGTTTGGTAATTATTCCAATAAATTCCCTAACCCTAGATCTAAGGATGTTAATAGGCCCCAAAAACCTCTTAAGCATAGTGAATAAGGAGAGAATATATAGTTATTACTACTGAAGAATAGTTTAATAATGAATTAGTGAATTATTAAAACATTCTCTACTCTATATCTTTGAATTAATTATTTGATTACAATTATTTTAATTCTTTCATAAAATAGAATTTTTCTAAAATTATTTATTCACCATCACAAGAATTTTATATTAAACTATCTTTTAAAACACATGGTGGTATTATTATCATTTCAAAGATATATAAATCTTCTTTGATTCATATTTTTGGAATGATATTTTCTACAGATCAATTTCTTTTTTATTTGTTTTAATTATAGATAATATTAGGTATATATTGGATTTCATTGCATATAGAACATATCAATGGTTTGGATAGGTAAATCCCATTTCATTGACAAAATCATCATGTTATAACATATCAATATAAGTATGGTTATTAACTCTATTTGGAAAAACATTCTATAATATGAGTCATAATAACCAATGATAAGGGACTTTTAGTTTAAATTGATAGAGTGGAAGTCAATAGTGATTACATGTCAATTATATGGGAATATATTGATGTATTTATGAATGAATTGCCTAGTTTACCACTACAACATGAGGTTGAGTTTTTTATTGAAGTCTTAACTTAATCCATTCCAACCTCAATGAGTTTTTATAGAATACCCTCTGTTCAGTTAGAAGAAATAAATAAGAAACATTAATATAATTTTGGAAAGGAATTTTTATCCCATGTTCATCACTATGGGTTAAACCAATCCAATTTTTCAAAAAAAATGTTTGATCAATGTTTCTTTTCATAGATTATCATTAGAATAAAAAAATCATGATCATGAACAAGTATCATGTACCCTTTATCGATGATCTATTTGATCATCTCAAAGGAGATTAATACATCTCAGAGATCTAATTTCTATTTGGATATCCCCAATTAAGAGTAAAAAATGAAAATATTACGAAATATCTTTCTGACTGATATATGAAAACTATGAATTTATAGTGAATGTGTTTATAATTAAAAATTATATCACTATCTTCATGGATATAATGAATACAATCATCAAAGAATACCTTGCTATATTTTTGGTTTTCTTTATCGATGATACTATCATATATTCTAAGGTCAAGGAATATCATGAATATACTCTCTAGATTGTTTTTAATATCTTAATAAATGATAAATGTATGAAATATTTTGAAAGTGTGAATTTTGGTTATATAAATTATAATTCTTTGGCCATACAATCACATGTAATGGAATATCTATAGGTCCTTAAAATATGGATGTTATTGAAAAATGACCCAAATTGACCATAGTAACTGATATTTATAATCTACTTTGGTTAGATTGATACTACCAATGCTTTGGGAGAAATCTATCATGATTATAAAATCCACCAAATTAGTTAACATGAAAGGAAGTGATGTTCATTTAGATAAATTTATGTGAATAATGTTTTGAGGAACTAAAGAATAGGTTGGGCACTGTACCTATACATAGATTATCTTGTAGTTGGGAAGGGTTTATAATATATAGTGATGTATCAAAGAAGATATTTGGATGCATCCTCACATAGAACGATAAGGTAATTGATTATGTCTCAGGTTAATTAAAAAATCATTAGAAAAATTACCCGATGCATGATTTAGAGATGGATGTAGTGATATTTTCATTAAATATTTAGAATTGTAACACCCTAACATGATTCACCACGTTTAAGATAAAGTGACGCATGAACTCATGCATGCCCCACCATTTACAAGAGGCTTTTTACTAGCGGATAAGGTCTATAGATACTATATGGATTATAAACCCTTAATAATAATTTCTATACACCAGAATACAAAAAGATACTCATAAGTAAATGAATCATTATAGTGGAAAATAACATAAAAAAAGATTCTATAAAAGATTTCATGTCTGGTCAAATAATGTGAAACCAAACAGACCCCCATTGTGAAATGTCAAAAACCATAAATAGTACTTCTTTAAATAAATAAATAAAAGATAGAGTGGAATCCATTCTGAGTCTATCTTGGTACCGTGTCCATATCCTAACTCCAAAATTCTCACATTCCTACTATTGGTAAATTTTACTTCTCTAGATCCCTAATCATGAATTATTTAGACATGCTAAGATTCCCATAAAGGGTATGAGTATAGAACTAGTAGGACACCAAAAATGTATCCTTAGTACATGTTCACATATACATATAAAGTTTATGTCATTATGTAAATGTTACCATGCTTACAAGATTACAATCAATAATATATCGAGTGATCATGTGCTAAACATGATTCCACAAACCAGAACTGTACCTACTTCGATTCCATGCTGAAAGAATATCATAAGTGGTTATCACATGTCATAACTCATTCTCTATGACTCTATATGAATTTAAGGATATTACACATCCCCCTTTAAGGAACCACTATGCAACCTCCTTTAAGGGTAATTCACACCTATGACTCATGGATACCTACTTTTCTCTTTGGTAATTCATGTTTGGCATGCTCGAATCAATGGAATTGTACACATATGAATGTACATTTCTAGTAGACACTTCATGATGGTATATAGACCCTTTTACAATAACATATAACATTATATTCCATGGTATAATAACATTCCATGATATGGTGATATCCATCCAACATATGGAGCCCTAATCTATGATTCATGTCATCCAAGCCCCCCTTTAAGGGATCATATAAATCTATCAGGTCCATTTGTCAACTTGAACACCAAAATTGGGGTTCCACCAGAAACAAAAAAATCCACATGTATGGAATAAAATAAAACAGAGAAATATATCATAATAATTATTCTATAGGTAATGAAACAATACAGAAGTATGAACAACATATAAAGGAACAATTATGGAATATCAAATTTTTGATGAAATTGAAATAACCATATATAATGTGTCATATAACAAGAAAAACACAAGAAATACTAAGAATATGTGTTGTAATCTACCCAATAAATTCCAAAAATACCATTTAATGAATGGTTCATTACACTAGGACAATACACATAATCTAATCATGTCAAAAAAATATACACAAGGGACTATGTTGATAAGGACTTCTTAACATTAGCTCTATTATTCAAATTTCCTAGATCCATCGAAGTAAGACACATGGATTACACATATTCATAATGAAACATAATATAATCCCTAGAATTAGGATTCAAGGAAGCGATCATTCCAAGAGGTTTAATCCACATCAACTTAGTAAAATAGATTCAACACAAATGGAAGATATATGACCGATCAAGGGGAGGTCACTAACTCTCATAATCCAATGCCAATATATCAATAAATGATCAATTATACATTAGTATCTGATTTAAATTCATATATATTGAGAAATTTTCATGTATATGTGATCAATTTTAGATAAATAAATATAATTAATCTTTTGAATGAATATATCTTAACTTGATGGATGCCAACAGATTGATCTATAATTCAATCACCCAATTGGATAGGAATAGGATGACTAAAGCACTAAGATGGATATATCTATGAGTTTTCTAGTCAAATTAATGTTATATTATAGTGATAGTTAGTTTAATAATTATTTTAGGATAAAATGTATAATACTCTATTAATCGTGTAATTATCTGGGAACTAATAGCTACTCAGTGGGATCTATCGAAATATAAGTCATATTTCCAACATGATTAGCTATCTGGTGCAACCCACAATCTATTCGATGACCTTTTTTCAGACACTATGCATACCACTAAGCCTCCATCCTCTGAAACACTAAATTTGAGACCATTTTACCCATATAAAAAGAATTTAATGGAGAAAAAAATTCAAGATAAATCATAATTTTTATAAAAATACCTTGAAATTATGAGGAGTTATAATTTCCCTTATAATTATTTCTCATCCCTAAGTTGTTCCTCTAGAGTCCTTGATAAAAAATATCAGGAAATTTTTCCCAAACATCAAACTCAAGATCCCAAGTCTCATCTTGAATTTGATTACTCTACCATTGATATATAACATGTAAAACTATCTTCTCTCACAACACTTTATCACTCTGATCAATGACCTACACTAGGAACTCTGTGAATAATGTTTTAGGATTTTGAACGAAATTCTTATAGTTGATCTCAAATGTAGAATCAATCATGAACTCTGAATATAAATAACATTGAATACATCATGAAAATATCAATACCATAGAGTAATATCTAAATTATATTCCATTTTCCCAATACACTCAATAATATCAAATGGTGCAATAAATATTGGCACTCTCTTTCCTTGATTTTGTAACCAATGATATTCTAATGAATGAGTTACCCATAAGAAAACTCATTTTCCCATAGAAACATCCAAAGTTCATATCATCTAGTTAGTATAATATTTCTATTTACTCTGAGAGGTGATTAACCACTTCCATTTAAACTACACTCTTTCACAAGTCTCCTATACCAAGCTTTTCTCCATAACTCCAGCATCACCAGCCTCATGAAAACATAGCAGTGAGTGGAATGGACATCCATAAAGATCCTCAAAAGTTTTTATATAAAATTAAACTTGGAATATTTGTTTGTATGTGAACTCAACCAAGTCTTGGTGATTATACCAATATCCAATAATGTATAGAATGAATAACCACAACATATCCTATAATATTTGAATCATCTTATTTGATTTCACATTAGTCTATAGATGATATAATGTACTGAGTTTCAGTTGGGTACCCAAATACTTATATAATCCAATACAAATCCTCGATATTAAATGCATGTCCAAATATGACATGATGATCTAAGTAACTGCATGAATCTATACAATATCAAGTACATACATCTTTTCCAACTCATCCTTAAAAAGGTCCTCTCAAATTATTAAGAAATGGACCACTTTATTTTTTTGATAAACTGTCACCCAAAAATCATTACAACTTTTCAGGGTCCTAGGTAACCCCACCATGAATTCCATAATAATGTCATCCAACTTTAAAATAGGAACTACACGTGAATAAATAAAACCACTTGAGAACGGATTCTGGGTTGTTACCCTCTAGAAGGTAAGTCATCATGAAACAAAACTAGTGATTCCCTTATTTATACATGGACACCAAAACTAGCATAGGATATCATTTTACATCTTCATTGAACCTAGATGCATGAACCATTTATAAATATTATAGTATTTCATCATATAATCCCTTAAGGAAGATAACACTATATTTATTCCATGAATATAGACCATGTCCTCATCATCTAAGGAGCACCCTGGAACTGAATTATCCCCTACCAAGAACTCTCATATCACTATACACTCAAAATACACCTCTTAACTGGAATATAACTGAAATATTAAAGAATATATAATTTCTAATGGTACACATGTCATTACTACGTGATCCTTAGATACATCAATTATCTGCTCATCTATAGAACTCATCAGACACCATTCCTCCTGCGAATGCTGCTCTCCAAACTCCTATGTCTCTAGTGTTTTCCTATCATGAGAATCTGAAACCACATTACCAATCCATAGAGCATAGGAAATCATGAAATAAAATATCCTCATCCCAAATCCTCTATATTATATTCAAATTCAACTGAGATATTAAGTATCATAATCTCTTTTAGTCCATGTATAGAATAAACTTCTCATCGAAGAGATAATGTCTCTAATTCTTTCGAGTGTGGTACATATCCAATGACTTTGATTCATACGTCAGGTAGTTCCACTAATGGGGTACCAACTGATGGGACCCATAAGAGACTACCCAATCCCTATACATTAGAAAATATCCCAACCCAATACCTATGGATTCCCAATACACTTCATATCCAATCCCATTATTTGGAAGAATACAAACTTGATTTTTTGTCAATATCCTCTACAGCTCTAGTAAGACCTATTCACATGGATGAGACAACTAAAACAAAAATACCTTTTTAGTTACCACTTTAATTGGAAAAAAGAAACCTGATAAATAGTATATTAAATTTCAATAGTATCCCACAAGCCTAAGTAAAATGAAAATCTCAAACACATTTCCAAGATGTGTCTAAGACATCACAACCCATGCCTTCTTAGATTTTAATAAAATTCACACCATAAAAGTTACATGCATGAGGAACCGAATCTACTGAATCCAAAAAGGAACTTATATAGTTTAACATAGAGTTTATATTCTTAAAGTTTACTCAATACGATCTCATGATGTCTAACATGCTTATCTAAAGAACAAAAATATATCAGGATATTTTCAACAAAAATAATGATGAAGGAGTTAAGGCATGGATGGAAAAGAATTTTCATTAGATTCATCAACACCGCTAGTGTTTTTTTCAACCCAAAAGGAATGATAATATACTCACACATTAAATATATACTTCTAGACAATATCTTGATAATATCCACCTTTATGAACCACAACTTAGAGTAGCTTGAATTAAGATCAATCTTGGAAAACCACTGATCACACCATAAATGATCCAAAATATAATCAATCCTTATTAAAGGGTACCTATTATTTACCATTATCTGATTCAACTTTATTTAGTTAAAAAAATCTATATATTATCATCCTCCTTCTAAGAAAAAAATTCTGGGGTACCTCAAAGATATAGGACTAGTATAATAAATCCCTTCATTTACAAATCCTCTAACTAAACTTTCCACTCCCTCAACCTAGGTGGTTCCATATGATAAAAAGGAATAAATTTTATTTTCACCCTTGTTATAATCTCAATATAAAACTTATTTCATATTACCATATGAATACTCTATGAAATCATATAAGAAGATATCTTGATAAATATCTACCAATAGAGGGAGGATAGTGGGATATACTACTAATCCTGCAATGAGATTCAATCCTATAACTTGCACCATGATAGATCTCAACTAGATTAGGTCTAGTAACATCATACTTGCTTTGAAATCAAACTCCCTAGTCAGCAATAACATATATCTAAGCATGGTAAAGGATACAAATATCTGATAATAGTTGATAAGAGCTCAATAACTGGTCAACAAGTCTATTACACATTTCATATTGTAACTAGTCATCTATAAGATCATTAATTCCTATATATTTCAATGGCCATAAAAAACAATGGTACACTCCATACATTGTTAGATATAGATCAATTTATTTTCAAAGGGTGTGTTAAGAGATATAAATTCAAGAGATAACTTAGCCAGTAAATACAGTCCATAAATGATTTGAGAAAATATAAGAGAATGGGAGGTTCCTGCAAAAAAAATGTAGTAGATATCAGAGAGATAATAAAAAATATACATCCAAATATATAAGGAACCTATGTACTAATTACAATAACCTCCTACATATCATACATCCTACCTACCTTTGGAGCATGGCCTTTCCTCTTCATCAAATAATTTTCCAGAGTCAATAGGATTTACGGTGTCTAAGTCTACTACTACGGACCCCTTCTGTCACCCTGAACTAACCTTATTGAATATGAAAATGAAACCCTAGAACCAAAGTGCAAGAGAAGACCCACCTTGTTACATCAGTATCATTCCTTTGGTGGTTTAATACATTATTTACTAAACAATCACTTATATATATAGTTTCAGCACCAGGTAGAACCTCCACTTGTAGAGGGAATTGATGAACCCCTACTCTACTTCACCTATATTCCACCCTACTGTACCTCCTAAACATTCCAATTACTACTATATAAATTGGTACTCTCTATAGAATTGGGGATCTCCATCAACAACGAACTATAAGATAGAAGAAAGTATGGAATCCTATCCACCTATAGCCCCTTATAAAAAGACATGGAATTTAAAATCACCATTGCATATACTATTAGGTCAAATTCCTTAACCTAATGTATAAGCTTTGAAAAAAGGACAATATAAGAATTACTATCCTTTTTTACCTCATTCCAATAAAAAAGAGGGTAAAAAAATAAAAACTCTATAATGTTTGTTTTGTAAGAAGAAATCGACATCCTTCCCTACTAAAGCTCCAAAAACTGCTACAATCAATCCAAATTTAGTGTGTTGGGAAATAACTCCTTAAATAACATCTTCTTGAAGTACTACCATGTAAGATAATCACTATTTTCGTCTAGTACCAAAATACCCAACATCTCATGGAAGGTCCCTAAAGCACAAAAGAAATAAGTTTCACCCAACTTTCTTCAAGAGTGTATACAAGATAAAAATTCCATCGATAATGTCAATATGGTGTTCAATATATCAAGAACCACTAGTTCCCTAGAATGATAGAAGATGTAGGATCTATAAATCTTGGGCATAGTCAACCATTTTTATCTACACCCCTCCATGTCGAGCACGTGTAGTATAGAAGACACCAGGATGAGGTAGGTTTTTCACTTGTACCATCAAAGCAGGTGTAAGAGCATGCTCAGATTCATCCTAAGGTATATACTATGTTGCAACTCACTCATCATTCATAGTGGGAAAATTATATCATAATTTTATAGGTGAACCCATAAATCACCTCCATGGAAACTCTTTTTTGAAATTCCCAATGAACGTTTAGATAAACTATGACAAATTGCCTACCAGAACAACTTATGAAATTATATGTAATAAACATGATATTTCTATATAGGAAGGACTATCCTAGGAGACACCCACACACAAGGTATAACCTTCCTAGTTCTACCCATATCTCAATTCCAGATCACTGTACCTATTTGTTAGTCACATTCATCTATATATTCATAAACATAGAATGAAAAGGTTTATCAAACTAATGCCTATATAGATATATCACAATAGAATATAATACAAATATATCTCCAAAATTTAGCATAAATTAAGGCTTTTAATTAAAGAAATACTATGTAACAAAAAATATGTATATACATAAAATGTGATCCAACATTCCTATTAATGTTTCATGAATGAACTAAAATCCTATAAACAATAAAACATAACATAATCAAGATCAACATCAAAAAGTAAATCCACAACTGTAACAATAATATCATCACTATTACTTAGAGTTCCATTACAAATGAGTTGGATAGGCACATGAAAACTTTATTACTCAAGTTACTAATAACCTATCTCACTTACACCATGTGTTAGAATAGATAAAAAGAAAATGAAGCCAACTCAGGCTTTAATAGAATTTTTTACACCTAGAATAAAATCATTAGGTCCAAGCCTAAGTGCCACATGACCCCATGCTTGCCTCCTTACATGAAAGAGGATTATGATTATAGATGAGGTTCTAGAGATTTCATCAAGAGAATATTACCTCAATAATAAAAATACTATAATTGAATATACAAAAATTTATATTATACAACTAAACATTACAATGAAATATAAAAAAAACATTACAGTATAAAAATTTCATGTCAGGTCATACAATGTCAAACCAAAGAGACCCCTGATGTGGCAGGCCAATGAGTATAATTATTACAACTAGAAATAAACAGATAAAATTTATTGTGGTAGATATAATGAGTCTTTCCTAGTATCCTACCAATACCCTAACTCTAATTTCCTCAGGGTACTTGCACTTATCTAGATCCTAGATCATGAAGTCTACACACACACACTGAAAAGACCATACAAGGTTTCAATATAAACCTAGTAAGAATGCACCAGTGCATACTTAACACAATTACACTTGTATATAGAGGTGTATATCATTGTGGATTGGTTAATTGAAATAAAATAATAAAATCATCAATATACTAAGTGATCATATTCTAAATATATATCCATGAACCATGACCATAACTAGTTAAACTCCATGCTAGAAGAATACCATAATTGGTCATCACATAACAAAATTAATGCTATCTGAATCTATACTCATTTAAGGACAATACACATTCCAACTTTAAGGAAGAACTATATTCCTAATTTTTAAGGGAAATTCACACCCATGAATCATAGATATCTACTTTCCACTAATGAAACACACGCTTGGAATACCCGAATCAATGGAACTATTCACTTATAAAAAAATTACCCATCTTCACAACATACCGATATATGGACCCTCTTAAAATGGAGTATAGATTAATAAACCCATGGGATAATCACATTCCATGATCTGGTGTTATCCATCATGTATCCAAAGACAAAATCTATGAGTTATATTGTGCAAGCTCTCCCTATAAGGGATCAACTAAATCTGTTAGGGCCTCTAATCAACTTGAACACTGAAAAAGATGTTCCATTGGCTGTGCAAAAATCCACAAGTAGGAAATGACCTAAAAAAGAGAAATATATCAGATTAAATATTCTACATTATATAAAATAATAAACTAGTAAGGAATATCATAGAATGGAACAATCATGGGATGTTAAATATTCCAAAACTCTGAGAAAACCATATACTAGGTGTGATATATAAAGGAACAAATAATCCATACTAAGAACAGGTTTCATGGGATACCCAAGAACACTTACAAAAATATATCAAGAAATGGAATCTACACTCAGCACATACACACAATACAAACATGTCTAAAAACTCCACACAAGTTCCCAATATGGTAAAGGCATCTTAACTTTAGTGTATTGATACCAATTTCAAAGACATATCGAGTGATGAAAACTAGATCATGCCTATGCACCAATTTCACTAGAAAAATACCCAATCCATTAAAATAGAGTCTTTTGAAATATTATTCAAGTAATTTATCATACCAAGAGTTAAAATCCTCACCAAATTAACAAAATAGATTTATAACCAATGAAATATCTAAGATTGATCAAGGAGAGGTCACTAGATATCATAATCTAACATCGATATATCAATCAAGCATGAATTATCAATTATATTGGGGGTTTAGATTCATATATCTATCAAAAATCACTTGGATCCATGATTAATTCTTGAAAATGAAGAATAATTAGTCTTATAATGGAAATATATTACCATAAAAGATGCCAACATATTGATTTATACTTCAAGAGCCTAAGTGGAGAGGAAGAGGAATCCTATAACACAAAGGGAAAACACTCTTAGAGATTATTTTCGCATTAGGTTCGGATTAGGTTGAGACTTATTCTACTAATCAAATTATGGTAAAATGATGAAAAATTCCAATTTTAATGGAATTTTGGGAAACTACTGGCTGATCTGTGATTAGCCTCTACCCAGCCCATGCAATTAGGTAGAATGTATCCATTTTGACTTGGCTACCGATTGGCTAGTGGGATCTATAGAAATATAGGATCCACTACTAGCACCACTGATTAGTCCATGAACCCCATTGGCTTACTGGTGGCCTTGTTTCTACCATAGTATGACCCACTAAGACTATGTACTCTAAAACACTAACTCTATGATCCTTTAACCCATATAAAACACCTCCATAGGAGAAAAAAAGATGAGATACATTAATTTTTTTTAAATGTAACTTAAATGTGGAAGTATTTACATGAAACATGTTTTTAATGGGTGATTCCTTGGTCAAAGAATAAAAAAGAACAAATATTATAAAAAAGGAAGGATTATGAGAGTCTAAAAATGGAATCATATTACTTCCTTTTTCATGAAAGGAAATATGAGCAGTGGGAAGGCCTTCAAACCAAGTAATGTCCTGATTGACTCCCATGTTGGCCAGACCATCTACAACCATGTTTTCTTATCCATAAACATGAGTGATGATATAGTTAAGATCGCCAAGTGAACTAATACATTCCTTCCAGTAGGTAGAAATCGTCCAAGCAAGGTTGATTATGCCATTCCAAATTTCTTGGACAGTAGTCATCGAGTCACTTTTGATCTAGAGGTTATTCTAACTGAAGTGTTTGGGAAAATAAATGGAATGTATCAATCCCAGCATCTCAGCTTCAAGTGAGGTGGAAACAAAACATTTTCCCATCAAGCATCCAAGGATATGACTATGGTGAATCCTGAAAATGGAACCACACCCTACTGGTCCAGGATTTTCTTTGGAGGCACTATCAATATTAATCTTAATCCATCTAGGTAGGGGGAATCTCCAGAACACCTCCAAAGTATGATGAAGTTGACAGAATTTGCCTTTAATTTTTAGACGCCTCAGGATCCCAAATTCATGAATGGTGTTGTGGCAGTTTCCCTTTTGAATCAAGGAATCTTCTTGTATGGAAATGAGGATCCTCATCTGACCTGCATTTTGATTAAATGAGTAATTATTATGAATAATAGCATTCTGATCACCCCATATTAAATGTTGTATCTCATAAACCACAACATGAAAGAGGTTCCTTATTTGCTGAGATCCATCCATTTCTACATATTTTTCATGTTGAGCTTTGATAGAATTAAGATTCAACCACCTGCAGTCAAAAATTTCAAGAATATAGTTCCGGAGTGTAGAAGTAGTAGCATAAGAGAGAAAGAGGTGGTTAGAATCTTCCCTATGTTGATTGAAAATTTTGTATTTAGAGTAGAGTTGGATTCCAAAATATTGAAGGAAAAGGTCAGTGGGCACTCTGTTTTGAGAAAGATGTCATATGAGGTTGAATCTCGATGGTTTTATCCATGGTTTGTTAAAGTGTTTTAACCAAAAATAGTTTATTTCTGAGTTAAAGAAAAAATTATTGAAAAACTATTGTGTGTTGATCATACCATTATGAGTAGGTTCCCAAGTTAAGAAATCATTGGTGTGAGAGAAAGAGTAATTTTCAATGATGTTCATAATAGTGTCAGAAAGGTGGTCATGTTGGGAGTTTAAGATGTCTCTGATAGAGCTGTTGATGTTGTTAGGGGTTTGATCTGAAGTCATCATGGATATTAAAGGAATTACAGTCCAGTTATCGAACCAAAATTTCATGGAGGAATCTCTGAAGACCATACATCTAGAGTTATGCATAATGTTGGTGAAGAAGTTTTTGATGGAAGGGTAGATTGAAGGGATAATGAAGTTTTAGTTTCCCGTTTTAAGTTTGTTAAGAAACTTATTCTTTTGAAAGGAAATAAATTTAGAGGTATTATGAAAAAGGTTCCAAGTGAGTCTTTCTTGAAGGGATTTATTAAAGTATTTGATATTTTTAATACCGATACCACCATTTTCAATGGGTTTGCAACAATTTGACCAAGGCATAGTCACAATTTTCCTTTCAAGAATGCTACCAGAGCAGATAAAGTTCTTTATGGAGGTGTTCACTTTTTTTGATGAAGCCAACTGACATTTATAGACCATCAGGGAAAAAACTACATTAGAGAAAACAATGGATTTAACATGGCTAGTCTGACCTACCATAGAGAGAGAATTATTCTTCAAAGAGGATATCTTATTTAAAACCTAGTCAAAGATCATCACAAAGGGACAGGATTTAGGTCTACCCCAAAAAATGGGAACACAAAGATATGTGAAAGGGATCGTACCTTCTTTCAGACCCAGGTAACTGATAATGTTACATTTTCTACCAGAGGGGAAATTCCTCCCAAATAAGATTCAAGATTTATTCCAGCTAATGGTTTGACCAGAAACCTCTTCATAGTGTGAGGGCGCATTTTTGAGATTTAGAATATTTATTTTATCCCCTGAAGGAAAAGGATGATGTCATCAGCATAAAAAAAGATGAGTAGAAGCATTTACGTTCCTAGTGATATGTATGGGATTTAGGTTGTTTTGTTCCACCAGCCGGTTGATCAGATGATTGAGGTAGTGTTCTGCTATCGAGAAGAGAATGGTAGATAGCAGGTCACATTGCTTGAGACTTTTTGTTCATTTAAAATATCCTTTAGGTGAGCCATTGACCTGGATGGAGATAAACGATGAGTTGAACACAATAGAATGAAATAAATATTCACATAGAAGGAGTAAAACTTGAACCAATATAGATGGATGGAATTTATTAAGGATTATTACTACTCAATACATTACCACCTGAGGAAGGAAAACAAGGTGAACAATTCTATGACTAGGAAAGATAATGTTACATCATACATAATGTGGATTGAAAACAAACTAACAATAATGAATTTTAAAAGGATGGATCCTGAATTCATAAGATAAGGGGAGAAATATTATCTTCTATAAATGAATGTTATACCATCCATTAATAAGAAGATAAAATAAACCTATAAAATTGACAAGGAGCTATAGAAAATTGTATAAAATATTCCATAGTTAAATATTGATAAATATAGAGTTACAAGGGATGGAACCAAAATATTTGTCCCATAAAGATTAGACCTAAATGGGCAATGTTTTTATGATTCACATTGATCACACTTCAGTATTCATCTAAACAATGTATAAATTTATAGAGATCTAAGGAAAAAATTCTAGTGGGATAAAATGAATAGGGATATTGTAGAGTATGTTTCTTGATTCTTGGTTTTCTGTCATGTTAAGGTTGAGTGAAAAAATACTAAGGGGATTATAAAACCATTATCTATAACTATATGTAAAGGTTAAAACGTCACTATGGATATTTTCATAGAAATCCCTAGGACATCTAAAGGAAATAATATGATTTATGTTTTATTAAATCACCTTATAAATTTTGTGTATTATATTTAAATAAAAGAATATATACCACTTGAAAAAAACATCCAATATGGACATAAGGAAAGTGGAAATTTATCATGGTGTGTAAGATCCCATGATTTTTATTATGTATTTATCTTTAAATAAAAAATTCATCAATAGCTTGTGATACTTGCAACCCCGAATCCAAATGAATCATAATATAGTATACCATTATAACCTAGCTGTTAAGTTGGTGGGTATGAATAATATTAATTAAATTAGGAAATATAAGTTTACTAGTCACTATAAATACAAATATATTGATAAATTCTTATTAAATAATCATGTAATATTTTTCGTAAAGTCATTTTATGCTTCAAAAATATGTTTTCATCAAAAAAAACTTTAAATAATTTTTTATGAGAAAATTAAAATTAATTTCTCCAAATTTTAGATATTTAATTTTATAAAAATGATATCAATTTTTATAACACTATATCCAAATTATCTTTGATTGAAATTTTGGTATTTTTTTGAAAAAGATAAACATTTTTATGAATAGTTAAAAATAGTAATTTGTATGAAAAGTGTGTTATATTTTTAAAAATTTACTATCAAAGAATCTATTTTGGATTAGTTTTGAAATTAAATTTTTTAATTTTTATTAAAAAAATCCAATTTTTGTATTTTTAAATATTTTTTTACTTGAATTTGGAAATGGAAAATTTTAGTACTTAAAGATGCATTTTTCTGAAAAAAAAAATTTCACGTTTTGTAGGACTATTATTAAATGAAATTCTTCCACTTGTAGGACTTGAATCTTGAAAATTGGATTCCATATTAGTAATTATTAGGTGTAAATTTTGTAAATTGGTTCCTTTGATTATTTTTCATTATGAACATTAACCATATAATTTATCTTACCATGGTAAAAATTAAATCAAGTAAATAAGGTTAAAAATAATATGATAAAGAGTAAAAAATGAACCTAAAACATGAATTAATTTTTCAATGATAATATAACATCTAAAATAATCCAAAATGATAATATATTACATTTACCCTCTATTTTTCCATGATTTGTATCTTTATAAAATTTTACATAAAGAAAAGTAAAAAATACCATTCAATTTTTTTTCTTATATCTAATTTTTTTATATTAGAATAAAAAAGGATATTCTCAGTTGTAATTAGTTATTTGAAATATTATTTATTTTTATCATCTTAATTTATTTATTAATTTTAGTTTTTATATAATTATCTTAATTTCTTATACAACACTGACACAATATTAATTTAATTAATTGAAAAATAAAATAAAATGTTTTAAAAATATTACAAATAATATTAATTGAATGAATTATGAGGTTACAAGATATTTTTAGATAAATATAACTTTTTATGTAAAAGTTAAATTATTATATTTTAATTAATTTACTATCAGGATATTTTCAAATTCCAGTTAAATGAATCATTCAAAAATTAACATTAAAGATATTTTATAATAAATACATTTTAATTAAATGTTTTATAATTCATAATAATATAAATTTTGGAAAGTGAATGGAAAATGTATGAAAATATCAACAAAATTCCATTTATGATTCATTTTTTTATATATGGTAACATTTATAACCATCTAATATTTAAAATGTCGTTACAACTAATAATGTTAAAATTGGTTTACCAAGTGATTAATAAAAAAATACGTTTTAAAAAGACCTCAAAGCAAATCTATTTTTTTGATTTAATACCAATCCCATATTACCATATCTTTGAATATCATTAAATTTTTATGTATTTTCCATAAAATAACTTTGTTATAATTTTTTCTTTTATAAGTGTGTGCTCTTCCTCCCTAATAAAAGAACACCTCTACTTTCTCTTATTTAGACCACTTTGAGCATTCTATATCAACCAAAACATAGCCAATTAACTTATCAACATAATTATTCATGTTTTAATGGTATATTTATTTCTATAAGATCTACCATAGGAACCTTACAAAGATATCTAATGGGGTTGTTTCAAAAAAGTGGTAATCGCTTTAACCGATCACTTTTTTAATTCATTTTTTACTTATTATATATATGTTATGTTCTTCAAAAAAATATATATATTAAAATAAATATAAAAAAATTCTTATATGATTATGAATCCTCTTCTATTCACCCTCAATTTCATAAAATGGGAAGTGAATGTATTGGTCATGCGACTATTTGACTTACTATCTCCACATATTGATACAAATCATTTTCCATATCCATATTTCATAGATGGTTAATAAGATGGGTTTATAGTTAATAATTTATATTTATGAAATAATTATATTTTTTAATTATAAAATGATATCTACCTTATTTATACTGACCCTTTTCTTTTTACACATATCATTACATGATTTTAAGTATAATTAAACTTCCAATTAAAATCCAAGGATCATAAAGGATAGTGTCTTGGAAGACTAGGCACATAAAACAAAAACATGGGACCAAATAAAACAGTTATTAATTTATCACCCATTATGAGATCCTATGTTTCTTTGTGACCTTACATATATATAGAATAACCTGGGGATAACATGAATAAATGAACGAGCTGAAAATCCCAGTAATGAAATAAACCTAAGAATAAAGCATAGCACATGGGTTGGAAGGCATGACAAGATGATATAATAATGCACAGATCATGATTAAATATATGGAATAATTACATGGGATAATATAATCATATAATAATAGTAATGTGGTTGAAATATAAAACATTATTGTATCATGATCCATGGATCATTTCACATAAAGGAGCACTAGTCAAGGTTTATTGCACATTAGGGAGCACAAGTCAATACTAACCACCAAGGATGTTTCACATAAAGTCTCATGGGAAAAAACATTACCAAATTAATTGTATCTCTATATCGGTGCACCCATCATAACATGTTCTTGAATATGTTTTCCACATAAATAATCACACATAAGCAATCAAACATAAACCTAAGGGTTACCCATGAAAATAATTGGGTATCATAATTATGTAAAAAAACATATCAAAAGGGAATATAATAGTAGTTTACATGATAGGATGGATTTAAATCATACAAGGAAATTCACAAGATAATATTAACATAGATCGTGATAAGTTATACCAGATTGAAATGAAAATAGTGTTTATGAAACTTTAGTACGATTTAGGGGAAAAATTCAAGATTCTTTATAATGGAAAAGGAATAATTGTTTTTATAAAAATATAACTGAACAATGAATGTTTTTAATTATAAAATAAGTGATTTTAGAAAAATAAAGTTGGTCTAAAATAGTTTATACAGTGCACTTGAAATTGGGTAAGAATTATAGAAGTTCCCTTAAATCGGGCTTGCATATCAGGAAGAATTGATTAGGGATCCTTTAAAAAACATGTATATCCCTGATAGATAAGTATAAATGGATATGTAATCATGATTTTGGAACATATTAAATGAATTATTAATATTTAATTAAAAATATAATATAATTTCATTGGGTAAAAATAGAGAAAGAGTAACTTGAAGAAATAATGGTGGTTCAGGTAGAATCCCTTACCTTAAGTCTGAAGGTGTTCTTAAATTGATCTTAATGTCCTGGATAATCATATTAGATTCATTAATTAATAATTATAGAACCATTTATACTTTTATTTGATTTATTATAACTTTATTGAGTTCATTTATGGACTTTTTTATAGCTTAAGAGGTTCAATTTCATCGTTTAGGACCATTGGTTTCCATGGTTTTCATAATCGGTTTACTTGTATACATGTACTAATGGTCATATAAAGAAGGGGTAATTATCAAGAATTTAAAAAATGTGTTATTAATTATATTTAATTTGTAAAATTTTTATTATATATCATTTTGTTTTCATTAATATGAATTGTTAGATAAATAGGAAATGATAATTGTTTGGGTTAATTTTATCAGTTTTCGATCACAACAAAATCATTTTGTTTTATAAATTACTATCATGTGTAAAAATTGATTCTATAAAATTAAATAAGGTATAATAAATATATTATAATATGGTTCCTCCATAAAAATTGTTTCATGAAAAACCTTAAATATGTAATTTAATGATGAAAGTACATTGTCCAAGATGGTGGTAAGTCGGCACCACAGAGATGATGTTTTAATTATTAAAATAAAAGAGTGGGGATAAAATATTTAATAAAGTATTATTACATCTACATAATAAAATTATATTATATATTTGATACATGAGTTTTTGTTCCACTTGGACAAGGGTAAGTGGGTAGAAGATAATAAAATAAAGGAACATGAAAATAAATTTAATGAAAACAGAAGAGGGTTTTACCTTTGGATTCCTTCTTCTTGAGAACCTACTTAGAGGATTGGTTTTCAAATTTTATTAAGAACAAAATATCCAAGACATGTGTTAGAGGTTTGGAAATATTATTGGGTAGAATATTGGTATGTCTCATGGTTTTAGAGGTGTAAGTTGAAGAGGTTGTGACATGTGGTATTTATAGTGGATGAGAGGGGCGTTTTGTCATTATTTTACTTATTATTTTGTTATTTATATCAAGAGAAGAAATTTTTTTGATTATGTAGACTAAACTCAGTAATTATTTTTTGTGACTTTGAAATAACTGTTCTTACATCATCTAGGAATCAGTTAATAGTATATTTAATAAATAATGTATATTTACCATAAATTACTATATTTTACAATTCACAAATATTCAAGTATTTTAGAAAAATAAAAAACATTAGCCATAAAAAGTTTTCAACATGTAGAATTGAAAAATGAAATCCATTTTATAAAAAAATATTTATAGATATGTTAAATTTTAATTTAAATTAAAATCATCATTTACTTGGAAAATACATATTTTAAAATTCAAAGAGCTTTTATATCACATTGAAAAATTAAACAAGGTATCATAAAAAGTATATTACAATAATAAGAAATAAAACTACTAATTTATTAGTATATTTTATGAAAATCAATTTTCTTTTAATTTATTAAATTAATAAAAAAATTATAATTAAATATTTATGACTTATAAAAATACCAATAAATAATTAATAATTTTTAAAATATTTATTTACTTATACTATGATATAATAATATCATATTTCCATTTATAAGATGATTAAATTTTATTTATACTTTCTTTGTTGAGGTTATTATTCTATTGTCTGGTTTACTATTAATAAGGGTCACATTACTATTCCAAAGTTCAGGTAAAAATTCCATCAGTATAGGTTCCTTAACTTTAACAAATACTTTTTATTTCATTCATTAATAATTTGTAAAGCAAGTATAGTGTTATCTATGTGTTTATACCATATGAATTAATTAATAGAAGGTAATTCCGATTAATAAAAATTTGTGTTATTACATTATTCCCCCTTATGAAATTTCACCCTTGAAATTTCATTTTACATACTCATGGGAAAACAAGTGTGGGTACGTTTCCTTCATCTCTTCCTCAATATTCCATGTTGTCTCTTCGTACTTATAGTTCCATCATAGTACTTTGACCAGGTGAGTAATATTTTTGTGTAGTACTTTATCTAGATGATTAATGACCTTCATTGGATGCTCTTCATAAGAAAGATCATTCTCCAACTGTACCACCTATAAAGTTTGTACATGTGAAGGATCTAGTATGTACTTCCTTAAGATGGATATGTGGAATAAATCACATACTTAAGACATGGTTGATAGAATATCTATTCAATTGGTCATATATCTGACACGATCATGGATATCTAAGGGGCCTATGTACCTAGGACTTAGCTACCATTTCTTCCCGAATCTCATAAGCCTCTACCATAGAGATATGCAGAGGAATACCATGTCTCCAACCTTGAAATCCATGTCTCATCGACAATTTTATAAATAACTCTTTTTTTCAAAAAAAAAATGGGATACCTTGATATTTTTTGTAATGTTTTCTATATTATCCACAATTTCTTCGACCATTTCAGGTCCTAGCAGCTTACGTTCACAAAATTCATCCTAGAATCCCAATGTTATTCACCTTTTACCATAAAGGGCTTTATGTGGATCCATTTGGATGCTCAAGTGGAAACTATTATTTTAGGAGAATTCAACAAGTAGAAGATATTGTTTCCATTCTACTTTAAAGTACATAGACCATTTTCTCAACATTTGACCATGTTTCTGAATAGTTCGCTCAGATTAGCCATCAGTTTGAGGATGATATGTTGTACTAAAGTTTATCTCAGTGCACAGAGCATTTTGGGGACTTTTTAAAAACTTATAAGTGAATCTTCAATATTAGTCAGATATAATAAATACTGTTACTCCATTCATCCTTACCACTTCTTTGATTTATATCCATGAAATTTTATCTAGTGAGAAGTCCTCTTGAATTCTGATAAAGTGAGCTGTCTTATTTATGATCCATAATAACCAATTTTATATTGTTTCCTCTGGATGACTTTGGAATTCCAGTGACATAATCCATGGTTATTTTTTCTCATTTCCATATTGGTATTGGTAATGGTTGGATCATACCTTTATACCTTTTCCATTATCCATTCATTTTCTAACATACGAGGCACTTTGATGTATATTCAATGATCTCCTCCTTTATATTGTCCCACCAAAATTTCTCCGAGAGATCTCGATACATCTTTATACTCCTTTGGTTGATAGATACGGTTGAGAAATATGATTTATTTAGAAAACCATTCTTTATATATAGATTTTACGGTAAATATAATCATGAGTCAAATATTATGACTCCATTCTCACTGATCTTATACTCATAGGATTTTCCATTTCAGATAGATTCCACCATTTTCTTAATTTACACATCATTCCTTTGATTGTATATTATTTTATCCACAAGGGACAGTTGAGAAATAATTTGAGAAAGGATTTATGATGTTCCTCTTTTAATGATTCCCATGTATATCCTTTGTAATTATAATAATATTGTATCCTTCTCAATTCTAATCATTGATAATGATGGAGGATCTATTCTATTTGAACATCCTCCACCTTATTTACCTTAACATGATGGTAATGGATTGAGAAGTCTTAATCCTTGATGAGATATAATCATCTTCACTAGTTCATATTAATATCATTCTATGTGAATATATATTTTATACTCTTATGATCAATATATATCTCTCACTTTTCCCCATATAGATAATTCCACCAAATTTTCGGTGTGAAGATCACAACCACTAACTCCAGATCATGTGTAGGATAGTTTTTCTCATAAATTTTTAACTACATTGAGGTGTAGGCTATCAATTTAACATTTTTCATCAGTAAAAAAACCTAACACTTTCTTCGAAGCATATCTATACACCACAAAGATTTCTCCACTTTTCGTGAGTTTGAGTACTGGTGCATTGATAAGCCTTTTTTATCTCCTTAACACTTTATTTAGATTCATGAGCCTAGAAAAACTTCATTTCCTTCCATTTAAGATTGGTTATTGGGTTTTAAAATCCTGATAAATTATTCAAAATTTGTTAGTAATACCTAGGTAGGCCATGTAAACTATATATATCCATTATAGAAGCCAGACTGGGCCACTATTTGATTTCTGTTATCATGGAAGAGTCCACAAATATCCCTTTACTGGTGATAACATGCATCAAGAATGATACTTACTCCATCTAGAAATCGCATTTACTATACTTTGCACATAGTTTATCCCTTCACAGAGTCTTCATAAAAGTATTCAAATGCTTATCATTTTCCTCTTTTCTCTTGGATTACATCATAATATTATTGATAAAGACTACCAAAAAATTTCAAGGTATTTTTTAAAGACTATATTCATTAAATACATGAAAATTGATGGAGCATTAAAGAGTCCAAAGGAAATAACTATTAACTGATAGTATCCATACCTTGTTCTAAAGGAAGTCTTGGTAATACATTCCTTACTCACCTTTAATTGGTGATATTGTTCAAGGTGGGGAAAATAGAATGAATGAGGTTGTTAGAGCGTTGTCGGCTATGAAAAGAAAGAAAATGAGTAAGGATTATTCTTATCTTCCACAATCGGTGAATACCAGAGCTTCATCTAATCGATATCGCGGGGTGATCCTTGCTTTCAAAAAAGACAGCATTTCCATGAAATCATGCCTGGGGCAACGTTCTTTGGATCAAATGAGGAGTTGGGACCAAAGCGATAATCTCTGGAGGTAGTATAATCTAGCTTCTGAATGGGAAGCAACCACTGCGGAGGAGGACACATGTGTTGGGTATGGTGAACAGTATGGTTATTTTGATTATTAGTTGTTGTGCTGGTATATCCTTGTTGTTTGTATTTGTGCTCTTTGCTGTTGAATTGTGTGGGTAGTACTCTTGTGCGGTTTGTGGCTCTCAGTTTCTCACTTTTCCTAAAAGTGTTTGAAAAAAAAATCCATTTTCAGTGATAGGGGACACTTGTTCTTTATCATGATTTTATTGAGCTGATGATAATCAATGTAGATGAAAATTTATCCATCCTTATTATTGATGAAGAGGACTAATGCACCATATAGTAAAGCACTCAGGTGTCTTAAAAACTTACCTAGATTCTCTTAGAACAGTTTCTTTAGTTCTTCTAGTATGATAATGTCCATTTTATAAGTTTTATTTTATATCAGTAATATGTTCAATTTCAAACTCAACTTCTAAATCAGGGGAATACCATAAAACTATTCAGGTAATACATTAATGTAATCCATAATGATGGGAATATCCTTGTTCATAAACATCTTCTTTGTCTCAATCATTTTATCGAGGTATGGTTTCTCATAAAGTAGTAATATCCACATTTGAGACGATGATTTTGATAGAGATTCATCTTCCTCATTAAACTTATAATGGATTAGAGGATACTTTGTGATGTGAAGAGTGATCTCCCATTCCTGAAAATTTATGATGTCTTTGTATAAAGATATAAAATCCATTCCCAATATAGAATCCAAATCTACTAAAGTAAGTGTAATTAAATTTGATGTGAGGTTCATTCAATAAACATTAATTGGGGAGGAGTTATGTAATTTTGATGCAATAATTGTGCCATTTTATATTCTTATAGATAAATCAACCACTAAATTTTGAGGTAGTGTTTGAATATTTCATCTATATCTGAATGATATGAAAGAATGCATTGAACTAGAATGAAATTGTACATTCTCTATTCTTGAATAAATAACCAGTGTACCTGTCATGACATTGTTTTCCAGCTCTACATCACCTATATTGATAGCATAATACCTTCCATGTTGGCTTGAAGGTTATTGTTGATTACCTCCGGCAACCCTCATCTTGGATAATTGAATCAAAAAATTTTCAGATTCTTTTCATTTGAAAAACTAAACTATTAGATGAGAATTGATATAAACCCTAATTTCTTCTTCCACATTAGTGGGATTCTTGAAATACCTTTGATAGTTATTAGCTAGATTCATGATTATTCCACATTTAAATCCTTTCCTGTTTTCCATTATATAGTTTCCAAGATGATTTTTCCCACAATTTTGACATGCTGGATATTCATATATTTTTTTCATCATGGGATTTATTTTATTATCCTCCCATATTAGACTACAATTTATTCTTTTTGTCACCAGACCCATGATAAAATTGAGAGTATCTGATCTCCATTTCAAACTTGAGGAAATAATGGACAATCTTCTCATAACTATCAATGTCTTGAGTCACCAATGATTTTCATAAACTCATATTTAGTCCACTAAATAAGAAATCCACCTTGCTTATGGTGTTCAAGAAAAACCCAGAGGCCTATCCT
The DNA here is from genome assembly GCA_963277665.1 of Viscum album. NCBI lineage: Eukaryota > Viridiplantae > Streptophyta > Magnoliopsida > Santalales > Viscaceae > Viscum > Viscum album. Next base: position 1,945,802,163 of record OY728147.1, on the reverse strand, counting down.
TAAATCCTTGTAATGTTTTCTTCATATGACCTAATAGACTCATCTTCTATATAATTAAGTCCAATGAATTATATTTCCATCTTAATATGGAGGGTTAAAGGAAACTATTTATTGAAAAAAAATTATTTAACTCCTCACAATCCATGGAATCAATTTCCCCCTCAAACATTGAATTTGTGATTAGTGTCCACCACTGATTAGCTTCCCTATCAAAACAATATAACTCCATCACAAATTTCTCTTCTTCTGAGCACTAGTGGACATATAATATCTTTTCAATGGAGTTAATCCAATGTTACATAAGGAGGGGATCATAAGATCCAATAAACATGGAAAGACTTTTCCTTATAAAAGAATTTGATAACAACGTTTTCTCTCTTAGGAGAAGAGGGTCTTCCACATGATTTAAGTTATTATTCATAACTTAATCCTGCTGAGAAAGTACTATCATAATGTTTTTATCACCATTTTCCATCATATTTGTCTTATCATTAGGTAAATCATCAAATTTCCTATCATATTGATTTTTGGTACATGTTCTTCTATTTCCCTCTATTAACTAAGAAAAAAAGATAAATTAGGGGGCTTGAATACTTAGCTAATAAGTATAAAAATGAAACCTTAAAGTTAAAAGGATAAAATATTAATTGAAAAGTATATCCTAACTTGTGATTCCGTAGGTTTAAATCTAAGTTTTACATGAACTATTTCCTAACATAAATTCTTATGGTATCCACCCCTTAATAATGTTTCATAATGATCTTAGGAATTTTCCAAGGCATATCCCCTAGGAGTGCCAAACCAGGTGGGAAGTAAGGCTTATAGTTGTGTACCGAGTTACCCTGATTTAGGCCAAAAACACATTTTCAAAGTTATTAATCCTAGGTAAATCTATTCAGAACCACACACTTTTAGTATCTAGATATGTATATTTTTTATTGATAAACCACCTACTCTATACCGACCAAAATTTAGAGATCTTTTCTCATACAAAGTCTTATCCCTTGGGTTATTAAAAAATTTCTCTATTTTCTAGTCACCAAAAATAACTAAACATTTTATCTGATACTAATTATAGAGACCCTAAACTTTTACACATATCATTACATGATTATAAGTATAACTAAACATCTAATTATAGTCCATGGATTGTAATGTTTGGTGTGTTAGAAGAGTAGGTACATAAAACTGAAAAATTAGACTGAATAAAACATTTCTTTATTAATCATATTTTATGATCCCATAACTTCTTTTGAGACCCTACATAAACATATAATAACTTATGGATAACATGAACAAAGGGATGAGCTAAAAAGACCTGTAAAGGAATAAATATAAGAATAAATCTTAACACATGGGTTGGAAGGAAAATCATAACAATATAAAAAGGAATAGAATATGATTTAATATAAGTAATCATAACATGGCGTTATATATTCATAGAATCCTAGTAATTTGGTCACAATATAAAACATGACTTTATCACGAGTCAAGGATCGTTGCACATAAAGGAGTATGAGTGGAGGATAACCATAAATACCACTGCACATAACGTCTCATGAGACTAAACATTACCCAATGAATTGAAGAAATATATGAGCCCTCACATCACATCATGTTCATTAATATGTTTTCCATATAAATGATCTTATATAAGAAATCAAACATAAACATAAGGGGTTCTTATGGAAATAATTTGGTATCATAATTATGTCAAAAGGTATATCAAAAGGGAATATCATAGGGGTATCCTTGAAATGATGGATTAAAATCATAAATTTACATTTATAAGAGAATATATACATATATTATGATATGTGGTATTAAACTGAAGTAAAAGTAGTGTTTAATAATCTTTATAAATGAAACATTTTAACACAGTTTAAGGGAACACTTTCAAGATTATTTAAAATGGAGAAGGAATAATTGTTTATGTAAAACAAGAACTAAAATAAGGTATAATTTCATTATAAAATTATTGAATTTAAAAAAATAAAAATTTATATAAATAGATTATATTGTGCACTTGAAATTGTGAAATAATTCATGAAGTTCAATTAAATCAATATTTCTTATCAGGACGGATTGAGTAGGGAACCTTTTTAAAACATGTGTGTCCATGAAAAAGAAGGATGAGTGAACTTTGATACATGAGTTTGGAAAATATTAACATAATTTAGAATATTTAAATAAAAATAATAGATAATTCAAATTGGTTAAAGAGAGAAAAAGAGTAACCAAAAAGAATAATGGACATTCAGGTATAATCCATTACCTTATGTACGAAGTTATTCTTCATATGATCTTAATGTCTTGGATAATCAAATTATATTAATTAATTAATAATTATATAACAATTTAAAACTAATTTAATTTATTATAACTTTATTATGTTCATGTATGACCTTTTTATGGGTTATTTGGTTTAATTTGGTCGTTTAGGAGCATTGGTTTCATTGGGTTTCATAATCAGTTTACTTGTATACATGTTTGAAAAGTCATATAAAGTGGGTATAATTTTTCAAAATTGAAAATATATGGTATTAATTATATTATATTGGTTAAATTGGTCTTATGTATTTTTTTTTGTGGAATTAGGATTAATCATTAGATAATTAGATAATGATAATCGTTTGTTTTTTTTCTGTGGTTTTCAATCCCAACAAACTCATTTTATTTTATGAATTACTGTCTTGTGTAAAAAATTATTTCAACATGTAAATAAGATATAATACATATATTATAATATGTTTCAATGATAAAAATGGTTTCATCACAATTATTAAACATGAAATTGAAAGATGAAATCACATCATTGAGGAAGGTGGAAAATCAGCACCACACAGATGATGTTTTAATTCTTAAAATAAAATAGAGTGGATAAGAGATTTGATGAAGAATTATTTCGTCAACAATATAAAATTACAATATATATATATATAGGATACTAGAGTTTTCTTTCAAATTGAATGTGGGGAAGTGAGTAGAAGATAATAAAATAAAGGAACATCAACGAAAGAAATTGAAGGAAAATAGAAGAGGGTTTTACCTCAAGATTCCTTCTTCTTAAGAACCTCCCTAGGGGAATTGGTTTTGGTATTTTATTAAGAAAAAATGATCTTGTTAATGAGGGAGAGGTTTGGGAAGTTTATTGGGAAGAATATAGAAAAGTATAAAGGATTGAGAGGTGTGAGGAGATGAGGTGGTATTTATAGTGGAGGAGATGGGTGTTTTCTCATTATTTTAAACAATATTTTATTAGTTTTCTCAAGATAAGAAACAATAATGATTATAGAGACTAAATATAGAAATTATATCATTTTATTTATAACCAATTGTTCTAAAGTCAGCAATGACTTAATGAATATTTTATTTAACTTATAATGTATATATATATATATCATAAATTACCTTATTTTACTATTGACAAAAATTCAAGTATTTTAGAAAAATCCCAAAAAATTACCCTAAGAATTTTCCAATCTATAGAATTCAGAAATGAAATTCGTTTTATAAAAATAATTCTCTAAATATGAGAAATTTAAATTTAAATGACAATCATCATTCTTATGAAAAATACATATTTTAAATTATATTTTCTTTTATATCACTTGAAAAAATTATCTAATGTCTCATTAAATTATATTATATTAATAATACATAAAAATACTAATTTATGAATAAATTTCTGAAAAATAAATATTCCTTTAAATAATGAAATTTTTCAACAAATTTATAATTAAATATTTAGGACCTATAAAAATACCAAAACTTAATTAATATTTTTCGAAATATTTATTTACTTATACTATGATATAATTATATAATATTACCATTTATAAGAAGATTAATTTTTTTATAATTTCCTATGGGATTCTATTATTCCATTGTCTAGTTTACTATTCATAAGGGTCACATTACTTTTCCAAAGGTCATGTTACTATTTCATTAGTATATGTTCTTTAGCATCTAGAAATACTTCTTATTTCATATTCATAATTTATAAAGATCGTATTGTCTTTTATATGTGTTTATACAATATTAAATTATTATAATAAGATAATTTTCATTGATAAAACATTTAGTTGTCACATTATTTCCTTCCAAATTGTTTGAAAACTATAACATTGCTCTCACGTATGTGTGGACTACCACCAAAAAGTGATCTTATTTATATTTCATTTATATTTTACTTAGATAGTAATAAATATGGATTTATTAGATATATATGGTATATATTATATAATAATTATTCTATTAAGGTGAATTATTATTTATCATTCTTTTATTTCACCTATCAAAATGTGAAAAAAAATGTTGATGCGTATGTACAACCTACTATCTCTATGAATTGTGTAAGTAATTTTTATAACTCTATAATTTATATATGATCATAAATAAATATATTATTAACACATATAATACCTATATCATGATAAAAAAAATTAGATGATGAATCCATGATCAAATTATAGGTACTATAAATATCATATAGGAATTCTCATGAAAAATAAATCCATTAACACCTAGAAATGACATTTTTTAATAAGGATTTACTAATAAATGGTTGTTTAATATTTTAAGAAGATAATATATGATATTATATTTATAAAAATGACTATATTATATAATTATAAAAAAAATAAACTTCTTATACAAGATTCTAGAGTTATTTTAAAGAAATTGAAACTTGAGGTAAGATTTTTATGTTACAATCTCATTATTTATTACGATTTTTTTATTATGAATCTAATGATGAAATAATATTATCTACGCCACAATAAACCCATGAATTTTATTACAATATTGTTATTTGTTGACAATACATGTTTTAGTATGATTTTACTCACCTTAAGTATTTAAGAGACTGATTTTTTTTTCATGAAAATAATATTTATTTCTCTGTTGGTCTGAAAAACCATTTTATCAGATGTCCTTGATTCTAAATATTTTTTGAAGAACATTTTTATCATTATACTAGGTTTTTAAAAAATAATTTTTACCTACTATTTAATTTTTACAAGATGTTCTATAAATAATATTTGTATCATTTTCTAAATTAGGCACTTTTTGTATTTTTTATAGATGTATGAAAGGAATATTTTGTTTTAACTTATACAGAATGAAATAAATTTCCCACTCTTATAAAAACCCAATTATTTAATAATTATTTAAATTTTTTAAATGTCATTTTCAATGAGAATAATTCCTTTAATATTCATGAGTTTTTTTTAAAATCTAAAAAAGGGTTATCAATAAAAAAATGAATTTTCATCAAGAAATGTTCCAAGTGATATTTTAATATAATTTATCTTTTATAATGACATAATTTGAAGTTAGTTAGGGTTTAACAGGGATATAATCCAATTATACCATCCTTAACCTTTTTATATATGGTTTGTGTTTATAATGAAATGATATTTATGAAACCCGTTTCCTTTCAATCGGTTATGCTATGATGAAATGTTTATGAATCTAATTTTTTTCAGGGGAAATAAAATGATGAATATTTTATAAACTTGTGGAATACTTTTGTATGGTTTTAATTATGTGATGTATGAGATTAAAAATATATATCCCACCAATAATTTTATTAATAATAGATATATCGTATGATAAATTGGACTGGAATGGGGAGTAGACCTAGTTTAGTTAGGAACTCTATCTACTATAATAGTCATGGAAGTGATCCTAAACTACTATGATGGTTTATAGAGTGAACCCAATCCACTATTATAGTCATGTAAGTGAACCTTGACCACTAAATAAATTATTTTGTATTATTATGTGTCCGACACAATTTTATATATTATGCCAATTTTATGCACTCATGGCTTATAAAAACCTTGTATTAATGTACATAGACATTACATATTTTTTTGGAATATTTAAGACATAATATAAATAGAAAACCCAAATTACATACTAGTTTAGTGCCTTTGGAAACATGGAAACATAAACACTTGTACATAATCAAGTTACATTATCTCCCATTATGTTCTTCATGATTAGATACCTTCTTATACATATCATACATAATACATATCTTCATAAAATGGGGAAGGAAACATAAAAAAGGGTGAGATCAGATGTTTATTAAGGGTAAAAAGGGAGATATGTATGAATAAACATGTGTATAAGGGTATACTAACATGATCAAAACATTATAAGACTATATAATGCATATCAAAAATCATAAACATGAATTATGGCCTAAAGATTTGCAGTTTATAAGACATAAATCATAAGGAAATAAATAACAGGAGCCATGAAAGCATAACATATGAATGTAACATGGTATTGTGAAAAAAGTATAAAATATGATTTTCATAGAAGATAAGGCATCATTCAAAGACCATCTTAGTAGTATTTTTTTACAACCCATATCATCTTAGAAGTCATGGTTCACTCCCATGGCCATCTTAGTAGCATGGGTTCACTCCTCATACCATCTTGGTAGTCATGGTTCACATACATAGACATCTTATTAGTCAAGTTTCACTCCAAATAACATATTAGTATATCTTATGAGATATAAATATCTATTGAATGCATTGGAGGGAGATATAGGTCCCACCCATATCATATTGAATTCATAGATACATGTATCATAAAATCATAAATAATCATATAATAACACTTTAAATGAAATGGTTTTCATAAGAATGTAATAATATCAAAAAATAGGGAAAAAAATATCTGTTTTATAATCATTTCATCCAAATACATAACCCATGAAAAGAAGCAGGTTTTTAAGGCATATAACCTATTAAAGTGAAACAAGTTTCATAAAATTCATTCAATTTAGACATAAACCATTTAGAGAAATAATATGAATGTTACATTTGAATAATTTCACTATAAGGGAATGGATAACACCAACATATGTCAAATTATATGGATAATAATTTTAAAATATATTTTAAAAACTTTTCTTGATGAAAATATCATATATTTTTTAAAAAAATAATTTTTTAAAAATTATAGAATTTTGAAAACAATATTATTTAAAATTAAATTAAGAACATGTAAAGAAATCTTGAAAACATTTTGAAAACCATATTCCTTGAAATATTATAAAAGAAGTTTATTTTTTTTGAAAACCATTTTCATTCATACTTATAAAATAAGATTGAAAAAAATTGAAAATGATTTTCCTTGAAAATATGTTGAAAAATTAAAATTAAAGAATGAAAAAAATTTGAAAAAATTTTATTAATTTTTTTTTAAAACATATAAAGAAACATAAAAACTTTATGAAAACTATTTATTTTAAAATAATTTTAAAACTTATAAATAAATCTTTTAATTTTTTTGAAAACCTTTATTTTAAAATATTTTGAAAACTTATAAAGAAATATTTAAAACGTTTAAAAAACCATTTCATTTAAAATAATTTAAAACCACATATTTAAATCTTGAAAATGTTGTTAAAACCATTTCCTTGAAAATTTGTAGAATAAGATTAAATTTTTTTGGAAATAATTTCATTTAAAATACTTTGAAAACTTATAAAGTAATATTGAAAATGTATTAAAAAATATTTTCCTTGAAAACATATTGAATAAATTGGAAATATTTTGAAAAATAATTTCATTGGAAATAATTATAAATAAAAAAATTTACTGGTTATTATAATTTTTTAAAAAAAATAATTTTTAATCTTGTAAAGGAATATTTAAGGGAATTATGGTCATTACAGTGGATAAATATATACACACTAAACATTCCTTTTGTACGGTGAATTTCTTAAAAAGGTGCACCAACCAAAAAATGACCAGAAGATTCCTCAATAAAAACCCTTATATTTAAAAGGTATAACATGGGTAAAAACTTTTTTTAAATATCATACGATAGTAATAGAATAAATTTGGGAAACCCTTTAGAAGATATGGTTTTTAATGAAGAAATATTTTTCACCAAAGATAGGGTGAAGACGACCTTTCTTAAAAAAACTTTATTAACTATATTATGTACCAAAGTGGGGAAAATGGTAAAAATACAAGGATAAATATTTAATAACCATTGGAGAATAAATTTAATTATATTTTCATAGATATGGATCATAATATTTAATTAAAGGGAGAGTAATCATAATCAATCTTGAAAATTGATGAGATTATTTCAATAAACTCTTACCACTTGGTAACTTTGAACCATAATCCCCATGTAATAAAATGAAATAAAATGATTTTTAAAATGTTATAAAAATAAAAATATTAATGATATAACATTTCAAAGGAAGTATATACACCTCAAGGAAAAATATGGGTTCATAACCTAATATGTCTCTCAAAGAAGGCAAATTGAGACAAATTTACTTTACCGATTTGGTAAAATTTTAAAACATAAACACATGAAAGAAAAATTATAAAATGGATAATTAAATAAAAATAAATGTTAGTATAATAATTATATAATACATCCATCGGCATTATACACACCACACAAATGAAATGAGTGGGAATTAAGTCATGTATCTTATAGAAATAAAAATATGAAATGAAACACCTTAACTTGTGTCTTGATTCACTTAATAATCATACAATATCCCTATATAAAAAATCTATGTTTATCATACATGTTTTATAGAAGAATATTATTATGTCTAATACTATATATGGTTAGATGATTTCCTTATATTACCCTCTTGTTTACAATTATTTGTTTAGGCTTCACATTGGGTAATATTTGTTTTGTTCTTTGTATGTGTCTTAATTTGATATATATATTTGTTCCTTATACATATATCATGATTTATATAATGTAAACCATGATAAAAATATCATTTATATTCATTATATTTATATTATAATAATTTATATAATATATAAGTATGGAATGGAATATTCCATTCATGGAGACACTAGGTCATATATACGCATGAATGTTGTTTCCATTTTTATTGTTGTATTGAAAGAAAAATGAAAATGAAATATATTTATATTTATTTATATAATATCATTAATGTTTCATTAAAATGTTATATATATCATATAAGTGAACTAAAACTATTTTTAATACATTCCATGAAGTGTGTGTACAAATCACATCACTTTGAGGGGGCGGTAGTCCACACTTCCTCAAATAAAATCATCACATGTAAAAAAATAGAAATTAAAATGATATGTGTTGTAAAATAATTATAAAAGATTAAATACATTATAAATTTCATATATATTATATATAAATAGAGTTTCCATCATAATTACAACCATGAGATATGGTATAAGAAAAATGAAGAATCACTATTTTGTAAAGCGATAGTTTTCCAAACACATAAAAAAGTATTTTCATTTCCCAATAGATGTAGGTGTGTGTAAGTGTTGGTGAATACCTTAAAATGAAAAATATCTCAGTAAAATCTCACCCTTTGTCCATGTCTTGAATAATTTTTACTTCACCTCTTTCTCCAAAAATGATGGTGAAGTTATCAATCCTAATGCACTAATAGATCATGAGATCCATTATAAGTCATCCCATCTCTCTTTATTTACCATCAAAAAAATGTTTTTGGATATGGTTATCCAATATTCATAAATCATAAATGGTGCGATAATTATTTAATCTCAAAAACATTATCCAAATTTTAACTAAAAATTCAATAAATGGTTAAACTTATAACCCTTATTAAAGATAAAATAAATAAATAAATAAAGTAAATCAGTTTAAAATTTATCCCCCATATATCAAAATGTAGCTCTCAGTTGTCACATTTTGAACATGTGAATACTGTCATCGTATATTCTCTTGAAACATGGTAATAAACTAAATTACCACAAATACTTTTGAAAAACATAGATGATTCCTTATTCCAAAGTTTACTGGATATATTCCTTAAATCCATAAATTTATAAACATCATCCATGATTACATATACCATATATTCAACATATCAATAATTATATTGAGGGTAGTTAGTGCAAAAAAAATTACTTTTTATAAATAAATAATCACTTATCCAAGCTAAACACAATTTTCTCCACATCTTGATCACATTAATGGTTACCTTCCCTTAGTCAAAATATCTCTTTTCTATGTATTCATCACCATTAAATATACCCATTTCAATACTCAATGTAAACTTATACTGAAAATACTTATATATTTTAAGATTTATAATATTTGAACTCCAAATCATAAGTAATTCATTAATCCAACTTTATTCTTAAACCATTATTTAGGATTCATTAACTTATTCCTCAATAACTATTTTCTAGAATATTAAATATTAATATTGTATTATAGTTATTCAACCTAAATATTATCAAGCTTCGTATTTCTAATTTAAAAAATACTGTAAGAACATTACAAACCTTTCACACATTGTTTGTGGTCCCTTTTACTTCATATGTATAACCAATACTCATACCACCTTCTTGATTCTATTTATAATATTTCCACTTGGGAAATAAATTTTCATAAAGCCCATAATTTATCAATTTGAAAAATTCAATGTTAAACATGTTCATTAATGTTCTCTCCATTGATTAAAACCAGAATGAAAAGGGTGATAAAACATATCATAAAAGAAAACCACATAATCGTGAAAAATTAATTATTAGATGTCTATACTAGGACACCTAATTTTAAATCGATAGAAACTTAAATTTATCCTTAATATTTCATATTCGTATTTTATTTAAATCCTTCATGATGGTTCGTAGAGTGTTTTTGGATTCCTAAAGTATATCCCCTAGGAGTATCAAAATAGATGTGCAACAATGCCTGTTATTGTGTACCAGATTACCCTGAGTCAAGCCTGATACATCTTGTAAGAGTTGTTTACCCTAGGTACATATATTCTAGAGCTACATCCAGTTTTATTATTTGGATAGGTATGTAATTCTATGATTCTACTCACTCTATCCTATTCCCAAATTTTATGACATTTTTTTTATAATTTTACATATCCTTTTAATTATCCTTAGATATGTCCATAGAGTTATCACTATGATTTTATCATCATAGTTTCCAAATATTACCTAAACATTTCATTTGATTACAAATATAGAGACTCGATATCAATGTACATATACATTAAATAACTTTTTTTGGAATAAATAAATCATAATACAATGATACACCCAAATATTGTATTAGTTTGTGCCTTTTGAAACAAGGAAACATAAACATGGGTACATAAGACAACTAAATTATCTCTCATTGGGTTCTTCATGACTAGAACCCTTATTAGACTCATCGTACTTAATACATTTCCTCATAAAATGGGAAAGAAAACATAAAATTGAGTGAATTTAAATTATCAGTAAGGGTAAACATGGGAGACATGTAAACATAAACATGAGGATATGGGTAGGGTAATGTGATAAAAACATTAGAAGATCATATCCTACAAATAAAATATCATAAAAATAAATCATGTACTATATAAAGGTTGTTCATAAGACTTTAATCATAAATAAATAAATAAAATATTCCATAAAATTATAACATAAAAATAAAACATGGGATCATGGAAAACACCTAAGCATATAATATGATTTCCATAGTAGCTAAGAAATTTCTAGGAAAAACATCTTAATAGTATAGGTTTACTCTCCATTCCATCTTGGTAGTCATGTTTCAATCCCATTTCCATCTCAGTAGCATGAATTCACTCCTCATAACATCTTCGTCATCCCGGGTCACTCCCATGGCCATCTTAGTAGTCAAGGATCACTCCCAAGACGATCATAGTCTATCTCATGTGATATAAATCATTACCCAATGCATTATAGGGAGATATATATCCCACCCATCTCATAGTGAAATATTATATACATGTGTCTAAAAATCACAAACAATAATATCATAAACCATTAAATGAAATGGGTATCATATTAATTTAATCATATAATAACCTATAGAAAAATATATAGGTTTCATACTCATTTCATCAAAAAATTAACCCATAAAATGAACCGAGTTTAAAAGGAATATAACCTGTGAAAGAGAAATAGGTTTTATAAACATAATTACATCAAAACATACACCATTAAAAGAAATAATATGAATGGATCCTCTAAATCATTTCCCTATAATACCATGTGTAACACTAACAGTTGTCATCATAGTTGGAAAATAATTTTGAAATATATTTTTAAAAAATATAGTGATGAAAATATTACTTCTTCTATAAAAAATCATTTTTAAAACTTAAAAAATTTGGAAAAACATTTTGTTAAAAATAAAAATTATATCTTATAATTAAATCTTGAAAACATTTTGAAAATTATTTTTCTTGAAAACATTTAAAAGTATCTTCAAAACAGTTTGGAAAACATTTTACTTGAAAACTTATAAATGAATATTAAAAATAAACATAAAACTAGTTTCCTTGAAATTAGTTTCAAAACATATAAAGAAATATAGAAAATGTTATGAAAACCATTTCATTTAAAATACTTTGAAAACTAAAAAAGAAATCTTGAAATTTTTTTGAATACTATTTCTTTTAAATGAAATTTAATGACATATAAAAAAATATTGAAAAATTTTTCTACACCATTTCTTTTAAAATAGTTGGAAAACATATAAAGAAAAATTGAAAATGTTTTGAAAACCATTTTACTTCAAAATATATAGAATATATCGAAAAAGTTTTGAAAACTATTTCTTTTAAAATACTTTGAAAACATATAAATAAAGATTGAAAATTTATTAAAAACAATTTTCCTTGAAAACTTATAGAAAATCATGAAAAACTTTTGAAAACCATTATTTTTGTAAATACATTGAAACAATGAATTTACTGAATAATAGGAATTGTTTTATTTTTTTATAAAAAAAAAATTAATCTTGTAAAATTAGATTTAAGGGAATGTCGGTCATGATGGAGAATAAATCAATACATGCCGAACATTCCTTTTTTTATCGTAATATGTTTAGAAAGTTTCCTCGACTAAAAAAAACAAGAAGATTCATTACTAAAGAAGCCTTTTTTTAAAAGGTAAAACATTGGTAAAAATTTCTTTTAATGATCATTAGATAATAATAGAATATTTTTTTAAACCTTTTAGATGACATGGTTTTGAAGGAGCACATATTTCCGACCGAAGAGAGGGTAAATTTGGGATTTCTTAGAAACACTTTCTTGACCATTTTATTTACCAAATAATAAAAAATTGAACCAGTGCGTGAATATATAGTGAATAAACATAGTATAATAAAATCAATGTTATTTATTAAGATATGGATAATAATATTTAATCAAAAGAAGCATAATTATAAACAATCTGAAAAGTGATGAGATTGTTTAAAAAAACTCTTACCACATTGTAACTTTAAACAATACTCCCCAAGTAATAAAATTAAATGAAATAAATATTAAAATATTATTAAAATAATTATATTAATGATATAAAATTTCAAAGGTATTATATACAATTAATTGAAAAATATGGGTGCATAAGTTTTCCTGTGACTCAAAGAATATAAATTGAGAAAACAAATTACTTTACTGGTTTGGTAACTTTTGAAACATAAACCCCATGAAAGATAGATCATAAAATGGACAAGTAAATAACAATAAATTTAAGTACAATAATCATAGAATACATATATGAGTAGTATACACTCTATATAAATGAAACAAGTGGTTATTAAGGCATGTATCTCACAGAAATAAAAAGGTGAGATTAAATCCCCTTACCTTGTGTCTTGACTATATTTGTACTCATACAAGCATACTATATAATAAATATAATTTTTTTATAAATCTTTTACAAAATAATATTCTTATATATAATACCATATATGGTTTTATTATGACCTTATATTACCCGTTATTTAATAATTCATATATTAAGGCATCACTTGGGGTAGTATTCACTTTGCTAATTGCATGTGTCTTAATTTGTTATATTTTTGGTCCTTATACATATATAATGATTTCATGAATTTAAAAAATGATATAAATATCTTGTATATTCAGTATATGTGTATTATAATAATCTATAGAATATTGAAGTATGAAATGGAATATTCCATTCATGGAGATGGTAGGTCGTACGTACGTATTAGTGTTGTTTCCATTTTTATTATCATATTGAAAGAAAGAAATAGAAATATATATATATATATATATATAAGTGTATAATATAATTAAAGTAAAATTGTTATCAATGTGAAATTGATTATGATTACATAAATTGTATTAGTAGATTAAAATTTAATCAAATTAATATTTAAAACCTATTTAAAATTTAATTTATACATATAAATAAATATGATGAAGATGATGTATTAAACAATAAATCGGTATTTTTTAACTATTTATTAAAAATGAAACCTTATTAAAAATACCAAAAAATTAACCTGACCTAATTTTTATGCTTATATTTCAAATATTAATTTTATTTTGACATATATTATCCATAAAAGTTCCAAAATTTATATTTAAAATTGGTTCTCTACTAAACGATGATACAAGTGACTTAAGGAAACTATAGGTTTTTATTTATGAAATTAGGTTTTTTCTAATCTTATGTCTATAAAATATATTATATTAATATAAACAATATTTGATTGGATATATATATATATATATATATATATATATATATAAAATCATTAATAACACTCAAAAATTTAATTAATTTAATTTATCTGGATAAAATATATTTGTGAGCATAAAAATAGTTTTAAATAAAAACATTTCCTTTATATTTGGTTGGATCTTATATTCATTTCTAATTTATTTATACTAATGAATTAAAAAATTTATTTTTATAAATTATTTAATTATATTCATAACCATGAAATTTATAGCTCGTTTATCTCTTATTATATTAAATAATAATCTTTTTAATAATATATTACAGTTTGGTGACACTTGGTCTTGCGTGTTACACAAGCCATCGAGGAAAGTCAATCTTGTGTGTAATATATGCTAACCTCAATGTTCCTTGTTGAGAATCTTAAAATTTTTGTTGTGTGTAGTGCATGGTTACATGGTGTTGCATATAACACAATCCTAACATAGTTCTTTAATAAAAAACTATTTTCAATGTTGTGGGAAATGAAAATTTTCAAAAAGATAAAATCAATTTGATAAAATATTTCACAAAATATCAGGGAATTACATGGATCATGTTATTTTATTCCTTTATGATTCATGTCTTCTAAACATCCAATATTTATGAAATTAATCAACATTGTGGTCTACGATATGCATGGTATGGTTTTCAATTTTTATGTTCATGTTCTCATACACTTATTCTGATTTTATACCAAAGTGATCATTGATATATCCATTAGTTTCTATTAATGAGCATCTGATCTCACTATTTATTATATTTCCTTTCCCTAGGTTGTGAATAACGTAATGGGTGGCTATTATAAACAAGTTATTTACGTTTTCATGTTTCTAACTATATTGGATCAATATTATTTTGGTGTGTATCATAATGTAATGTAATGAATATTTATCTATTAAAAAATAATAGTTATGTACCAAAAGTATGGGTAATTATAGTTGGTATCGAAACATGGTTTAGTAACCTTTCTAAACAAGGGCGAAATTTATTATTTTAAACCCCAGACATATATCTAAGTGTAGTTTAATATCATAATGATTAGGTAATAATTATGGATGGCCTAGCTTTACCTAATGTTTCCAATATTTAAAACAAAGTGTCTTGATTTAGACATCTAATTATTGATTTTTTATGATTATACGATTTTCCCACTACAATTATTATTACTCACACTATGTTTTTTGGTTTTATTTAATGGTTGGAACTTGAAGGAGTTGTGTTAATGATGAATGAGGAACACAATGTAATAATTTTCATCCTGAGCCACTAATTGTTATAGGGGATGGAATGTAAAATATCATTTTTTTTCTTACAATTTTCTAAAGATAGAAAAAATATTGAGATTATAAATGAGAGGAGGGAACATTGTTCTGTAGAGTATTTTATAAGGCAATAGTCACCTTAATTTAGTGGGTTTTTAGATCCACTAGTTTCTAAAAAAATTGATTAGTACCACTGAAAAGATATTTTCCATTCTCTAGTGTTTAGAACATGAAAAATTTATTTTTGATGTCTATATTTTGGAAGGTGAAGTAGATCAATGGTCTAATATTATCAATAACACAATACAAAGGGAAAAAATTTACTCCATAAAGTGGGCTAAGTTCAAGAGATTATTTTTCAAAAAGAATTTTCAGTATATTTTCCATATGAAAATGGATAAATATTTGATTTAACTAAATAAAAAGGACTATTAATCTATTTATACATATTTAGGAATTTTTAAATGACTTATGAGGTATTATTTTGGTATTGTCATCCAACCTAAAAGTATGGTTAATTGATTATTAAGTAGTTTAAAACTAAGTCTCTAAAGGGAGTCATCTATAAGAGACTTAAATAGCTACAAATAAATCATTCAATGTGAAATAAAGGTGGAAAATTTATTGGAGTTACCTATCTATCTATAAGGACACGGCCTTAAACATTACATAATCTTGAATTAAATGAATAATTCACATTGAGGATATTTTCAGGTTTAGAGTTTTAAAGAATTAGTCCATAACTATTAAATTACATCTCTAAAATTACAAGTTAGAATCTTCTACTCAGTTTCTATTTTTTTCATAAAATAAAAACTCTTGAAAAAAAGAGTCATGTCTAGTCCCATGTTTTAGATAGAATGACTTTTCCTTGATCCCATACTTGACCCTATTAATCTTTAGATCCTGTTGAAAACATTTCAAAAACTTGGGATGAGTATAAAAATCCCTATAAGGGTTACAAAATAAAGAAGGAAAACATGATCCCATCAATAAATACAAATCAATGAAACCATACTTTTCTATCATAACATACCTTACAAAATCATAAGATTTATGAATAAAAAACAAAAATCATAAATCACAAAGGTAACTTATGTAATTCGTAACATACTTACATTGTAGATATCATAGCTACATAGGGGGTCACATTTGGAATGCCCATCTCAGTATATTCCCAACATCTCTTAGGAGAAACATTAACATTTACCCCCATCGCGTTACCCAATGCATTGGAGAGCTATCTTGGGCTCACCCACCCTAGGTTTATCATGGAACCACCCATATACGTAAACAATTCCCAAGAACTATAACATAATCATAACACATAACACAAGTATAAATGAAAAATAACATTTCAACATTCCAATATATATCAAATCAAGATATTTAAATAAACAATTATTTATCAAACCATTTTCAAAACTATTTAAAACATTTAATAAAGAGATTATTGAATCAAAGTGTCCCATAAAACTTTGAAAATTTTAATGAATTATCATTTTAAAACAATAATTTCCTCATAAATAAATCCTAAAAACCATTTTTAAAACATGGACTTTAATGATAAAGATTTAGAGAAATAAATCTTTAAAATATTTAAAATGATATTTTAGTTAAAGAGTTTTTAACAAAATAAGAGATGCTGGAATTAAATTAATTGGGGAGTAACATTTTATCATAACATTATAATATCATGATAATAAAGGGATCCATGATATAATATGCCAAAGGACATTATATACACCATATAAAAGTGAATTGGTGCATAATGATAATGATGTCTCAATGGAATTTAAATTGAGATGAAATCCCTTATAAAAATGGTATCCTTAGATTAAGGATAAATAAATTATATAATAATGTGTGAAAAATATAAATACACTCAATATTACTGGATATTCAGTGTAAATCAATCATATGAAATTAACCCATGTTCTTTTTAATACAAAACCAATGACTTTGATGTTTAACTCAATGAATGGAAATTGAGTTAAAATTACTCTTATCAAGTTCATATCAATGACTTGAAAATTTATGAATGCAGTGATAATGTGTATCAAAAGTGTATACACACAAAGAGGAGTGGAAATTATAACATAAATAAATAAATAGTGATTCTACACATAATCATATCATGACATAATTAATAATTATAAGATTCACCCAAGGAATAGAAATTGGGTTAAAAGGTTCACGTACTGATTTGGTTACTTACAAAACATACAACCCATGAAAGAAGGACCATAAAATGAAGATTTAAATACACATAAATTTATGTCTATTACACAATTAATACAATCATGGTCATTACATACACCACAGAAAATGAAATAGTGGAAAATATAGCATGAATCTCATGGGAATAAAAAGTGAGATGCAAATATCTTACCACATTGTAATCAATCGAGTCATATGACCAAAATTTAATAACCACAAATTTATTCACAGAATAACATGAATATAAAAAGTATCATGATAATATATATCAAATTTAAGTACACAATACAACACATTCAATAAATTAGTGGCAAACAATGGAATTTTCAAAGAATTAAAAGTGAGATAAGAAATCCCTTACCTCGTGTCTGACTGGAATTGTTTGTTCCTTATTCTTCCTAAATAATAAAATTAAGTTAATTTATACATTATTAAAAACCCTTTTTCAAGTTTATTGTTTCATTTATATCATGTATTACCATGTTATAAACATTATGTAATCATTTGAGTTAATAATGTTCGTTTTGTCGATATTTGGTACTTGAGTAAAAAATGACCACCTTATAATTACAAGTTGTTCACATGGTCAATAGTTAATTATATACAGAATTATATTAAGGATTTAGATATTATATATATCATATATATTAAGTATATACATGTTTTTATAATAGTATATTACATTTGGAGGTAAGAAATGAAATTCACCGTTCATGGAGATGGTAAGTCGTACGTACGCATGAACGCTACTTAAATTTATATTTATTATTTTAGTGGAATTAAAACATAATTATAAATAGGTATTTTATAATTCAAGTATAAAATCACATATAATATCATTAATTCCATCCTTTATACGTGTTGGATATGGAATTAATGAGTCATATCACATTGATGGGGCTGTAGTCTGCACTTCCTCAAATGAAATTATCACGTTTACCAATAATGGAAACCATAAAGGTAAGATATAAAAGGAAAATACCTAAGAATAAAGAAGACATAAACATAATATATATCATATATAAATATAGTGTCATCTTAATGGACACCATGAGATGAAGTAGGATATAATCAAACAATCATCGTTTTGTGAGGCGTTAGTTTTCCATTCACAAAAAATTTATGTTCTTCACCCATTAGATGGAGGTGTGTGTAAGTGTAGTTAGAATCATTATCATAAAATAAATCCTAGTATATTTAGGATAGTGGTGTTTTTTTGAAATAAAGTAATAAAATGAGTTTAGGGTTTGTAGAAGTAAAATAAAAGAAAAGAAGATAAGAGAAACTGTTACATTTATTTTGGGTAACTCCCATTAGTTTGAATCAAAAGGACTTCTTCAAGTGCCTTCTGTATAAGGTAAGGATTCCAGGAGGAGGATAGGGATATTGAGAGATTATTTGGGCCGGGTTTGGATGATTCAAGGAGCTACAGAGGTGTGAGGAATGAGTTATAAGTGAGGGATTTTTATAGGGGGGGAGGGGCTCTTTAGGAAACTATGAAAATATTGTTTTATTATATAATGATATTCGGCTTTTAAAGGTCCAAAACTAATTAAAGTCTAATTTAATATGACTAATGGTTGAATTAAAATCATCAAATAATAATTGAAAATGTTTTGGATAATGGTTTAATATTTATAATCTTATTTATTTAATTCATTTATTAATGAGGTAAATACTGCATCATTATTGTGTCATAAATAATTTAATTTATTTGATGTCTAAAAATTATAAAAAATTTCCATGATTTAGGAAATAGTTTTACATTTAAAATAAATATTTATTGTCCAAAATATAATTTATATAACCCCTTGTAAAGATTAATTTACCAAATGATATTTGTTTATGTCATTTTTGCCTTTACTTTAAGATAAAAAATCTAAATTGTTATTACCACTACCAAGTGGCTCTATGGGGTCCCAAAATCGACCCAAGGATTCATATGGTCATCTATGACTCATAAAATAAAATTAGGACAATATTTAAGGTAATTTTGTATTATTACGATATTATTTTTACCTTGAATTACCATATTTACCTTTATCCGTGGTAAATAAAAGTCAAAAGTTACTTTTCACCAAAAATTATTTTCACCTTATTGAACCATATTTTAATTACTAATAACAACCATGTATGTTTTATTTTTGAAATGCAATCCACATATGTGGTAAAATTTCATTTAAATGAAAAAGTCATTTTTTTAAACTATGACTTAGTGGTTTCACTATTCATCACAAATTGTAGTTTTTCAGAAAAATACCAAAAATTCAGCCGAAGATATATTTGATATTCCAAATATAAAAATTATGTCTATTTTAACGAATTTAAAACATAGATTTTGGATTAATTAATTTAAAATTAATTCCCATTATCAAAACAAATAGCGCGTTTTTAAGAAACAATAACTATCAAAAGATTGATACTTGTTTATGTCCAATTTCAAAGTTAAATTAATTCCAATGACCAAGATTATATTAAATGGTAAATAATAATATAATTACACTTTAATACCAATTAAATATAAAATATAACCATATAAATAAATAATATTAAAAGGCACTTTTGAATTTAAATACAGTATTTTTCACTATTCATAAGAAATGAATTTTATTAGAAAAATAACAAAAATTTACCCAAAGTAAATATTGATATCCTGATACTAAAAAAGAATTTTATTTGGTTAAAGAGAACATATAAAAGTGACTATAACTAGATTTAAATAGGGTTCACCATCAAAAGGTGGTAAATCAACCATTTACCGTAAATTATGCTTAAAATTAGATTCATTCACATTTTAAGCCTCTAACTTTAATTGGATAAATGTAAAAACATTTAAAAAAATGTATAATCATATTGTAGTCAGTTCTATTCATTCCCATAAATACAACATATAGGCATTAACTACCATTTAAAATAATATTATTATATTATTAGTGTGCAACAAAAGATTTCAAAGAAACCCGTTGTTGCATATTGGGTACGCCATCAAACATAGCATCCCCTTTAAAGTAAAATTAAAAATTTATTTACAAATATTAGTAAATATGAAAATTTCATATTCTTTATTTACCTGGGATGTTAAGCTATCTCATAGTTTTGATAAGAAAATAAATATTTAATTCAAAGGAAACTCTAAAAATCATGGAGAAAAGTATATGAGCATTCATTTTTTATCAATGTGAAGAAGGAAACATTCTGGAAATTATCATAATGGGATTGGAAAATTTTTTATGTATAGAAAGGTAGTTTAGTAGGAAATAAAATTAAAAAGAGATATGAAGAATTTATCCAATGATAACAGAAAGGTACTGTCACGAATTGACGCATACTGGGGCTCAAGCCACAACTACACCAATCCTACCTTCATAGAATATGGGATGGAGACTAGAGACAAAGGAAAATAACATAGGTAGGCCTTTTCCTAAGAACTTGTACACACAGGTAGCCATCTAAATTCAAATAGTGCATATGTAAAAGAAAAAAAGATACAACACTACTATATATAAATAAAAAACATGCATCGACCTCTAAACAATACAAGTACTGAAGGTAAACTAAAAGGAAAAGGAAAAATGTACATGGCCAACTAGAATAGTTCCACACCCTAGATAAAGGTGGAAAAGTAAAATATATGGGAGATCTCTACTCCTAAATCCCATGTCGTGACCACCGCATGTGGTCCAATCACTCTTTATCCTTAGATCATCTGTAGTCATGATCAACATGTTTTTCATCTTCAAGGGCACAAAAGTGTGAGAAAATCCCAAGAAAGTGTTAATATAAAAAATACATAGTAAGATAACCCAAAGTCTCAAGGGAGAATCAAGAGAAGTAATGAAAAAGGGATCAGTAAGAGATACAACTAAAGAGGAAAGTAGTAGAGGGAGAAAGGTACGAAAAAAGGGAGTACAACTCATCCTGATAAGAAAGTGAAATAGGTTCAATCAAAAACAAGGATCTAGAAATGGCGATAATATTAAATTATCCTCGAGACTTCACGACCTATAGTCGGAGAGTAGACTCATCCAACCATGAAAATCTAGACACAAAAAGAATGTGGCATACCCTGCGAGCCTTCATCTCTCTAGGAAGGAGAGTAGCAAACATGTCAGGAATGGGCACTAGAAAGATGATATATATATATTCTCAGTCAATGAAAAACCAATATGAGAGTAAAGGGATCTCCATATCACTAGCTCAACCCAAGAAATTAGTTCCCAATAGTTCCATAAGTAACCATCGATTCCTAGCATCCCACATGTTTTCCCTGAACTGCATGTCAAAGGTACTATATCATCACACCATGATATTATCTAATTTGGGTTGTTATCTCTCTCCTAAACAGTGCAGGACGCGTCACAAGGAACCCTATGGGTAGGAAAATCGTCCATCTTCCTCAAGATTCCAAAGGTATATCAAAGAATGTCTTGTCAGTTTGAAACATAGTTGATAGATCATGTCACAAAGTAGAGGATACACATGACCTGATACATCAGGGGAATTCAACTCTAGTAGAATCCATAGAGGGTACCCACACCCTGATGTGTTAGGGGGATTCCACTCTAGTAGAATTCATAGAGGATACCCACACCCTTATGTGTTATGGGGATTCCACTCTAGTAGATGTCATAGAGGCTACCCACACCCTAATGTGTTAGGGGGATTCCACTCATGTAGAACTCATAGAGGCTACCCATACCCTGATGCATATGGTGGATTCCACTCTAGATCGTTGAGGAACTCTGGAAATCCTTTCCAGATGTAGCCTCCCATAAAAGCATCGAGAAACACTAGCCATCCCTATTAGATGGTACCTATCGAAAAAGAAACATTGTTGCAGTCATCGGGTGTTGCCTCAGATAGGCGGCACACATGGAAAATATCATATCACAACTTGTAATCCTCTATGGAGGGTACTATTTCATTCTATGTAGAAATAATCTCAATATAGTCTACCCAAATGCCAAAATCCATGTTCTTGGGAAGGAGTTATGAGGGATATATGATTCAAAAAGTAGTATGCGATGCTTGTGGGGACCAGAAGTCATGAGGCCCCACCTCATCGCCTGGTCGTGCACCTAACCATTCTTGGGTAACAAAATTTGAACAGGTACCCCTTGGAATTCAAGTTTTCTCCTAGAGTACAAGAAATACCTAGTCAAATGGTAGATGAGTTCACGTTGCTCATCATTGATCCAGAGGCCAAAAGCGCAATTACATTAGCACACCTCCTGAAATGGCACCAGAATATTCAACCGATTCGCATCATACACTTTATCCACTCTCACTAGAGTATGATCTGAATAACTCCTTGGGTTCTTTTCAAACACATGAAAATGATCTTTCATTGATGTTACTTTCATGTTTGCACATTTATTGAGATCACATACAAGGATATGTAAGTTAAAAAAGATCACATTTTTGTGATACTTGTGGGAAAACACGCAAAAATGACTATTCAATTGCCCCAAATGTACATCTGGTGTAAGAGTTGTTAGTCGCTATATTATGCTCACAAGATATTCTATAGGTCCCATGCATTAATCTCGAAACAAATTAAACAAATCATTCCATTGTTATCCCCATAGAAAAAACAATAGGTGGACTAATCATTCGTCCAAAATGGATAACTAGTGAAAAAGTTTCATTTCACCAAAACACGTGTGAATCGGCCCCCATTGGGCCTACACGTCAACATTAGCTTAATAACATGAAATTTGTCTTGAAAATTACTCATAGAGACATTGGTTGTGATTCCGTTGATGACACGCCAAAAAATCCTTCCGTTTTGAACGTAGGTTCGAAACTGGTTTTTCGGAATAATAATAATGAAATTATTATTATTAAATTTAGGCGTTTAGAACCACCCACCTTCAGGATTGAACTTTAAAATTCCCAAAACCACTGAAAATGTCCTGGATTGTCTCAAGGATATAGTTTCCATATATGACACGCGAATCAGAAGCCCGTATAGAAATATATGGGCACTTAAAGAGTCTGGGCCCAAAACAGGGCTGGTCTGGCCGGATCCTTCCGCTTAGGCCAACCCGCTCCAGCCAGCCCGATTTTATTTCTCCAATTCAGCCCACCTACCGTGACCTAGCCTTCCTACCGTGACTCGGCACACCGCATGGACCATGACCTGAGATGCCTCCTGCCGACACCGACTAAAACTCACAACTAGTCCTCCCTTTCTCCTGCGTCAACGTGGAAGACCCACATGGTGTGGGTCTCGATCCCCCAGTCGGCCGCCTCAGAGGCTCTTCCCAAGGAACTACTGCTTTTCCACCATGACACATGACCATGTCGGCCTCCATCTCAGATTATCTGACTACCATTTGACCGTAGTTCCCCACTCCAGCCTCCTCCACACCAGCCACCTCTGCCTAGGCTTGCACCCCAGACTGATCCTAGTGCCCCGCCATCCACCACCAGTAATTCTTCTCCAGTGGCCCCTTTCTAGGGCCATCGTGACCACACCAGGGGTCCAAAGAATTATTTTGGACCTAGTTTTGGAATCCTTGGGATTAGATCTCCATAACTCCATCCTCTGATCAATGATTTGTTGATGTTTTTACATGTTGAAAAAAAATTACAACAAACGCCCTGTAGAACAGTGAAGAACATATATGAAACAAAAGGATTTCCATCAGGGATTGATGTCCATGTTCAGGCATACATCAACAATGATAATTAAAATTATGGAAAAGAGAAATTAAAGATATTTAATATTAAACATGAATTGGAACTTAAAAGTAGATGAAATCCTACATGGATCTATCCATTTATTGATGTTGATTCGATAGTTGAGCTCTAACTTCAATCCACTAAAGTTTCAGTAGAGATATCTCCTCGATCTGAAGAAGACCATCAAAGAATGTCCTTGATAGGAGAGAGAGATTAATTCTAGTGAGAGAATTTGATTATGGTTTTAACCCTAATCTAAGCTCTTATCTCTATTTATAGTAACCTTGCATAATTCATAAATTTGAAATTCCCACACTCCCTCATTTTATATTGTGTCTAGGAAAAACACCCCATTTTGAACAAAATGGAGGTCTCGGTTTTCCAATCCAAGTTACAGTTCAAATTTTATTGGATTTTGAATTCGATATAAAATAATTAAGTTTAATTATTTTAATTACCATTTTCCCCCTATGTGGAATTTTTCACAGAAGTTCCTTGCTACCAAACATTATACCCCAACTAGGGTAAACATTATGTTCCAGACTCAACTGTGGAATCATATTTCAGATCCAAGCTACCATTTTAGAGATTTCCCATTTTGAACATGTTTATAGTACAAATACACTTAATATTTTTGTATAATTTATTCGGAGCACACTAGGTCTTATAATTGCACACATTTTTAGCTCCTAGCTCAGAAAATATAGGTAGAAATATTCTAAAGTATTACAAAGATAATCCCAGGTCTCTAAACAATTCCCTTTATCAATATTTTCACCCCTAAAAATAAAAAACAGTGAAAAAAATTTGAGATACTGAGCCTGCACCTGACTCTCCCACTCATAGGAAAACATACATGTTTTTCATGCCATCACTACACACGAACCAAAAGGATGGTTCAACCTCAAGCGGTATTCTCCTATCAATTATGTTCATAGAAACATGCTTGTATCTCCTAATCTGTGACACGTAGGAGGTGCCATGCATCCACTCCAGCTATAGGGGGTAGGGTAAGGTGGTAGGTAACCTCATAATCTCTTTGAATGATCACAAACATCCTGAAGAAAATTGGATTACAATTTACTTCCATGTCCAAAACTCTACATCTCACGTCATGAATAGAATCACTGTGGTCACTAAAACAGTGTCTCATGATTCCCTCCTTTAGAATATCCATCCAGTCAAACACCCACGAATATATGTTCACACAAAATTTCATAGTCAACACAACATAGACATGATTCTATTACATTCTTGAGAAGAAAATGATTCAATACGATCGATTGAAGAAAAACTATACACTCCTACTCCACGAGGGGCAGCTACAGGGAAGCTAACTGCTCCAAAACATCCCACACTAGGAGAAACTAGGACTTCCTGCTAAGGGAATATACTACAACGTTTTCTATTCCTAGAGTATAGACTATATTGACTTCATAGTCTTGTAGGAATTTCATCCAACATCACCACCTCAGGTTCAAGTATCTCTAGGTGAAGACGTACCTAAGACTTGGTGGAATGCTCAAACCAAAACGTTCCCTCCCAAAATATAGTGTTAAGAAACTCTTAGGATGAAGACAACTGCTTCCAAAAGCATATAGTGAGTCATGTAGTTCTATTCATGTGGTCTCTATCACCTCAACCTATATTTGATAACTATAGTATCATGACCTGACTTTGATCACACAAGTTACCAATGAACAAGGATGGGGAGTAAAATCATCCAACTGTAATATCCTATAGATAGAAATCATGTGGAATACCTTCCATGTTGTTTCCCTTCATGAAAAGGAATTAATACCTAAAATTGGAACATTGTCGATCTCACTAGTGGAATCTCATTCAAAATGGGGTCAAGTAGTAAAACACCACTAGAAAATCCTGGACCTGCACTGATACTCCACTACACAACACCACCATGAACACACAATTTAGAGGTAATCATCCACCACACCTCAATACTATACTCTTTGGGTGGAACTGACTCACACTCATCAAGTTTCTTGGGTCACATGAACACATCTCTGTGGGGGAAGGATCCCTTTTCCTCAAGCATTCAAATCTACGTCAAAAAACACCTCCATTGGGTTACACCAATGCCACGTATCACCCTGGTAAAACCTTAGAAAAGAACCAGGGAGGAAAATAGTACTATACATAGTGTTTAACAAGTTCTACTACAAAAAGTTGGAAAGACACAAGTAATATCTCTTATTGTCTCATGATTGGTAGGATTGTAGAAATCCAAAGATTGCGGCTATCCATGGACCCATTTTCCAGCTTCTGGTGCCTAATGTGGGTTACCTGGTGGTAGTCAAAATACCCCACAACATCATCCCCCACCTTTAAATATTCATTATCATCTATCAACACAACCTCTTTGGGGACCACTCCAATCACAACACTGTCTCTTCCGTGGTCCTCCATCTACTTCCAGTCCAGTGTTATCAGCATGATTGGTCACATAGTCACGTGCCATGTGACCATTCCCACCACAGGCATAACACTAGACCTCCCCAGGAAAGCTCCACGCACTTCTCTACCTCAGAACTATATGTTTGCGTACCGAAGACCGATTATGGGAAGGCATCCTACATCAAGATATTGTCAATTGACGTCTGCTAGCCACAGTAGACATCTTATCTTGGTTACGCCCACTACCACAACTGGCCACAAGGAGTCCTTATGAATTTTTTTTCACTTTCAACAGCTCCTTGTCTAGTATGTTGGCATAGGTGGTTATGAAAAAGGTTACTATAATAGTACAGATCTCTTTGCAGAGTCTCTGCCCAAACTTTTGGGATTGTAAGTAACCATTAGAGATCACATCTAGTGAGTAGAACGCAAGGTATGTAAACCTAGTCACGTACTTAGTCACCATCATCCATTCCTGCTGAAGCTACCATAGCTTTTGAGGTCGAATGATGTGCAAGTAGGAGAGGTATAACTATTACTAAAATAGATATTGGAAGTCATCCGATGAGGGTGTCAACTCATCATGTATCAGAGTAACTAGGCTCCACCAATTCCATGTTGATCCATAAAAAATGTTAGCTTCCAAATCCACCATCTGATCTATCAGTGTCTTTACAATCATAAAGAGGTGGACCACCGACTTTGGCCAAACCTCTAATTTATTAGGGTATGGTTCACAATAGAACCTCAACAGTATCTATCACTGGAACTCTCAAAGTGTACTCTACCTGCACACATCCTCAGCCTGCTCTTCTGGGGTTGTCTACTGCTCAATAGGTGGGGGTGATGCTACCTACCCACCTAGAGAAAGGGGCTCACATGATGGTTCCTAAACTGAGACCTCATCACTAACAGGGTCAACAT
This sequence comes from Viscum album, assembly GCA_963277665.1. Lineage (NCBI taxonomy): Eukaryota > Viridiplantae > Streptophyta > Magnoliopsida > Santalales > Viscaceae > Viscum > Viscum album. Next base: position 1,945,774,115 of record OY728147.1, on the reverse strand, counting down.
CACAAACTAGAGCTAGTATGATGGCTATCTGTCATCACAAAGAAATCCATAATATTATCAAGGAGTATTGTGGTTAGATTATAATATATATATATATATATATAACAAAAAAGGGGAGACGACTCAAGAAGGATAGTCAAAGACACAATCCTATATGATCATGTACCATTGTTCCTTGTAACTAGTTTCTCAGGGTGTTGAGTTTACAAGAGGGTAATCAGGGTCCTAGTAACTAGATTCATTGGCCGCCCATACCATTAATGGACTCCCTGGCCTGAGAGATGCTCTCAAGACACTTTGACACCATTTCCCTAAACCCAACCACTAACTTTTTAGGAAAATATCTAAACAACTTCCTAAGGGTTGAACCTCCTCTGATGCCACTTTATCATGACCCGACCTGTACCAGACCTCAAGTATCAACTACCCAATCCCACCTCTATAGGATAGGGTATGGTGACTAGTGTCGAAGACAAGAAAAAAATAGGGAGGCCTTTCCCTAAGAACCTGTACACACACACACAACCAACTCAATTGAAATAGTGCAGAGGTAAATGAAAACAAGATAAAACACTGCTATATATAAACCAAAAACATGCATGGACTTCAAAATAGTACAATTAAAAAAAGTAAACTGAAAGGTAAAGGGGAAAATTACAAACCAAACCAAAAAAGTGCCACAACCTGGTAATGGGTGGAAAAGTAAAATAGCTGAGAGATCCCCTCTCCTAAATCCCAATTCACGACCACCACACACGGTCTAAGCACTATGTATCATTAGCCCCTTTGAATTTACGATCAACCTGTATATCATCAGTAAGGGCACACAAAGTCTAGAAAAATCCAAAGTAGGGGTAAGTATAAAAAATAATTAGTAAGATGTCCTGAAGGATCAAGGGAGAATTAAGAGAATTACTGAAGAGGGGAGAAGTAAGAGATACAATTGAATTAGAAAGAAGTAGAGAGAGTAGGGTATAAAAAATGGAGTACAAATAACCCTAATAATAAACTAATGCAGGATCATCCAAACACAAGGATCTAGAAATGGTGAGAAGATGAACTTATCATTGAGTATTCGCTACTTTAAGTAGGAGAGTAGACTAATCCAACCACAAAAATCTAGACTTGGAAAGCATGTGTCATAACCCATGCATCATTTCTTCTCTTAGAAGGAGAGTAGACAAAACCCAAATAATAGGCCCTGGATGTAGGATATATATGTGCTCAGTTAAAGAAACCCAAATGGGAGAGTAAGGGGATCTCCATCTCACTAGCTAAACCAAGGAAAAGAGTCACAAACAGTTCCAGAAGTGACCATTGATACCTAGTATCCCACGCATCTTCCCTAAACTAGAAGTCAAAGGGGCTCAATCCTCACACCTTGATATTATCTTCTTTGGGAAGGCCTATCTCACCCACATGGTTTTAGGTCATGTAACAAGGACACAACATGGTTGGAAAATCACCCCTCTTCCTCAAGATTCAAAAGTCATGTCAAACAACGTCTCTTCATTGTGCCACATAGTCGAGAGATCATGTCACAAAGTAGGGGATACCCATGCCCTGAGGAATCAGAGGAATTACACTCTAGTAGAAGTCATAGAGGTTACACAGACCCTGATTCTTTAGGGGTATTCCACTATAGTAGAAGTCGTAGATTCTACCCGCACCCTGATGCTTCATAGGGATTCCACTCTAGTAAAATTTGTACAGGCTACCCAAACCCTGATGTGTCATGGGGTATTTCACTTTAGTAGAAGTCTTAGAAGCTAGCCAACCCTGATGCATCAGGGGGATTACCCTAGAGATCATCGATAAACTCTGTCCATCCCTACGATATGTCACCTCTTAGTAAAGCATCAAGGAACACTAGCCATCACTGCTGGATGGTAGCTCTCATAAATGAAACAGTGTTGTAGTCATCTGGTGTCACCCTAGATAGGCATCACACTTAGAACATATCACATCGCAAATCATAATCCACTATGAAGGGAACCATCACATTTTACATAGAAAGACACCCAGGGTAGGCTACATGCATGGAAAAATATGATTTCAAAAGAATGAGTTTCGAGGGATAGAAGATTCATAAAGTGGTACATTGATCTTGTGAGGCCCACACGTAGTGTGGCCCTACCTCATCACCTGGACATGTACCTAAAAATTCTAAGGTACCAAACTATAAGGAAGTACCCCTAGGCATTCCAACATACTCCTAGAGTATATGACATACCTAGTCTAAAGGAAAATGAGCGCACAACACTCATCATTGATCCAGATCCCAAAAGTATAATTAATTTGGAAAAACTCCTCAAATATCTCCAGAACATTAAACCGCATCTCTTCATACACTTTATCCACAATCACTAGTGTTGAAGGTGACCCAAGCCGTGGGTTCTCATCAAAAACGTCAAAAGGATATTAAAAAAAAATACTCCTTTCATGTTTCCACATTTAATGAGATAACAAACAAGTCTCTATAAGTTCAAACCGATCACACCTCTATGATCCTAGTGAATACAATTCAAGATTTACTATTCAATTTCTCCAAATAGATATCCAGTGTAAGAGTTGTATGTTGCCACATTGCACTGGCAAGACGTTCCATGGGTCTCATGCCTCAGTACTAAAAAAATTAAATGCATCACGCCATTTCATTCCCCATGAAAACACACATGAGGTGGACAAATCATTCATAAAAAGTGGATAACCGGTGAAAAAGTTTAATTTCACTGTAATACGTGTGAACCAGCTTCCATGGGGCCTACACCTAAACTTTAGCTTAAGCACATATAAGTCGTCCTGAGAAGTCCGCACCTATATAAGGGTTGTGCTGCCAATAACATCACATAAAATAGACCTCAATTTTAGAAGGTTGGACCAAAACATGTTTTTTCATATAATAATAATTAAATTATTATTATAAAATGTAGGTATTTCCCACCATCCACCATCAAGCTTGATATTTAAAATTCCAAAATCCACTGCAAATGGTCCGGATCAACTGACTCATATTGCTGAAGATGGAAAGCGAATAGGAGGCCCGTATCAAATGATACATCCATTAAAAAGTCTAAACCCAAACCAGGGCCTGTCCAGCTAGATCTGATAGGACCCTTCCACCTGGGCTGGCCCTCTCTAACAAGCCCAATTCTATTTTTCGAGTTTGGACCACCTGTCGTGACCCGACCTACCTGTCGCGACCTAGCCCGCTGGGTGGCCCATGACCCAAGACACCTCCTACCAAAACTGACCGACCCTCATTGTTTGTCCTACCTTGATCTCAGGTCAATGTGGAAGACCTGCGTGTGGTGCATCTCGCCCCCCTGGTCTGCTGCCTCGGAGGCTCTGCCCAGCACACTGCCACTTAGCCGCCATGATCGACACCCGCACCAGCCTCCTTCCAAGATTATATGCCTTCCAGCAGACCAAAACACCCCTTTCCATCCTCCTCCACACCCACTGCCTCTGCCTCACCTCGCACCCCCACCGATCCCAATGTCGCGCCAGCCGCCACTAGCGGTTCTACTCTGGTGGCCCCATCTAAGGGCCTCCATGACCACACCAGGGGTCCCAAAATTACTTTGATCCAATTTTTGGAACCCTTACGATGATATATCCATATCTCCAACCTCTGATCAATAATCTGTTGATGTTTTGACTTATTGAATAAAAAATTATGATGAACGCCTCAAAGAACGATGAAGAACACAAATGAAACGAAAGGATTTCCAGTAAAGATTGATGGATGGGTTTCTGAGGCCATAAAAAATGATAATTAAAATGATGATAAAAATGGAAAATTAAGGATATTTAATTAAAAACATGAATTGTAACTTAAAAGTTGATGAAATCCAACTTAGATTCGTCTGTTTGTCAATGCCATTTCGATCATTACGCTGCTGCTTCAATCCAACGATGTTTCAATGGAGATTGCTCCTCGATCAGATGAAGAATGGTAAAGATCATTCTTGAGAAGAGAGAGAGAGAGTTATTATAGATAGATAATGGGATTAGGGGTATTACCCTAACATAATCTCTTATCTCTATTTATAATCACCTTGTTCGGTGCCGAAATCCAAAATTCCCACACCCACTCAATTTATATCGCACTAAGGAAAGGCACCCAATTATGAACTCAATGGAAGTCTCAGTTTTAAAATATGATTCCCCATTAAAAAGTTATTGGTTTGGGAATCTGAGAAAAAATAATTACATTTCATTATTTTAATTACCGTTTTCCCCTGCATGACATTTTTTATAGAAGTCCCACGCCACCAAAGGTTATACCCCGCATAAGGTAAAATACACATTCTTCACTCATCTGTGGCCTCAGATTTTTGATATGAACTACCATTTGGTAGATATAATATTTATGACATGTTAAACGTATAAAGACAATTAATATATTTGTATAATTTATACGAGGAACAACAGGACTCAGAATGGAACTCCATCTCATCTCCTAGCTCTGGAAATATAGGTAGAAATATTAAAAAGTCTTACAAGGAAAAAACCAGGTCTCTACAGAAATCATAGAATGCACCATGAACACTTTATTGTTACAAATAAATGGATTATGGGAATTATGCTAACCAGTTCTGAAACCTAAATTTTAATGATGATGATTGATGTCAACAACCTCTTAATCATAGAGAAAACCTGAAATATAATTGGATCACTATTGTATATGTGGAGTCTAACAATGAATTGTTGAATGGTATAATTACCATCCTCTCTAGAAATTTCAATGAAATATTTGTTTTTGGATCTACCCACTCATTTATATCGTAACAATTTAATAAGGGTATCATATTATCACCTTAATAATTAGATATTGAATTAGCATTGAAAAACCATAATGGTTTAACTATCATATCTCAAATATATAATTCATTTATGGTTGATGTTTGTGGGAACATATTTCCTAAAAACATATTTGTTCTTCCTATAGTAAATTTCGATGTTATTTAGGGCTTAAATAAGATTTTTACAGAAATCCCGCATCAATAGATGAGAAATGAAATTTAGATCTGATATTCCAAACCAATATATGATCGTCTAACTATGATATAATAAATATGATCTTATGATGGAAATTGCATCCATTTCATGGGTCATGATTCCTATTAAAAAGTGTTTTTTTTCTCATATGGTTAGAGAGATACTCAATATTGATGATATTTTTATATTATTGGAGTTCTTTGATCTTTTCATGATTGATTTTCCTAGTATACCACTGAGTCATGATGTTAATTTTTCAATAGAACTCATTCCTGGTGATACAACCTTTTCATAAACTCCATATATAATGGATCAAATTAAGATATAATAATTGAAGATTAAAATCTAGGAAAATATAGAAAAAGGATTAATCCATCCAAGTGCATCACTTTATTGTGAACCTTTTCTTTTTGTTAAGGATAAAAAATTATCAATGTGACTCTACCTTTATTATCACAAATATAAAAAGATCACAATCAAGAAAATGTGTCCTATTCCACATATTTGTGACTTGTTTGATCTATTTTGTGAAGATAAATAGTTTTCAAATATTTACCTTCATTATAGATATCATCAAAGGAGGATATAAAAGAAATAAATTCTCAATAAAAAATTCCATATAAGGTATGAAAATTATGATTTTATAGTGATTTTATTTGGTATTACTAATGCCCCCACTATCTTCATAGATTTAAATAATTGAGTCTTTATAGATTAACATGATCAGTTGGTGGTAGTCATTATCAAAGACATTATTATATATTTAAAGGAAAAAGAAGATAATGAAGATCACATGAGGATTGTACCTATGTCCCAATAGAAGGATAATATATATGAAAAATTTAAATTATGAATTTTGGGTATAAATATTTTCATTTTTTGGTTATATTTTCATAATACGGTTATATCAGTGGAACAATTTCAGACTGATGTTATTGGACATTTTCCAAGATGAAACACTTCAACTGATTTCTGTAGTTTTATTTATTTTTATAAATATTATCAAAAAAATTTGGAGAATTTCTCATAAATATCTAATATACTCACCAATTTGACATGGAAAGATCTAAGTTCATTTGTATAGATTAATCCATTGAAAATTTCAAAGAAATAATGAGAAGGTTTGTTAGTGAACATGTTCTTACATTACACTATAGTAGATAAGTTTTATTAACCTATAGAGATTCATTGAATATGTGACTAGGATGAATACTTATACCGAATGATATGGTGATAAATTATTCCTCATGTAAATTTAATGTTCATGTGAAAAATTAACCAACTTGTGATTTGAATTTAACTATGGTAAATTTTTCATTAAATATTTCTAGGAATTATCTTTATGGAAAAAGGTGGGACATATATACTGATAAAACAAATTTAATGTATATATTCACTTAAAAAGAGTTTAATATGTAGTAGATAAGATGAATGGAGTTGATTAAATATTATGACTCTTTAATACATTTCCACCCTGGGAAGGAAAACAAGGTGAAATATTCATTGAGTTGAAAGAATAATGTATTAAAATATATGATGAAGATAAAAAATATATAATATTTCTATATTTTTAATCTATGGTTTTATAAATCTTGAATTAAGTAGAGAAATATTATCTTACTCAAATGTTTATTCAACCATATTTACATGTAAAGATTAAATGAGTGCAAAGGGAAGATGTGGAATTACAAAAGAAGGTCAGAAATGTTCCTGATTTCAACCTTGATTTTGATGGAATGATAAGGTTTAGGAACCATGTATCTGTCCCATATATTCTATATTTGAAGAAGGAGCTTCTAGATAATGAACAAATTTCATCATTCTCTATAGATTCTTAGATTATAATGATATATAGAGATATGATAGAGTATTTCTTATTGGAGAACATGAAGAGAGATATCGAAGAGTATGTATCTTATTTATTGGGTTTTCGATAAGTTAGGGATGAGATATAATACGATCATATAATGTTACAACCATCAACTATACTATAATGAAAATTTGAAAATATCACCATGGATTTTTTCATTAGACTCCCTAAAAAATCTAAATTCTATAATGATTTTTGAGTTGTTATCTATCACCTTAAAATGTTTGAAAACATCATTTATATTAGATAAATTTTCTCTCTTGATCATAATGATAGAATATACTATAAATATGTTGTAATGTTTAACATATTAAAACATTCTTTTGTATCTGAAAGAGATTCAGGTTTTACCACAAATTTGGGAAAAATTATTTAACCTCGACATATAGTTATGCTTTAAAATTTCATATCATGCATAGACTAATGGTTATAATGATAGAACTTTTTAAACCATTGAATATATGTTTAGAGCTTTCTCTTTGAAATTAAAATGTGTTTGGGATCAAAACATTCCTCTAGTCAAGTTTTCTTACAATAATATATTTCATTTGACCATTAAAATTGATCTTTATGAATCCATCCATGGAAAAATGATTAAAACTCCGATGTTCTGGGATGAAGTTGGAGAAATAAAGATATTGTGACCAAATATTTCTTGTAAATGTCAGATAATATAAGATCTATTCAACAACACATCAAGGCATCTCAGAGTAAATAAAAAATTTATACTTACAACCGTTGGAGATATCTGGAGTTCAATGTTGGTGAGAAGGTGTTTCTATGAATTTATCAATAAAATAATTTTATGGTATTTGTAAATAATGGAAAGAAATTTCCTTGGAATATAGTTCCTTCTATGATTCTTGATTGAGTAGGTATGATATATTTTTTCCTGCACTTTGATTGAATAACTCATAACTTCACAATGTTTTCCATGCATCTCCCCTGAGGAAGTACATACATTATCCATCACATGTATTGGTCCTATAGGTAGTGATAGTATATAATGATATTTATTATAAATAATAACCTATAGAAATATTTTATTATAGATATTATGTTATTTAGAACAAGAATAATCTCTTGGTTAATGTTCTCTAGAGAAATATATGATTTGAAGAAGTTACATGGGAACCCAAGGATGTGATGAATCATAAATAAAACCATTTTTTGTTAGAGTGATTAATTTTTAGGGATAAATAAATTTTAAGAGGTTTATAATGTAACAACCATAAATTTTATGAAATATTTCATTTAAAAAAATTTTCTTTCAATAACTTGTGATACATACAACCCGGAGGCTAAATGAACTATAATATAGTATACCATAATAACCTAGAAAAGAAATTGAAGGGTATGAACAATGTTAACCACATTATGGGATATATATATATTTTTCATAATAAATATAAATTTATTGATAAATTCCTAGTAAATAATCACTCAATTATTTAGTGAAGTCATTTTAAGCATTAAAATTATGTTTTCTTCAAAATGAATTTCATTTTTTTGTTTGAGAATATTATAATAAATTTATAAACCTTTTAGAAAGTTAATTAGATAAAATTATATCAATTTTGGGATCATAATATAAGTATTATATTATGGTTAATTGTTTTTATTTTTTTGAAAGAGTAATTTTTCCAGGAATAGTGAAATATAATGCGTTGTATTGATAACTTTATTTTATTGTCATAGATTTAAAAATACTTATTCTATTTTGTTGTTTTCTCAAATTTAATTATATTATTTTGATAAAAAAAATATAGTTATAGTCTTTATAATTAATTTTATACTTGAATTTGGTATAAAATCATTTTTATACTTAAAAATACATCTTTCTGAAAAACAATTGTTCATCGTAGTGTGTGGGTTTAATTTGAAATTAACTTATGCAACTTCAATAATTTTAATCACGAAAAATATATTCCATATTTGGAATAATGCTATATATATTTGGTAAATATTTATCTTTTATTTTTTTCATTATGACTAGTGACAATAGAATTTTTTATTTCCACAATAAATGGTAAATTAAGTAATTATGGTTAAAAATAATTCAATAAGGACTAAAGAATGAGTATAAAACTTTAATTATTTTTTTATTATTATATATAGTTCATAATCATAAAAAATTGATTATATAACCTATTCCGCCAATTTTCCATGGTTTTTTACCTTTAAAATATTTTATGTAATGAAATGTAAAAATGTCATTTTCTTGGTTTTGTTATTTACAATTTATGACCTTGGGATAAAAAGATGATATGTTTTGTTATATATATTTATTTTAAATGTAAATAATTTTATTAGTATTTAAATTTATTTTTAATTTTTAGTTATGAAATAATTACCTTAAATTGTTACACAACACCAATAAACCATTAATTCAATTAATAGAAAATAATATAAAATAAAATGTTCTAAAAATATTAAAAATAATATTATTTGAACGAATTATTATGTTACAATAATTTTTTTAATAAATATAAAATTTTAGTTTTGTGTTAAATAATTATATTTGAATTTAAATTTTTTCATGATGTTTTTAATGTCCAATTAAATGAATAGTTCCAAAATTGAAATTATTGATATTTTACAATAAACAAAATTTTATTAAATGATTTAAAATTAATAAAAATATTATCTTAATACAATTGAATTTAATATGGTTTAAAATATAATCTAAATTCCATTTTTGAGTCAATTTTCAATATATCATAACATTATTAACCCTTTAATATTTAAAAATACATTACCATGGTAAAGGTTAAAATTCTCTAACCAAGAATTTAATCCAAAAAATTATTTTTAAAATGTCTAGAAAACATATAAAAATTTTATTGGTTGATATAATTTTAACAAAATAATACCATATCTTATAATATCTATTTATTTGGATGTATTGTTCTACAAAATTAATTAATTATATTTTAATATATTATGAAATTCCAAGTGCATCCCCTTCGTCCCTTATAAAAGAGCACCTCTCCTTTCTCTTAATTACACCACCGTGACACTTATATTTCATCCAAATCCTAAACAATTCCTTAATAAAATTATATAATTTAAAAATAGTTTTTTCTTCACAAAATACCAACACTGGGCACCTTAATAAGATATGTAACACCCCAAGCTTCCACGGTACTCTTTCCTTTAAATAATATAGTAGTGTGTGTTGTATGCAACTTCGAGTTCTAACACACACACCACAACCAATCAAACTAGCCGTTATGAATAGTAATACCCAATTTTTGAAATTTTATAAATTTTATCTTTCAAAATGGAGTTCATTTTTGGATTTGGAATATCAAAATTATCCTAGGGTGAAATTTTGGTATTTTTCTGAAAACTTTCAATTTTTGATGAATAGTGAAAAAACACTGAGTTATAGTTTAAAACCGAATTTTTATTTAAATAATTATTTATTTTATTTAAATTTAATTAAGGAAAAAATAGATACATACTACCTATATAAGTTCAATTTAATTTATTGGAGTTAGTTTAGGATAATTTTAGATATATAAAAATTTTATTGAACTCTTCACTATCTTTTACCCACCTCCTAGGAGAATTTGTAAATTCACATAAAACTTAATTTTATCACTTCTGTGAGTGGAATTTTGAAAATCCGAGAGACACGGTTAACATAAAGTAGTAAAATGTGGTTTAATGAGATGAAAATATTTTTTGGTGAATAGTAACTTTTTACTTTTATTTACCACGGTTAAAAGTAAATAGAGAATTAAGGGTAAAAATGATATTAATATTACCCTAATACATGTACTAATTCTATTGGAAAAGTGTATATCGACCAAAAACAACCTTAGGAATAAAATATTTTCATTTAGGTCCACTTGGATTAGATTAGGACATTTATTATTATTTAATTCAATGAAGAGTTAAAAGAGTTAAAATCAAAGTTTATTTACTAAAATATTTATAATATATGATTATACATAAGATATATTCGATTGTAAATATTCATTAAAAAGCTAAAAATATTTCATACATAATTGTATTTTATTTATAATTTTTAGACATTAAATAATGTAATTTATTTATGACACAATGGTGATGCAGTAATTACCTAATTAATGAAATATTAAAATAATTGATATTATAAATATCAAAATAAATGTAATTTGAGACTTTTTATGAATTCCAATAATTTTATAGGTTAATATGACATATTATAATTGTTTATATAATTTTTTTTCGAATTAATAATTCTGTTATAAAATTAACAAAAACAAAATTTCCAATAGTGTAAAAATTGACATAAAAGAGTTTTTAAAAAAAATATTATATTATTAATTTTTATTCAATTCCAAAAAATCTACGGTTCTGATAGGAAACTTATATAATGATAGGTGTATCATTAATGGACCACATGGGGGTATCTTGTATGTATATAGTAAGTTTATTAACTATATAATATACAAATACAAAGTGACATTGTAAGTGTCAAACTAATTAACTAAGAGTTAAAACTAAAAGATAAGGTTAATATGATGACCCAAGCCAGTCTAAATTCTATTGTTTGAGTGGTTTTCAACCCATACCCACCTTAACCTTTAAATAATCCACTTTGGATCCATTATAAACCGAATATGTATTTATTATAAAATAATATTTCTAGCTTTTCCAAAGGTGCCCCTCAAGTCTCTTATAAAAGGACACTCCCCATTCTCACTAATTAATACATTCAAAGCCTTTTGGCTCGGCCAAACCCTACCCAAATACTCTCTCATCTTCCCTCAATTCAACCTAGAGTCCTTAGTTTGATCAGAATGCCAACCTAAGGATCCCTTTTGATCAAATCAAAAGGAAGAACCCAAAGAAGAGATAATGTTTTCACCACCCTCTTTCAAGTTCCTTTCTTATTCAACTTCTTATTTATTTGTTATTACCATTCTAAAATAATAAATCCATTATATTATATATATTGTGATGTTATTATAAATATTTTACAACCATATTCAGTATTATATCCATCCTTTGAATGACATGTCACCATACGTGCGTACGTACGGCTTACCGTCTCCACGTCATGGTGTAATTGTTATTCAATAAATTATTATTTGGATGAGTATAATAATGATGTGTAATTAATGTAAATAATAAATATAATATGATAATGATTATGTATATATGATATACCATCCAATTATATATTATTTTAATATCAAAAGAATGATATTGTCGCTCGTGCGTACGTACGGACTACCATCTCCACGAACGCGATGAGATTCATTCTCCATCGTATCCATTCAAGTATAGTTCTAATTTGATGATTAATAATATTATTTAAGGACTTGATATCATTCTGGATATGAATAAGATATAACCTATCCATAACAAACATGTCTTATGTAAAAAAACATATAAATGAAAACTAGTAAGTTAACACCCGAAACAAGGATAATAATAAGATATTATTAACATAACAATGTTAAAAGATCATATATGATATCATATTAATGTATATGATTATTTTATAATGTAATAACTATTATTTCACCATTATACAGGAGGTTAAGCTACCCTCAACCAAGGAAAAGTACAAATTAAGGGTTTATTTCGCAATCTTTTCATTATCTGAGGTTGTTTATATGTAATAATCTAATAGGACCTCTTTATCATCCACATCCATGTTTCTTAAAAATGTATGACAAATCATTCTTACTATTTTAAAGACTATGGGATAAAGTAATTTATACCCTTGTTGACTTTTTATAAGAAATTTATTAAGGAATCTTTCTGTCATTTTCCAAACAATGTCCTTTTTAACATTTTCGATCGAATTAAGGTAAGAATGTTTTTTAACTTATACCGCAGGTGCGGCTATTTTCCGCCATTATAAAATTGCCGAATCTTCCCGTACAATCTTATAAGAATATTTTCAAAAAAAAAATGTTTTATTTTATAAATATATGACTCTTAAATGATTTCAAATAGAAAGTTACATTTCTCTAAAAAGAGTTTTGATTTCATCAATGTCAACATCCTTTGATGGATTTTAAGTTTATTTGGAGTTGATTTATTATGATACAAAACATCAATATTGTATTGAAGGTTTTGTGATATGTTTGACTATGGATGTGTTATTTTTATACCATTCATGGTTTATGAATAAAGTATTGACATTTCGTATGCTAGTTTTAATACGAATGTTTATGTTATGTTTAAACCTGTTCATTTGAGGAATGCATTGGACTTAATAAGTGACGGGTGGAGCCCTCTATATCTCCTCGATGCATCGATAGGTCTCATGAGACAAAATAGTGTCTTGGCACAAGGTCATGACAAAATATTATTTGTAGTCTTGGCACGAGGCCTTGACTGTGTGGTTATGATAGTCTGGCATTATGCATTCCATCATTATGAAAGTGGTTATTGATATTGCATGTGATTATTTTACTAGTAGAATATCCATGTGAATAAGTATATGTCATTATTTCATTTTATTTCAGACATATTATTCTGAATTTCAAGTTTTAAAAGGCTTTTGTTTTAGTTATACATTGCCTTAAATTTTTATGCTTCTTTATGAAAGTTTCTGCTATATTGTTATCCGTACTGGGCATTTGAGCTCACCCCTTTGTATGTTTTATTTGTCCCAGGATGTGAAGAAATATTTTATGAATGACCTGTAGGGATAGTATGAGGGGATAAGAGTGTGGAATATGGAGACTATATTGTTGTAGTTTTCATTTTATGATGTAATGTAAACTTTATGAATGTATCTAGTTATTCCAAGGCTACTAAACTAATCGGTCTTTAGAAACTTGCTCTTTCTTGTGATCATGCCAATGTTATGTAATAATGCACTGACTCTGGGTAACTGGGGTCAGGGTGTTACAGTTGGTATCAGAGGATGTTTAGTACAAACCATGGAAGATAGATTTAGATAAACTCTGATTAGAGAACATAGATTTAAGATGGACTTTGAATATTAGTATAGAAAAACTTCCTAGAATTTTGGTATTGTATAGATTTGGTGAGTTTGCCGAGAAATACATCCCTGTCTGGATATGTGCAGGTAGAGGTGGCTCTGGCACAGATGTACCTAGGGGTAAAACCCAAAAACATCGCTTTGAGCTAGACTCGAACGGGAACTGGTGCACGACAACGAGCCTTGCTTCACTCTTGGTTACGACACTCCCGGGGGATATGCTTAGGATAAATCTCATTTTCATTACATGTCATTATGAACGGTCTATGAGTATATACTTCCTCAAAAAAAACATTTTTTATGATTATGGATTATATCCATAAATAGTTCAATTTATGTTAAGTGTTTTATAAGTATGGAATTATGTATTTGATTCATAAACTGATCTAGTTTATGCCATTATTTAGAAAATGGTTCCTAGTGGAAGAAATAGAAACTGTATCAATGTACACACCCCATGTATGGATTTCCCTCCTGCTCAAGATAATTATAGTGGAGCTGGTGATGCAACTGGTGCTGATCAGCTAATCACCATACTGGGACAACTCACTCAGGTTATGAATAATAATCTTACCCGTATGGAGCACCCTTACCCATAGCGTAGAGGATCAATGTTAGATCACTTCATGAGGCAACAACCACCAACGTTTAATGGGAGTAAAAATCCATTAGTAGCTGAGTAATGGATAAATTCCCTAGAGAAAATATTTTAGGCTTTGGGGATTAGTGAAAGGGAAAAAGTTATCCTGGCAGTTTACCTCCTCACTAGAGATGCTGATCAATGGTGGTCATTGATTCAAAACATGAAGGAAGATGATGAAGTATAAAATATGTAATGGAGGGAGTTCAAAGATCTGTTTTTAGAAAAATACTTTCCTCGTGACCATCGAGAAGATATGGACAGACAATTTCTAAGTCTGAGACAAAAGGAGGATGAGAATGTCGCAAAGTATGAGGCTAACTTTACAAGGTTAGCAAGGTATGATGGAGATTATATACATAACCCAATAAGTAATATTGATCATTTATTTGATGGGTTAAAACCATTTATCCGTCAAGAATTAGTCTCACAATCCTTCTCGTCGTACGAAGACATTGTCTCATGTGTTGTCAAGATAGAAAAGGAATTCTCTAAGTCTTATGACTTTAAAGAAAAGCAAGAGAAGAAGAGATCTTCTGATCAATCTGGGAATGGAAATAAGGGGAAGAATGGAAAAGTTAAATATCCATCCTGTAGTAAATGTGGGAAGAAACACCCCGATACTTGCTTAAAATGAATGGGAGTCTGTTACAAGTGTGGTGAAAAAGGTCACCAAGATCGTGATTGAAAGGGGAAGAAGGAAGCTACTAATGTCAAATGCTACAATTGAATGGAGATGGGACATTATGCAAATGAATTTCCTAAGAGTCAGGGGAACTTACCTCAGAAAAGACCAAGGGATTAAGGCCAAGCTTATGCTATCACTACTGCTGAGGTAGAAGCTCTGAAAGACGTGGTGGCAGGTAATTTAATGGTTTCCTCAAGTTTAGAAAATGCATTATTTGATTCCAGATCATCACATTGTTTCATATATTCCCAGTTTTCTAAGAAAATTAGATATTTCCAATTTGATTTAACAAGGGAGTTGTCAGTTAAAACTCCTAAGGGAAGTATCATTGCTACAAAGTTTTGTCAATCAGTCCCCATTAAGGCATATAAATATTCTTTATCCTCTGATCTCATCATCATACCAATGATTGAGTTTGATATAATACTCGGTATGGATTGGATTTCAGACCATGATGTGAAGATTTATTATAAGAAGAAGGAGGTTATTATTTTTGATGATGATGATAAAGAACGCCTTATATTTAGAGCAGAATCGTCACCACCTAATTCTTATCTAGATCCACCCCCAGTTGGTAATCTAAATTCAATTATTGGGGAGGAAGAGAATGAAATGATTGTGGGTGAGGTAAGGAATGTTAAAATAGATGATGTACCTATTGTGAAAGAATATGTAGATGTGTTTCCAGATGATATACCTGGACATCCTACAGAACGAGAAGTTGAGTTTTCCATTGATTTAATTCATGGATCAAGGCCTATTTCAAAGACCCCTTATAGTATGGCCATTGTGTAATTAGTTGAACTAAAAAAACAACTAGAGGAATTGAGTAATATGGGATTTATTCTCCCTAGTGTTTCTCCATAGGGAGCCCCTGTTCTTTTTGTTAAAAAGAAAGATGGGTCAATGAGGTTATGTATTTACTAAAGTGAGATCAATGCTATAACAATAAAGAACAAGTATCCCCTACCTCGCATTGATGATTTATTTGACCAACTACATGGAGATCAATACTTTTCAAATATTTACCTTCGATCTGGATACCATCAGTTGTGTGTAAAGAAGGAAGACAATCCGAAGACAACATTTCGAACAAGGTACGAGCATTACGAGTTTACGGTAATGCCTTTTGGGATGACTAATGCACCCTCTGTATTCATGGATCTAATGAATAGAGTTTTCATGGAATATCTCAATTCTTTTTTGGTGTTATTTATTGACGATATCTTGGTATACTCCAAAAGCTACGAAGATCATGAAAATCACTTGTGCATTATTCTAAAGAATCTGAGAATACATGAATTATATGGGAAGTTTAGCAAGTGTAAATTCTGGCTTCAGGAGATTTCTTTTCTTGTCTATATTGTCTCTAAAGATGGAATCTCTGTTGATCCTTCTAAGACCAAGGAAATCCAAGAATTTCCAGCACCTATAAGTATAACTAAGGTACATAGTTTTATTGGTTTAGCAGGTTATTATCGACATTTCGTCCAGAATCTTGCCTGATTGGCTAACCCATTAAAAAAGCTCACATGTAAGGGGGTTAAATTTGTTTGGAGAAAAGAGTGTGAAGAATGTTTTGAAGAACTGAAGAGAAGATTAGTCAATGTTATTATATTTACTCTACCATCGGGGAATGATGGGTACGTTATTTATAGTGATGCATAGAAGAAAGGACTAGGTTGTGTCCTTATGCAGAATGATAGGGTTATTGCCTATGCATCATGACAGTTGAAAATTCATGAGAAAAACTATCCTACTCATGATCTCGAGTTAGCAGCTGTGATCTTTTCTTCTAATATATAGAGGCACTACCTATATGGTAAAAAATGTGAGATTTATATTGATCACAAGAGTTTGATGTATATTTTCTCACAAAAATAACTCAATATGAGGCAAAAGAGATGGTTTGAATTACACAAGGATTATGATTTTATGATACAATACCACCCGGTGAAGGAAAATAAGGTGGTAGATGCTTTGAGCAGAAAAGATCATGGAGTTTTGAACAATATGAGAATTGAAAGGGATCCAATTTTCATGGATCTATTGAAGATGGACATGGGAATAACCATGGAAGGTGAAAAATCAGTGCTTTTTCAAATGGTGGAAAAACCATCTTTACTAGAAAGGATTAAGAGTTATCAGACCGATGATGAAGAATTTCAAAAGAAGATTAAAGCTGTGAATGATGGGAGATTGAATGACTTTGGGTATGAAGAAGGAATTTTGAAATTCGGGAAGAGATTTTGTGTTCCCGATATACCTAATTTAAAAAGGGAATTACTAGATGATTATCATAGTTCCAATTTCTCTATAAACCCTGGGAGCACCAAAATGTATAGAGTCTTGAAGGAACATTTTTTGTGGGACAACATGAAGAGGGAGATTACTGATTTTGTGACAAGATATATGGTTTTTCAACAAGTGAAAGCTGGTAGGGAACAGCCTGGAAGAGTCATGCAACCTCTTCCCATACCGGAGTGGAAATGGGACAATATTACAGTGGAGTTTTTCATGGGGCTACCAAAGACTCATAGAAGGAACGATGCAATATGGGTTATTGTTGATTTTCTTACCAAGTCAGCACATTTTCTTACTATAAGAGAAGATCTACCACTGGAACATCTAGCAAGGCTACATATTAATGAAGTGGTGAGACTTCATGGAGTAACCCTATCGATTGTTTCTGATCGTGATCCCCATTTTACTTTACGATTCTGGAAGATTCTTCAGAAATACCTAGATACTGAACTTCAATTGAGCACTACCTACCACCCTGAAACAGATGGACAATCAGAACAAACTATTCAAACCTTAGAAGACATGTTGATATCTTTCTCACTTGACTTTCAGGGTATGTGGGATCAATATTTACCTCTGGTAGAATTTTCTTATAATAATAGCTTCCATTCGAGTATTCAGATGGCACCATATGAAGCGTTATACGAAAAGATATGTCGGATACCAACTTTTTGGGATGACGTTGGTGAAAGAAAACTTGTAGTCCCAGGACTGGTGGAGGAAATGATGGAAAAGGTGAAGGTAATCCAAAACCACATCAAAGCAGCTCAAAGTAGGCAGAAGAGCTATGCTGATAACTAAAGAAAGGATTTGGAATTTTCGAGGAAAGATCATGTTTTCTTGAAGGTATCTCCAAGGAAGGTAGTTATACATTTTGGCAAGAAGGGTAAATTGAGTCCTAGGTACATCGGACCTTTTGAAATTCTAGAACGAATTGGGGTTGTAGCTTACCGTTTGGCAATACCGCCAAGTCTCTCAAAATTTCATGATGTGTTCCATGTATCACTATTGAGAAAATACATGCCTATCCCAACACATGTACTCACCTATGAGGAATTAGAACTGGAACCTGATCTGTCTTATTGTGAAGAGCCCATTAGGATTCTTGATACGAGAGAACATGTACTGAGAAACCAGATGACTCATCTGGTAAAAGTTTTGTGGAGAAACCATAAGATGGAAGAGGCAACGTGGGAACCCGAGGAACTTATGGTGAAGAACCTCTGGAGTCTTTTCATTTGTATTATTATAGAAAATTCTAGGACGATATTATTTGGAGGAGGGGATAATGTAACACCCCAAGCTTCCACGGTACGCTTTCCTTTGAATAATACAGTAGCGTGTGTTGTACGCAACTTCGATTTCTAACACACACCACAATCAATCAAACTAGTCGTTATGAATAGTAATACCCACTTTTTGAATTTTTTTAAATTTTATCTTTCAAAATTGACTTCATTTTTGGATTCAGAATATCGAAATTATCCTAGGGTGAAATTTTGGTATTTTTTCTGAAAACTTTCAATTTTTGATGAATAGTGAAAAAACACTGAGTTATAGTTTAAAACAGAATTTTTATTTAAATAATTATTTATTTTATTTAAATTAAATAGAGGTAAAAATAGATACATAATACCTATATAAACTCAATGTAATTTATTAGAGTTAGTTTAGAATAATTTTAGATATATAAAAATTTTATTGAACTTTTCACCGTCTTTTACCCACCTCCTAAGAGAATTTGGAAATTCATATAAAACTTATTTTTACCGCTTCTGTGAGTGGAATTTCGAAATTTTGAGAGATACAGTTAATATCAAGGAGTAAAATTTGGTTCAATGAGATGAAAATATTTTTTGGTGAATAGTAACTTTTTACTTTTATTTACCACGGTTAAGTAAATAGGGTAATTAAGGGTAAAAATGATATTAATATTACCCTAACACATGTCCTAATTTTATTGGACAAGTGTATCTCAACCAAAAAACAACCTTAGGAATAAAATATTATCATTTAGGTCCACTTGGATTAGATTAGGACATTTATTATTATTTAATTCAAAGAAGAGTTAAAAGAGTTAAAATCAAAGTTTATTTACTAAAAGATTTTTAATATAGGGTTATACATAAGATAAATTCGATTTTAAATATTCATTAGAAATATAAAAAGATTTCATACATAATGGTATTTTATTTATAATTTTTAGACATTAAATAATGTAATTTTGTTAAGACACAATGGTGATGCAGTAATTACCTAATTAATAAAATATTAAAATAATTGATATTATAAATATCAAAATAAATGTAATTTGATACTTTTTATGAATTATACTAATTTTATAGGTTAATATGACATATTAGTATTTGTTATATAAAATTGTTTCAAACTAATAATGTAGTTATAAAATTAATAAAAACAAAATTTCCGATAGTGTCAAAATTGACATAAAAGAGTTTTTAAAACAAATATTATATTATTAATTTATATTCAATTCTTAAAAATCTAATGTTCGTCCAAGAGACTTATATCATGATATTTTTATCATTAATGGACCACTTGGAGGTCTCTTGGATGTATATACTATGTTTATTAACTATATAATATAAAAATACAAAGTGACATGGTAAGTGTCAAACTAATTAACTAAGAGTTAAAACTAAAAGATAAGGTTAATATAATGACCCAAACCTATCTAAATTATATTTTTTGAGTGGTTTTAGAGCCATCCCCACCTTAAACTTTAAATAATCCACTTTTGAGCCATTAGAAACCGAATATGAATTTATTATAAAATAATATTTCTAGATTTTTTAAAGGTGCCCCTCACCCCTCTTATAAAAGGGAACTCCCCCTTCTCACTAATTCACACATTCAAAGCATTTTTTCTCAGAAAAAACCTGCCAAAATAATCTCTCAACTTCCCTCACTTAAACCTAGAGGCCTTATATTTATTAGAAAGCAAACTTAGGGAGCCCTTTTGATCAAATCAAAGGGAAGAACCCGAAGAAGAGGTAATGTTTTCACCACCCTCTTTCAAGTTCCTTTCTTCTTCAACTTCTTCATTCTTTGTTATTCCCATTATAAAATAATAACCCCAGTATCTTATATATACTGTGTTGTTATTATAAATTTGTTACAACCATATTCAGTATTCCATCCATCCCTTGAATGACATGTCACCATACGTGCGTACGTACGACTTACCGTCTCCACGTCGTGGTGTAATTGTTATTCAATAAATTATTATTTGTATGGGTATAATAATGATGTGTAATTCCTGTAAATAATAAATATAACATGATAATTATTATGTATATATGATATACCATCCAATTATATATTAGTTTAATATCAAAAGAATGATATTGTCGCTCGTGCGTACGTACGGACTACCGTCTCCACGAACGCGATGAGATTAATTCCCCATCGTATCCGTTCAAGTCTAATTCTCATTTTATGATTAATAATAGTATTTAAGGACTTGATATCATTCTATATATGAATAATATACAACCTATCCATCACAAACACAGCTTATTTAACAAAACATATAAAATAAAACGAGTAAGTTAACACACGAAACGAGGATAATACTAAGATATTATTAACAAAGTAATGTTAAACGATCATATATGATATCATATTAATGTATATGATTCTTGTATAACCTAATAACTATTATTTTACCATTAAAAGGGAGGTTAACCTACCCTCAACCATGGAAAAGTACAAGGTAAGGGTTTATTTCGCAATCTCTTCATTATCCGAGGTTGTTTATACGTAATAATCTACTGGGACCTCTTTATCATCCACATCCTTGTTTCTTAAAAATGTATTAAAAATCATTCTTACTATTTTAAATAATATGGGATAAAGTAATTTATAATCTTGTTGACTTTTTACAAGAATTTTATTAAGGAATACTTCTGTCGTTTTCCAAACAAGGTCCTTTTTAACCTTTTTGACAGAATTAAGGTAAGAATATTTTTTTAACTTATACGGAGGGTGTGGCTATTTTTCGCCATTATAAAATCATTAAAGATTCCCTTACAAGCTTATAAGAATATTTTTAAAGAAAATGTTTTATTTTATAAATATATGTCACTTAAATTATTTTAAATAGAAAGAGATATTTCTCTAAAAAGAGTTTTGATTTCATCTATGTCAACATCCTTTGATGGATTTTATGTTTATTTGGAGTTGATTTATTATGATACAAAACATCCATATTGTATTGAAGGTTTTGTGATATGTTTGACTATGGATGTGTTATTTTTATACCATTCATGGTTTATGAAGAAAGTATTGACATTTCGTATTCTAGTTTTAATACGAATGTTTATGTTATGTTTAAACCTGTTCATATGAGGAATGTATTGGACTTAATATGTGACGGGTGGAGCCTGATATAATTCCTCGATGAATCGGTAGGTCTCATGATACAAACTAGTGTATTGGCATAAGGCCTTGAAAAAATCTTATTTTTAGTCTTGGAACGAGGCCTTGACTATGTGGTTATGATAGTCTGGCATTATACATTCCATCATTATGAAAGTGGTTATTTATATTGCATGTGATTATTCGACTAGTAGAATATTCATGTGAATAAGTATATGGAATTATTTCATTTTATTTCTTCCATATTATGCTGAAGTTCAAATTTTAAAATGCTTTTATTTTATTTATACATTTCCTTAAATGTTTATGCTTATTTATGAAAGTTTCTGCTATATTATTATCCTTACTAGGTATTTGAGCTCACCCCTTTCTATGTTTTATTTTTCCCAGGATGTGAAGAAATATTTTATGAATGAACTGTTGGGATAGTATGAGGGGATAAGAGTGTGGACTATGGAGACTATATTGTTGTAGTTTTCATTTTATTATGTAATGTAAACTTTATGAATGTATCTTGTTATTCCAAGGCTACTAAACTAATCGGTATTTCGAGACATGATCTTTCTTGTGATCATGACAATGTTATGTAATAATGCACCGACTCTGGGTAACTAGTGTTGGGGCGTTACAAGATATATAAAGGAGTTATTTCAAAGAAGAGGCAATCACATTAACCAATGACTTTTTTAACTTATTCCATTAATTAAAATAATTATGTTCTATTATTCATAAATTAAAAATTTAAGTACCCTTTAAACACTTAAATTTTATTATTATTATGAAACCACATTCATTCACCATCTGTTCCATCAAATGAGAGGTGAAAGTATTGCTCATGCATACGTATGACTTACTATCTTCAGGCAGAGAAACATTTATTTCCATTCACGATATTTCATGGATGATTATTATGATAGGTTTAAAGTTTATATATGATATATATGAAAAATTTAATCTTATATAATGATAACATCATATATACCTTCATACCTCACACACCATTGGAAAACAAAAATGTCGCTCGTGTGTTCGTGTGGACTACCACCACCACAAAGCGATGGGACTTTTTTCATTTCCATTTATCTTGAATGGTAATGAAGATGTATTTATTTAATATAAATGATATATCTGATATATTAATGATTATTTAAATGTTAATTATTGTTTAACTTTATTTATTTCCACCTATTAAAAAGTGAAAACAATGTTCATGCGTACATAAAGCCTACCATCTTCATGAATGATGTAATCTATTTTTAATCACAAATTTTTTAAAATGAATATAAATATAAATATAATTAATATATATTATATTTAAAAAATAATAAAAATTCTTAATATGATTAATCCGTGATAAAATAACAAGGACTAGAAATACTGTATCGGAATTTTCATAACAAACAAAATAGATAACATCTAGAAATTATGATTTTAATATGGAATTATTAATAAAAGGGTGATAAAATGTTATAAGAGGATCATATATGATATTATAGGTGTATAAATGACTTCATTATACAATTATAATAAATTTAAATTTATTATAAATTATACTAGATTTCTTTTGGTGCAATTCAAACATTGGGAAAGAGTATTATTTTATAATCTCATGGTTTATCAGGACTATTTATGATTATCTTTTTGATGATGAAATATTATTATCTAACTCTAAATAGAACCATGATTTTTTTAATATTTTTATATCATGAGAATACATGTTTTAGTTTCATTTTCCTCACCTTAAGTACTAAAGAGACCAAAAATATGTTTTTCTAGAAAATTGACCTTAGTTATCTCCGTTGAAAAATCTTTTTCTTAAATATCCTAATTTTATAGAAATGTTTTCATGAAAATTTTTTATATTGTCAAATTATTATTTGAATTCATTTTTACCCAAGCCTAAATTTTTACAAAATGGTTTACATGTAATCTTCTTATAGTTTTCTAAACATGTAACCTTTTGATTTTTTTAGAAACGTATGAAAGGAATATTTTCTTTTAACTTATATGACATGAAATTTTTTTCCCATAATCATGAACACTCTATTATTTGAAGAATAATTTACAATTTTTAATGGTTATTTTTAAAAAAAATCATAATACTTGGACTTTTTTTAAATTTAAATATTTGATTCTAAAGAGAAAAAAAGTATTTTCATCAAGAAATGTTACAAGTGATCATTTAATGTAATTTTTCCTATACGATGACATCCTATGATGTTACATAAGTTATACAGAGTAAATGATAAAAATATAAAATAATTATCATATTCATGGATGGTTTATGTTTATAATGACAAGATTATTAAAAACCCATTTCATTTCCATGAGTTATGCTATTATGAAATTTTTATAAAATCCATTTATTTTTCATGGATTATGATATGATTAATGTTTTTTGAACTTATAGAGAACATATATATGATTTTCATTAGATTATAAATGGGAATAGAATTATATATCCCTATAATTACTTGGGTAATTATGGATATCTCATGAGATAAATAAGACTAAAATGGGGAGAGGAGTTAGTTCAATAAGGGACTCTATTAACTATGACAGTCATGGGAGAGAACCTTGACTAATATGATGGTTTGGGGTGTAAAACAAATCCACTATGATATTATTTTAAGTGATCCATTAACAATATGGATATGATTTTATACACTTATGTTTATGCTGAAATTTTATATATTATTCCAATTTTATACTCTCAGAGATCATGTCTCATTATAATTCTATTATTAATGTGTTATTAACTACAAGGATTTATTTCCTAACTCAATAATATGAACTGTGATATGAGGGGTATGGTTTTCAATTGGTAATTTAATGTTTTTATAAAATCATCCTCTTCTTATGCATAAGTGATCATTAATATTTTTATTCTTTACCCCTACTAAGAATCTAAGCTTAACCTTTATTATAATTACTTTCCTCATGTAATAAATAAATAATTTAACTATTATAATTCTAAAAATGGTTCTAGTTATGAATAAATTAGTGTGATACTCTTACAAATAAGTTATTTATTTTCCTTTGTTTCTCAAGATACCTAATCTATATGATTCTGGTGTGTATTGATATGTTATGTAATAAATATTAATATATTAACATGTAATATCTATATGTGAAAAATATGCGTCATTATAGTTAGTATCAGATAAGGCTTTAGTTACCTTTGGAAACTATGATGAGAAAAAATTAGTGAAAGTCTGGGAGATAAATATAAGTATATGATAATATCCTAACGTTTAATTAATAACCATGGATGGCCTAGGTTAAATATAAAATGTTAGAGATTGAAAACATGGTGTCATAATTTATAACTCAAATAAATTATTTTTCATGATTATGTGGTTTTCCTGCAATGAAAATTATTTCTCACACAATGATTTTTTGTTTTAGTTAATCGATATATTTTTAAGGAATAATTTTAATGGTGTATTACTCTAATAATGTAATGAGTGTCCTCATGAGCCACCAAATTTTATTAGGGATGGATTATAAAATATCATTACTATTATTTCACAAATTTCTGAAGATATGAATCATGTTTATCATCCAAATAATCAAGTAAGGGAGAAAAATTCTATTTAGTCCTTTATGAGGAAACACCCACATTATTTTTCTGGGTCTTCTACTCCTTAAGTTTTTGAGAAATTTATTAGTACCACTAAAAAAATATTTTCCATTTTCTAGTATTATGAAAATGAAAAAGTTATTTTGGCTATAAATCATTTGGAAGGTGAAGTGGATCATTGGGGGAATCTTATTAAAAAATGATCAAATGAATGAAATTTAATCCATGGAGGGGTTTGAGCATATAATATTTTTTTTAAATAAGTACTTTCCTCATATATTTTATATGAAAATGGAGAAATAATTCCTTAGGATAAAGTATAAAGATAATGAATCTGTTAGTACCCCTGATGAAAATTTTACATGATTTATGGGGTATTCTTACGGTATTATCATCTAACCCAAAAGTTAGATTGGTCAATTATTCAGTGGTTTAAAAGTAAGTATCTGAAGATATTAAATCATAAGAGACTTCAATATCTATATATCAATCATTATATATTCTATCATGGTGGAATGGTAATCAGATTTACATATCTATCTCATAGTTTTGATAAATAAATAAATATTGAATTCAAATGAAATTATAAAAATCATTGATAGATAGAGATAAAATTTCATTTATTCTCAAAGTGTATATGAAAACATGGTTTAAATTATTTTATGGAAGATGGAAAATTATTTAAGTTTATAAATGAATGTAATAAGGAAATCAAATTCCAAATCAATGGGTATAAATTATCCACTGATGGAGAAAAGGAACTATATAATACACCACCCACAATCAAGTGTTTCAAATACAAGGTGTATGATAATTATGCTAACTATTGTTGAAAAATAAAGGTTAATGATGAAGATTGATGTCAACCACCTCTTAATCCCAAAGACACAGGGAAATATCATGTGATCATTATTACCTATTTGGGGTATGATATTGAATTAGTAAAATTTATACTTAATATCCTCTCTAGAACTGCTAATGTATTATTTGATTATATATCTACCCACTCCTTTGCATCTGAAGAATTTTTTAAGGGTGCCGTAGTACCAAATCACTGATTAGATATTGAATTAGTAGTGAGAATCCCTAATGGTATGATGAGGAAATCAAATACAATAATATTCACTGGTTGATGTTTATGGGAATGTGTTCCCTATAAATACTATTATTATTGCTTTATTGATATTTGATATTATTTTTGTAATGGATTGGACTATTTTATATAAATCCCAAATCAATATATGTGGAATGAAAGTTATATTTTACATTCGGAACCAACCTATGATCATAAATAATTATGTTTAAAAATATGAAATTATGATGTAAATTACATACATTTTACGGGTCATAGCTCCTATTTAAATGGGTTGTTTATCTCAGATAGTTGGGGAGATACTCAATATTGAAGATATTTCTATTGTATGGGAGTTTTTTTATGTTTTTTCTGATTTTTTCCTAATATTATACCAAATCATCATGTTGAATTTTCAATAGAACCCATACCTGTTCCTATGCCCAGTTCAAATACTCTATATAGAATAGCCCCAATTGGACTACAAGAATTAAAGTAGCAACTCCATGAAAATCATTATAATGGATTCATCTATCCAAATGAACCAAATAGATTTGAACTTTTTATTTTTGGTAAGAAGAAATATGGATCAATGTGACACTGCATTGATTATAGGGAACTTAATAAGATCAAAATCAAGAATAAGTATCATCTTCCTCATATTAATGAATTTATAGATTAATTGAATGATGCTCGATACTTGTAAAATATTAATCTTAGTTCGTGATATCAACAATTGAGGGTCAATAAGGATGATATACTCAAGAAAACATTCCTGATAATTAATAGATATTATGAATTTATTGTGATTCTACTTGGTCCTACTAATGACCCATATATCTTTATAGATTTAATGAATAGAGTCTTTAGATATTAGATTGATATGTTCATAGTAGTATATAAAGATGATATTATTTATATTAAATGTGAATGGAGGATAATTGATATTAATAGAGGATTTTACTGAAGACCCCTTATGAAGGAGAAGTTTTAGGAAAAATTTACAGTGTAAATTTTGGCTACAAAAAGTTTCATTTGTTGGTCAAATTTTATTTATCGAGGGAATATAAGTTGACCCATTTAAGAATGAATTTATTGAACATTATACCAAACCCAACACTATAAATGAGATAAATAGTTTTCATGGTTTACAAGTTATTATTAGGGATTTATCAAGAATATATCATGAATTTATAATCCATTTTCCAAGTTAACTCTTAAGGGAGGCAAGTTTTTTTGGACAAATTGATGTGAAGAAAATTTCAAGGAACTAAAGAGAAGGTTAGTCCATAAACATGTGATTAAATTACCCTATAGTAGAGAAGATTTTGTAATTTATATTTATAAATCTAATAAGGGACTATGATGCTTACTTATGTAGAATTTTATGATGATAGAGTATGCATCAGGTCAATTTAATGTTAATGATAAAAAATTACCCAACTTCTAATTTAGAGTTAGACTTTGTAATTTTTGAGTTAAATATTAGTATCCATTATCATTATAGAGAATATTTTTATATATATACTTATAAAAATGTATAAAGTATAAATGCAGTCATAAATATTTTAATATGTTACATAAAATATGGTTTGATGTGATTAAATATTATGACTTCTCAATACATTACCACCCAAGAAAGTAAATCATGGTGGAAAATGATCTAAGTTGAAAGGATCATGAGGGATTATATATTGTGAGGATTATAAAATAACTAATATTTTTGGATTTTCAATGGAAGGATTTGGAAATAATGATGGAAGGGTAGAAATCATATCTTTCTCAAATGTGTGTTTAACCATCTATCCATGTGAAGATTAAAGAGGGACAAAAGGAAGATTTAAAGTTGTATAAGATTGTAAGATATATTCATGAGTTAAAATTTGATTATGATGGTATGATAAGGTTCTGTTATAGTGTATGTGTCCCATCCATATGGAAATTGAAGAAGGAGCTATTGGATGAAGATCATAATTCATTATTCTTTATTCATCATAGATGTATAAAGATATACAGAGATATAAAAGGGTATTTATGGTGAGAAAACATGAAGAGATATATTTTAGAGCATGTATCATGGTTTGGTTTTTTTAGAATGTTATGAATTAGTGGAATAAGTGTAATGGGTTGTTACAACCATTATCCCTACCATAATGGAAATGTGAAAACATCACCATGGAATTTGTCACTAGACTCCCAAAAACATATAAAGGCCATAATGCTATTAGGTTTGTAGTCTGATGAATTATGAAGTCATTAAAATTAATTACCATTATAGAAGATTTATCTCTTAATAATATTTCTAGAATATAAATTAAATAATTATTTAGGTTGTATTGAGTACAAAATTATATTGTATATGATCAGGACTTGAGGTTTTCCTCATAGTTATAACAGTCTTCGATAAGAAATAGATATAGATTTTAGTTTCAACATTTCTTATCATCATTATATATATTAAAAATATAACATAACCATTCAAAACTTTGTGGATATGTTGAGATTTTGTTTTATGTGATTCAACGGTTATTTGGATCAACACCTTCATATATCTATGTATTCTTACAATAAATTCTTTTATTTGAGCATTTAGATGGATATTTATAATTCCCTATATAGAAAAAATTGTAGAACTAAAATGTGATGAGATAATGTTAGGGAAATAATTCTATTGGTACTTGTGCTAGTTGAGGAAATTCTTGAGAAATTCATATTCATTTATTAGCACATCAACACATCTCAGAGTTGATAGAAAAGTTATGTTAACAATCATCACTGAGATATCAAGTTCGAAGTTGGTGGGGAATTTGTTTCAATGATTTTATCCATAGAATAATGTTATGGGATTTGGAAATACATAAAATATGATCTGTAGGTATATTAGATCATTCAAGATTCTTAATCAAGTAGGGATGTTAGTTTATCTCTTGGCACTTCTACTGAACCTCTCAAAAGATGACGATGCATTACATGTTTCTCTCCTGAGGAAGTATATACTTTATCAATCATATGTACTGAAAATAAAGGTCATACCCATATATAATGATATTTTCTATGAAGAAAAAATAATTGTAATCTTGGATCATAGATATAATGGGCTACAGAATAAGTCCACTCACCTGGTTAAAGTACTCCAGAGAAATCAAAAATATGAAGAAGCTACTTGAGAACCTAAGGATGTGATGAAACATATATATCATTACTTTTTATATCCGAGTGATGAGTTTTGAGGTATAAATTCATTTTATCGGTGGTATAATTTAACAAATCATGATTTTTATGAAATATTATCCTTTAAATTAATTATTTTAGTAGATCATGATATACCCAACCTAGAGTCTAAATGAACCCTAATATAGTGTACTGTTATAAAAATAGCCATTAAATCAGAGGGTATGAATAGTATTAACCTCATTATAATATATATATATATATATAATTTTCATACTCAATAAAAATTTATAGGAAAATTCATAGTAAATAATCAATCAATTTTTTGGTATAGACATTTTATAGTTCAAAAATTTCTTTTCTTCAAAATTATTTTTATTGATTTTTTTATGATAGAATATTATAATATATTTTATCAAATTTTAGAAATATAATTTTATTAATATTATATAATTTTTGTACATTAATTTTAATATTTATCTTAGAGTGAAATTTTTGTAATTTTTTTGAAAAGATTAATTTTTCCATGAATAGTGAAAATACCTATATCTATTGGAAACTATTTTTTATTTTAACATATTTACAAAAAAAAAATATATTTTTTATTTTTTTAAAATTTTAATTTTTTCATTTTTATTAATATAAATCTAATTATTGTCTTTATAATATGTTTTATACTTGAATTCGGTATTAAAATATTTTAACACTTAGAAATGCATTTGTCTTAAAAACTAGTTTTCATCTGATTAGGCAGATTTAATTTAAATTGAATTCCTCCTAATATGAAATCATTATATTGAAAAATGGTTTTACTATTTGGAATGTAGTGGTATTTTTTTAAACAGGTCCTTTTTTTATTATTAATAGTAATTGTAGTATTTTTTGATACCATGTTAAATGTTAAATAAGTTAATTAAGTTTTAAAATAATATGATATGGAAAATAAACAACCATAAAACTTGCATTAATTATATTATATGAGTATATATCTTCAATAATCATATAAAATTAAAATATAAGTCATTTGTTTCTAATTTTCCATTAATTTTTACCTTTACAATATTTTATCTAATGAAAGGAAAAAAATGGAATTCTCTTTGTTTTATTATTTATTAATTTATAAAATATGTATAAATAGAGTTAATGTTAGATTGTATATAGATATTTAAAATATAAATGAATTGGTTTTATCATGATACTTTATTAAAAATTTATAGCGGTGAAATAATTACCTTAAATACTTAAATAACATTGACACAATATTTATTCAAATAATAGTTAAAATAAAAATAAATGTTTTTAAAATAAAAATATAATATTATTTGAAATAATTATTCTATTCCATGAATGTTTTAGATAAATATAATATTTTTCTGGCAGTTTTAAAGGATTATATTCAAATTTATTTTCTCTAATGACATTTTTAATGTTAAATTAAATGAATAGTTATAAAATTAGCATTAATTGTATATTATAATAAATAATTTTTTATTAAATGATTTGAAATTCATCAAATATCTTAAAATTTTCTAAGTGAATGGAATATGGTTAAAAATATAAAAAATGTTCCATTTTTTAGTCAATTTTTAATTTATGGTGACTTTCTTTACCCTTTAATATAGAAAAATTCATTACCTTAATTAAGGTTAAAATAGGTTTAACAAATAGTTAATAAAAAGATAATATTTTAAATAATAGAAAAACATGTTAAAATTCTATAGGTTGATAGTATTTGAACCCCATACAACCATATATTTATATCTATTACCATTTTTAATCAATTTCTTTAAGAAATAATCTATTTCATTTTAATGATTTAAGAAACACTATTGGATATTTAGGATACAACCATGGTATATAATTGTTGATATAGGGCACTAAACTGTGACTTTAGGTAATATCCACGGTTTGAGGGATAGTTTCTCCTATTGGAATGACAATTTGTCCTGGCTATAACCAAGATTTTAAACCATGGATATAGGCCTACTGCCATAGTTTTAAACCGTGGTAATAACCCTAAATCCATAGTTTAAAACCCTAGACATAGTTAATAACTATGTCTATAACTTACATAAAATGAAAAAAAAAATATTTTTCCAAAAATATAGTAGGCCCATTTCTAGTTTCCCCCTACTAGTTTGTACTCCCCCTACTACTTTCCCTTCACTCTTCCAGTCCCCTCTGCCAATTCCACCCCTATCAATTTTCCCTCCCCCTGCCAGTTCCACCCCTACCTGTCCCCCCGCCACCCCTGCTATCCCCACGCCTACCAGTCCCCCTCACCTCTACCAGTCCACCCTACAAGTCTCTTCCCAACCTTTCAGTCTCGCTCTTCTAGTTCCCCTCCAATATTCCTACCCATACGAGTCCCCCGCTAGTTTTCCCTCCCCCTACCAATCCCCATGCTAGTCTCCCCACTAGTTCCATCCCCTGCTAGTCCCCCTGCTAGTTTTCTATCCTCTTCATCTAATTCCACCCCTACCTATACTCTTTCTAGTTTACCTCCACCCCTACTAGTACCCTTATAAGTTCTACCATAGTGTGTCCCCCCACCAACCATACCATGAGCCACCCCTTAAAATCCTTTACACCTAATAGTCCCTCCAACCCTTCAAGTTCCCCCTGCCAGCCTCCCCCAATACCCTACAAGTTCCCCCATCTAGGTCCCCACCCATGCCAGTCCCCCACCACTTCCCCTACCATTCCACCACCCTTCCAGTTTCCCCAACCCCCTGCACTTATATTTTCCCCTTCTAGGTCTCCACCCATGCCAGTCACCCACCACCACCCGTGCGAGCCCCCAACCCATCACCCCTACCAGTCCACCACCCCTGTGAGTCCCCTTGATAGTCCCCCACCAGTCTCCCTATGCTGGTACCCCTACCAGCTCCCCAAACCTTCTAGTACCCCTATGAGTTTTTCCAACCCCATACTAGTTTTCCACCCCATTATAGTTCTACCCCTTTCTAGTCCCCCATACAAATTTTCCCTCCCAATTCCAGTCCCCCTACCAATTCCACACCTTCTCGCCCCCTCCCACCACCCCTTCCAGCCCCCACCCCTACCAATCCCCCCTTCTAGTCAGCCCCTAACAACCCCCTGCCCTACTAGTTCCCCCTACTAGATCCCCACCCATTACAATCCCCCACCCCCACCCCTTCCAATGCCCCCCACTTCCAGGTCCCCACCCCTTCTAGTCCACTACAACCACCCCTTCCAGTCACCCCACCTTACCAGTACCCCCACCCCAACCCTTTATGTCCCCCCAATAGGTACCCACCCCTACCAGTCCCCCACTACCACCCTTTCTATTCCCCCACCACCCCTACTAGTCCCCACCACCCATACGAGTCCCCCACCATGACATTTTAAAGAAATATGACAAATCTATACCAATTTATATTGAAATTGAAGCAAACCAAACATGAATTTGAAAAAAATTAAAATTTCAAACATAAAGAGAGTTTTAAAAAATGTAACATGAAAATTAAGTCATTCTTATGATTAGAACAAACATTTTTCCATGCAGTAGTTTCTTTGGAAACTCTCACAGATAATTGAGGGCACAAAACATTTCCAACTTCGATATCCTTAATATGAAACAAAAAACAATATTGATGGGACATGGTAGGACGTCCATGCCTGTGGGAATTTATTAGACCATTACTGATCACATCGTGTTAAATGAAATATGAACAGGAAGTAATGGCTCGGACTAGCAATGCCTGCAATGATTTTATGTCAGGTATATTGAAAATGAAATTAAAATTCAATGAAATACCTAAAGTATTTATAAAAAAAATATCAAAAGTCCCCACCCTGCATGAAGACATTTCTCACATCATAGAGTAATAATTTATCATCAAGAAAGGAAACATACATCACTTACCTTACTTTTGGTAATATGCATGGGCATTCCTATAGAAATTCATAATTCAACCAATCCAGAACACATAGAAATTCATAATAGAAATAATTTCCAATCAACTAAATGTTAATACATAATGTATAAAGAGAGGAATAGAATAGGAAATTAACAAGTGTCGTGACAAATTGGGTGTTTATAAGCTTGATTATGATCTTTATTTTTTTTCACAAATGAGCCTTAAGTCACATTTAACATTAAGTAAGTATTCAATATCGGGATGAAATTCAAGGAATATTAGTTTCTCATAAATTCCTAACTTCAAATCTATAACGCGAAGTGCAATAATAAAAAAGGTATTAAGGCCTTATTGTCAAAACATAATATATGGACCATCTATTAGGATAATTATAAGAAAATATGATTTTTTTATTAATGCTCATTATAATACACTTAATTTCATGTGAATTCATTTTGATGATTACCATTAAAAGAAAAGAAGTCTTATATTCCCTATCATATAGTCAAAGTAAAATTAAGATCTATGTCAAATAATGTCGCAATAAAATTTTCAAAATAACCCTGATAATGAAAAACCAATCCACTAAAGAACACTTTAATCACAAACAAAACATTGAAAAGTAAAATACATAGAAAAATATAACACTAGAATTATTTCCAAGAATGGTTTTTTATTTAATTGTGGCACAAGTAGGAAATCAAAAACATCATCAAAAAAATAACAATTTTCTAAAAATCTTTAACAATATATTTTTAAAATCACCATTAATTTTAAGGGAACAAAACACATGAAAAAATTAGTCAGGAATTTTAAGAGATAGAACCGAGACATATGAAAAAAATAATCAATAAGTTTCATAATAATGGTAGCCCAATTAACTATAGCATGGATTGGGTCCACACACATCAGAATGCACTAACTAAAAAAGATGGATACTAAGTGAGAAAACCTTAAATCTGGTAGTGTCCATAATATAGAGATGAAATTTCCTTCATTTGTATTTATATTCAATAGAGGGGGATAAAGGGTGAACTTCTAATGAAATCTTCAAATGTATCTATGGTGTCTGGGAGTTTAATGTATTGATAAATTAAATTTAATGTGTGTATTATAGGGAACATTGGTTTCATAATTTATTTTTAATGAGATTCACATACAAAGTCATCAACTAAACTTAATTTGAATCTGTATTCTTTGAAACTCTTAAATTTTGATATGCTGAAAATATTCCTTTCAAATTATAGATTTTGTCTCATCATATACATTATGAATGGTTCTCATTCTTCTCTAGTATTTTTCATAGCTCCATTTCAGTTTACCTATATTAACTTAATGGGAATGGAAAAATCTTGAAAGTTAGTTTTTCCTAGATATAGTTTATGTCTTAAATTGAATAATAGGAGAATCTATACTTTATTGATGTTTTTATATATTAAATATTTATTTCATGAAAAATTATGGATTTTTTCCTTCATAATTATTGTATATTCATATGGATCCCATATTATTTCCTCTAAATATTTCAAATAAAATCTATTTCTCTTTGATGCACTCATGTAATATATGTTAAATAGATTCATAACCCAAAAATTTCAATGATTAATCCCAAAAGACAACTAAAATTATGTTTCTAAATATAAATATAGATGGTGATATACTAATTGGAAACTTATATATTGTTTTGAATACCAAAATTTTATTCTTTAGGTTATATAATAAAATATGTCTTGATTTTTATACTATTTTCTCTTGAATAAACATAAATCTTTTTTTATACCATTAGATTACCTATAAAGATATGGATGATAGGTTGTTATTTTCTTGTGTTTGTATCTTCATTTTTTAATTATTTATTTAAAATGATTATTTTTAAATTGGAAACCATTATCATTGATTATAGTTATATAAACTAAAAATCTATAAACGATCTATTTTCTAAAACAATCACCATATATGAACCCATACTATCTAGTAATTGAATATATTTATTCAAAATTGGCACATAGTCTATTAAAAAAAGCATTCACTCATTCCCATGAGATTTAGTAAATGGACCAATGAAGTCCAAGAACCATACATCAAAGATATTGACTTCTAGTATCTTGGACTAAGGAATATCATATCTAATCCCAATATTTTTTATTCTCAATTTCTTGTAATCGTTCTTAACAAAACTGTAACGTCTCGGTTCCGGGTGCCCCAAACCCGGTTCGCCACATGACCTCAAGAACATTTCCCCAAACACTAGAGGCTGCCGACTAACAATGAGGGCCTAGGTCTGATAGTGGGAAAACTATTCCCTCATTTGTTAAAGTGTAGTGCAACGGAATAGATAAATAGCATAAAACAAGTGGAAGCGGTAAAAAATATATATAACAGAAATGGATAACTGATAATAGCAAGGAAACCAACAGTCATATATATATATGAAAATGCAACATGTCAATATTCTATAAAACAACCAAAATATGTTACAATGAAATACAATACAAATGAAGTACAAGTACAGAAAAGAAAAACAGAATAGCCAACGGCATCGCGAGCCAAGCTCGGTCCCATGCCCACCTACTTCCCAACAACAATCAAGTACTTGTATAGGGACCCTTTCCCTTATCCAAACTTGCAGAAATGTAATCTATTTGGGCCGAAGACATGACCGAAACAAGGTGTGGGAAATAAATCCTAGTAGGCACCCACCAAAGGCTTGTGCCCAACTGTGTGAAAATATGCAACAACAGTGTACAGTAGTAAAATTTAATAAACTAAGAAGTACTCAAAAGTAACTAACTTTACTAGTTATATTTCCATTTTATTATTCTTTTAGACATTCAATTTATGATATCACCACAGTGAATATTCTAAGTAAAATAGCCAGTGTCCTCAGACATGTAAACCCTTACCCTCAGGTAAAGAGAAATGTAAACCACAGGTAATTTCCCATAGGCACAACAGATATTTCCCTAAGGCATACAAAGTGTCACCCTCAGGAACAGAGTCTGTTGCCCACAGGCACGGAAGAAGTTGCCCTCAGGCTAAAGATGCACTACCATCAGATTAAGTAAAACACTTCCCTCAGGCTAAGCCAGTAACCGGGTTGTGCCCAACTTGTAAACAAGTAATAGACATACAATTCCTCTCAAGGAAAAATTAATGCGCAAAATAAACATGGTGCACCCTTGAGTATCCTGTACAAATGGCTAAACAGAGAAAAGACCCCCCCCCCCCCCGGGGTGGTCCTGGATCCAAGAAGTGATCCCAAACAATAGTTTATTATCACATTTATATTTCCTATACAATTCTAGGTATTTAATTCAACAAGGCCTCAACCATACGACACCCCATTCATGGGCGTGTATCATAGCAGTCCACAAAATGAACATCATTTGGAAATTAAACACCAAGCCACCTACCTTTAACGCCCCTGAACGATATACGCGAATGATGATCCTTGAATCATCCAATAACGACATTGATCTAAGTTAATAAAATTCTTGTTCAATCGTAAATAACTTCCCTTAGAGGAAGAATTGGAAAGAACGGATTAAGGAGAGTGGAGGGCTTACCCGTGCGGTTCCAATGAGATTGTCAAAGGTGAAAACGAATTCCCGAAACTTGATCTGGAGATCCCCGAAGTTATGGCCTCCTCTCCTGACTCCTTCCTCCAGTTCTAAGCCAATCCTGTTAATAGGGTTGGCTACTGCCCATTTTAAGTGAAAAAAAACTACACGGTGTGTACTATTGACTACACAATGTGTACTTTTCTCATTTAACCGTTCCTCTAGTGGCACTGCTGCACTGTTCATCTGTCGACATGAGTACACAATGTGTATTCTTGATTACACGTTGTGTACTGTCGCGCAGCTAGTGGCTACTTCCACAGCCTTACTATTTTCCTGCCGACTGACTACACGACGTGTAAATACCCCTATACGACATGTAATCGGTTTTTCCACCATTTGTTACCAATATTTCTACACACCCTATATACTCATCCCACACGACCAACATACACGATGTGTGGAATAGTACATGGCGTGTGGTCCCAAAATTTAGGATTGTTCCCCATTTTCCTTATTTTGTCAAAAACACTTAAGGAAAGGAGAAAAGAAGAAACCCATACCTAAAGAATAAGAACCGGGTTCTTACAAACTCCCCCATTAAAGAAATTCATCCCCGAATTTCCCTTCCAAGGGTGGTGAAGATATAGCCATGAACAACTCCGTCCACTGAGCACATATGTAGGTCTCCTTCTCCCAGGTTTCATCCTGCACTCAGCCATGTTTCCATAGCACCTGTACGAGAGGAACTGACCGGCCTCGGAGAACCTTCGTGCTCCTATCAACGCTACGAATCAGATGCCCCTCAAAGGACACATCTACCTGAAGCTCAACCTCCTCGGGATGAAAGATGTTAGATGGGTATAAATGACAGTGATGCAACTAAGATACATGGAAGACGTCGTGCATGGCTCGGTACCTCTGTGTTTACTGCAACCGATATGCTACCAGCCCGACTCTCTCTAGAATCTCAAATGGCCCCACATACCTTGATGAAAGTTTACCCTGTCTCCTAATCTGCCTGTGTCCCAACCTCGGTGAAACACACAAGAAAACCTAATCCCTAACCAAGAACTCCCAGGGTCATCTGCGTTGATCAGCATAAGATTTCTCACGAGACTGTGTGGTAGCCATATGCTTCTGAATCAACTGGACCTTCTCAGAAGTTTCCTGCACAAGACGTGGTCCCAGTAAAGCTGCCTCACCTGCCTCTAACCAGCACAAGGGTGATCAGCATGTCCTAACATATAAAGCCTCATAATGTTCCATCTCAATATTTGCATGAACACTATTATTATTGGAAAACTTGACTGAGGGTATATACTTCTCCCAAGAGCCCCCAAAGTCTAGGATTCATGCACGCAACATGTCCTCAAGCACCTGTATCGTACGCTCTAATTGACCATCGGTCTGTGGGTGGTAAGCTGTGCTCAGAAGCACCTGTGTACCTAGTGACCTCTGAAAACTCTGCCAGAAACGAGATGTGAAAAGGGAGTCCCTATCTAAAACGATAGAACGGGGGACCCCATGAAGATTTATGACCTCTCGAATATACAACTTCCCGAGCTCGTCAATTCCGAAGGTCTCCTTGATTGACAAAAAGTGAGCTACCTTCGGGAGTCTGTCCACAACAACCCACATGGAATCATTGCCTTGAGGTGACCTTGGAAACCCAGTCACGAAGTCCATCGCAACATCATCCCATTTCCATGCCGGAATGGGTAAATCCTGCAAAATCCCGGCTGGCCTCTGATGCTCCGCCTTCACCTGATGACAGGTGGATCACCTCGTAACAAAACCAGCCACATCCCTCTTCATTCCTGGCCACCAATACTGACGTCTAAAGTCTCAGTACATCTTGGGAGCCTAGGATGAACTGCCCAAGCTGAAGCATGAAACTCCCGCATAATCTCCTCGCGTATATCCCATGGAACCCATACTCATCCATGGAAACACAGTACCTCATCATTGCCTATCATCCAACCAGGATAAGGGTCCTCACTAGCCACCGACTCCCGTAGAACTAGGCCTTAAAAATCAGATAGTTGTCTCATCCTCACTCTATCTAGTAGAATAGAAGTCACAGCTAAAGACGAAAGATAGGTCTTCCCCTGACTATCATGCACCTTCAGATGCATCTCAGAGAACAAATCCATAAGCTACCATTCACCAATGGCCTCCTGGACTGCCTGTATCTGAGTCTTCCTGCTCAGTTCATCAGCTACTGCATTACCTATACCGGGTGTATAGGCAAACTCAAAATCAAAGTACTGAAGGTATTTGACCCACCTTCTTTGTCTCAGATTCAAGACACGCTGAGTAAAGATATATTTGAGGCTTTTGTGGTCGGTGAAAACCACAAAATTCTCTCCCATGAGATAATGTCTCCAACAGCGTAACACATGAACAACTACAGCCAACTCGAGATCATGCATCTGGAAATTCCTCTCATGTGGCCTCAACTGCTGAGACCCGTATGCAACTACTTGATCACCCTGCATCAACATAGCTCCTAGACAGATTTTTGATGCATTATAGTAAACTGTATAGCTCTTCCCCTGCTCTGGGAGTATCAGGATTGGTGCTGATGTCAACTTTCCTTTCAGATCCTGAAAGGCTGCCTCACAAGCTTCTGACCAAACGAACTTCACACCCTTCTTAGTCAAACCCATCAACGATGCTGCTAAGAGGGAGAAGTCCTGTATGAAGCATTTGTAGTAACCAGCCAGCCCCAAGAAACTCTGTATTTCAAACACGTTCTTAGGTTATTCGTAGGAAACTACTGCTCTCACCTTTTATGGGTCTATTGCAACTCCTGCCTCTAAGATGATAAGACCAAGGAAGTGTATCTGGTCCATTCAAAAGTGGCACTTTGAGAGGTTAAAATATAGCCGATGCTCTCTTAGTGTACTCAATACGATCTCAAGATGGGTGGCATGGTCATGTTGAGTGTGAGAGTACACCAAGATGTCATCCACGAATACTACCACAAAAGAATCCAGATAAGGATGGAACACACGATTCATCAGATCCATGAAAACTGCTGGTGCATTTGTGAGTCCGAATGGCATAATTGTATACTAATATGGATCATACCTGGTGCTAAAAGTTGTGAGAGGTATATCAGATGGTCTAACACATAGCTAATGATATCCTGATATCAAGTTAATCTTTGAGAATACTCATGCTCCACAAAGTTGATCAAAAAGACCATCAATCCTTGGAAAGGGATATCGGTTCTTAACTGTCAACTAGTTTAACTTCCAATAATCCACACAGAGTCTGAGGGTACCGTCTGCCTTCTTCGCAAAAAGGACTGGCAGACCCCAAGGAGAAGTACTGGGTCAGATGAAACCCTTTTCCTGTAACTCCTCTAACTGTCTCTTGAGGTATTATAACTCTGGTGTATCCATCCTATAAGGAGGAATGGACACCGGCACTACTCCTGTAACAATCTCAATAGAGAAATCCACCTCAAGCTCCGGAGGTAGACCTGAAAAGTCATCCAGGAAGAAATCACTTAAATGATCAACCACTGGAGGGAAATACTTATGAAAAGTCCCATGGTTGTCCAGATATAAGCTCGCAATCTGGGCTGTGATACCACATCGCCCATGATGCTCTGGTCCAGCTCGAATCTCCTGAACATCCCACTCGCCCTTTTATAGAAACACTCTGCCCTCTGGTGATGTGAAACTCACCCTGTGATGATAGCAATCCACAAAGGCTCGAAAGGAAACCAACCAGTCTATCCCGAGAATGAAATCATAGCTCGTCATCTCTAAGACATAGAGGTCCCAAAGTAAGTGACACCCACCAACCTCAAGGGGGAACTCCTTACACTGACACACACTAGTTGTTCTAGTTCCCAATGGAGTGTCTAACGTCATAACAGTAGAAGTAAAAGAAACATAAGGCCCAAGGCTCTCCACAATGGGTACAAATATAAAGCTATGTGTAGCACCTGTATCAAAAAGCATTGAAGATAAAACAGAAGCTACTTGAATAGTACCTATGACAGTAGAAGGTCTGGGATCCTGCTCTTGCTAGGTCTGTTTCACTGCATATGTCTGCCCAGTGCCGCGACCCTACGATACAGCCTGGCTACCCTGAGCTGTCCCGCCCTGCTACCTTTGAGATCCTGGTCTCTGACTACCACGACCACATCCACCATCCCTGACTGTGCGCCCTGATGTATTCCAGTTCCTCGACTGGTAAGAAGACACTAGTCCTACTTCCGCATGCGGAGTCTGCACAGAACCCCTCTCACTAGCCACTGATGTAAATGCCCTGCAAAATCACTACACATGACCCATCTTGCCGCAAGCTCGGCACTCCACTGGGTCTCGTGGACACTGAGGTATCTTGTGCCCCTCTTTACCACACTTTTAGCACATGACCTGGCTACCTGAAACATTCTTCTGGGTAGTACTACCACTATGAGAAAAGTCCATCTGTCTCTTCCTCTTTCCAGTAAAAATAGTACCAGAAATTGTTGCTGACCCACCCTGGCCCACACCACTAGCTTCTTATAGGTTCCTCTCTGTAATTAGTGCCTGGTTCAAAATAGCATATACTGAGGGCAACCTGAAATCATTCACCAGTTCTCAGATGTCATATCGAAGACCATCCTCAAAGCGTCTGGCTCTCAGCGTATCATCTCCCACTAGAACGGTTGAAAAACACTGATGCTCAGTGAAACGAGCGGAATAATCCATCACCAACATAGCGCCCTGCTACAGATTCATGAACTCTTGAGCTCGATCTTCCCCCATCATCTCTGGGAAGAAGAAGTCATAGAAGGCTGTCTGGAAATATTCCCACACCATGTCTCTATGATGCTCTGACTGGGTGGTAACATCCCACCACCTCTTGGTGGAATCACGCAGTATATAAGTCACAAGCTTGACCCTCCGCCCTGGAGGCATCTCTAGGTGCTCGAAAATAGTTTGCATCGACCCCAGCCAAGAATTTGTAGCCTATGATCCACCATCCTCTGAAAATGTAGGCAGATACTGCTGCTAGAAAATACAAGTCATCTCGGCCATAGATGAGGCAGTCGGTGGTGCTCCCTGAAAGGTCTGCATGAACCGTATAAAGCCTTCACGGAACTGCACCTCTATGCCGGTGTCTGGAATAATGGCTAGCGCCGCATCTGTCTCTACTAGAGGATCCACTCATAGCCCATGTCCCACCATCTCGGGAGTATACTCGTTGCTGCTCTCCTGGAGAACAATGCATGAACGTCTCGGCGGCATAACACTACAAGGTCAAACAAACACCTTAGATCAAGAATATCACAGTCTAAAAATGAAGGAACCAAAAGGGGAATAGGAGGAAGAAGACATTTAAGATTGTAAAAAAATACTACACGGCGTGTATACTGACTACACGGTGTGTACCTGACTTCTCTTCCCCATTCTGGGTCCTTATACATGGGCAAGACACACGGTTCTCATTAAACAAAACTACACGGCATGTATATAATCTACACAGAGTGTATGGTGTAATTTTACAACTGCCCGTGTCGTTTGTGACACGACCGACTACTTAGCTTGATACTACACGGCGTGTTACACCTGCACACGGTATGTACACTACCCCATTTTCTGACCACACGGTAAGGTCCACATGGTCTGTCACTGGTCAAGACTACACGGCGTGTCCCATAGGTACACGACGTGTACTAAACAAGCTCCACCAACCCGTGTTGTTAGTTACACGGCCGGATACACATCTCACACTACACGGCGTGTTCCATATACACACAACATGTACACGAAAGGATTACACTGACCCATGTTGTTAGTTACACGGTTGGGTCCCCCGGTCATACTACACAGCATGTTTCATAGGGGACACGACATGTATTTCTTAAGGTCTCCTCCATCCTTGTTGTTAGTTACACGGGCCTACTTTGGGTCAACACTAAATGGCGTGTACATATGGTACACGGTGTGTTCGCCCCAAGAATTTTTTTCCCCATGTATCCGCCCACATGGTCTATGACATGGGAAGAGACTACATGCAATGTACTCAAAAAATTTTCTTTTCTTCCCGAACAGAAGAACATACACGGCGTGTATTCTGGGTTTCCGGTCAGTATGCCTCAGAAACTTCTCTAGAACCCAGAAAATACTGAAAAACAACACCTAAGTGCCAAATTATGATCCGTGAGGTCCCATACTCCCCGCGAATCAATGTTTGGAATCCATTCTATAAACAGGCTCACACAATAATACTCTATGACAAAGCAGGTATCTATCAAAGCAGCTATCATGACATCATGCTTTTTACTAGCACAACATCTATCACAACAACATGCAATTTCTAATGCACCTTCATGGCATGGAAACTATGCATGGAATGTGATTTCTAGCATGTGCCTAAATAATGCATTAGATGGAATACCTATATCTCATCGGGTTGCAACTAAATAGAACCCATGGATAAAAGATAAACAGCACAATCACCAGTGCGTCACCCTTCGGTGAAAATCAATGCAATTGTAAAAGTGAAAAATTAAAATTGCAACATGAGGTAAATTGGATTTTCCCTATACACGGGTTAGCTATGCCTGGGCACAGCTTATTACCAACTACCATTCTCGTCCTATCCCTAACTAAGGATCCAAGTAGTAATTCAATGAAAAGAACTCCTATGATACCACTTTGTAACGTCCCGTT
Source organism: Viscum album (assembly GCA_963277665.1). Taxonomy (NCBI): domain Eukaryota; kingdom Viridiplantae; phylum Streptophyta; class Magnoliopsida; order Santalales; family Viscaceae; genus Viscum; species Viscum album. The sequence continues at coordinate 1,945,730,294 of OY728147.1, read as the reverse complement.
TCCGGGTGCTACTCAATGGGTGCCCCGAACCCGGTTTTCCACATGACCTCAAGCACATTTCCCCAAACTCCAGAGGATTCCAACTAGCAGCGAGGGCCCATGTCTGATAGTGGGGAAACTATGCCCTCATTTATCAAAATGCTGCACAATGGAATAGATAAATAACATACAACAGGTGGAAGCGGTAAATAAAACATATAACAGAAATGTATAACTGATAATAAAAAGGAAACCAGCAGTCATATATATATATATATGAAAATGAAGCATGTCACTATTCTATAAAACTGCCAAAACATGTTACACCGCAATATAATACAACTGAAGTACAAGTACAGAAAAGAAAAATAGAACATCCAGCGGCATCACGAGCCAAGCTCAGTCCCATGCTCCCCTACTTCCCACAAACAATCAAGTACCTGTATGGGGACCCTTTCCCTTATCCACACCTGTAGAAACGTAATCTGTTTGGGATGAAAAAATGACCCAAATAGGGTGTGATAAATAAATCCCAGTAGGCACCCACCAAAGGCCCATGCCCAACTGTATGAAAATGTTCAACAACAGTGTGCAGTAGTAAAATTCAATAAACTAATAAGTACTCAAAAGTAACTAACTTTACCAGTTATATTGCCATTTTATTATTCTTTTAAACATTCAATTTAAGATATCATCACAGTGAATATTCTAAGTAAAATAGCCAGTGTCCTCAGACACATAAACCCTTACCCTCAGGTAAAGAGAAACGTAACCCGTAAGTAATTTCCCACAGGCATAACTGATATTGCCCTCGGGCATACAAAGTGTCACCCTCAGGAAAAGAGTCTATTTCCCAAAGGCACGAAAGAAGTTTCCCTAAGGCTAAAGATGCAATGCCCTCAGGCTAAGTAAAACACTGACCTCAGGCTAAGCAAGTAACCGGGTCATGCCCAACTTGTAAATAAACAATACACATACAATTCCTCTCAAGGAAAAAGTAATTCTCAAAATAAACATGGCGTAACCTTGGGTATCCTGGCCAAACGACTAAACAGAGGAATGCACCCCCCGGGGTGGTTCGGGATCCAATCAGTGATCCCAAACATCAGTTTATTATCACATTTAAATTTCCTATACAATTCTTGGTATTTAATTTAACAAGGCCTTAGCCATACGACACCCCATTCATGGGCGCGTATCACAACAGTCCACAAAATGCACATTAGTTGGAAATTAAACACCAAGCCACCTACCTTTAATGACCTTGAACGGTATACACGAATGACGATCCTTGAATCATCCAAGAACGACGTAGATATGAGGTAAGCAAATTCTCATTCAATCATAAATAACTTCCCTTAGAGGAAGAATTGGAAAGAATGGATTAAGGAGAGTGGAGGGCTTACCCATGTGGTTCTAACAATCCGGCTGCGGAACCCTCGTTGGCTGTCATCATGGAGGCATCCTGAAATACATTCAAGACGCACCACAGTCAAAGAGTATATCTAGAGAGCTGACTCAAGAAGGACAAGGAAAAACCAAAAACCCAGTCCTATATGATGCATGTACCATTATGTCCCCGCGACCAGTGTACGAATGTCCCGAGTCGAAAGGCAGGTTATCAGAGTCCTGGTGTATAGATACGTCGGCCGCCGCACCAACACTAGAGTCCCTGGCCTGAAATCCGAACTCGAAACATCCTAACACTACCGCTATGCAACCCAAACCAAGCTCACAGCTTGACCAGCTACGCTCTGAGATCCCAAAGGTGGAACCTCCTCTGATACCACTCTGTCACGACCCGACCCAACGGGGCTCGAGCCGCGACTCCCCAAGCCCACCTCCAATAGGCCAGGGGCTGGCGACCAGCGCCGAGTAGGCTATCACACACATGGGAGGCATTAGCCCAAGGTACATGTACACACGCACCCACAAACACCTCCATGCAACAGTGCAGAGAGAAATAAACTGAAAAGTAAATGCATGCATACAATCTATCCCAAACCAGAGAGCAACAGCGAAAGTACAAGGGCAAAACAGGGCCCACCAAAAGAAAACTACAAAGCGCGTCCAACCTGCTCTGAAGAAGGGGAACGCTGCCACAAACACCCGCCGGAAAGCTCGCTCGGCACAGCTCCGGTAAACACCCCGGTCAACTCGCTCACAAAGCTCTGCCTGCTCCGGGTCCTCCTGGGACTCCGTCAAAAGGCATGTGGTCTGAACAAGACACAAACATGTGCGGGCAAAGCCCGTGCATGGGTGAATATAAACATACTCAGTAGGCACCCCAAAAACCCAAAACCCAAGGGACCAACTGAAAGGCAACAGTCCACTCAACCCAGCCAGAGGGAACCCAGACGAGAGAGAAACTCCATCTCGTGACCATCCTCGGCTAAACACAACTAGTCAGCTCAGCTCAGGTGTATGCCCATACATACACCTTGAACAATCCAGATATACACAGCTCACGCCACAAAGCCACAAGAGGTACCGACCTCATCACCAGCAACTGTCCACAACCAGGAGAGTACACCACGAACACTGTCATACCAGATGACACTCATCCGAGAGATACACTCCATCGGGTCCCAAACAAACATCACAGACGCTCACCCGAGAGACAACGCTCATCGGATAGCATCACTGAGGAAACATCGCTGAAACAACATAACCACCAAACTCCTCGGAGAGGGGATCGCCGCTAGGGTCCGCTAGGGGATACCAAGACCCACTCCGGTATATGTAACTCACAGATAGGGGATCACTCCCAGGGTCCGCTGGGGGATACCACGACCCGATCTGGCATACGTAGTTCTCACAGATGGGGGGATCACACCCAGGATCCGCTGGGGGATACCACAACCCGATCTGCACTCGACAGAAGCTTCACACTCAGATAGAGGATCATCGTCCATATAAAGATGGTCACGACGATACCGGAACCCTATCTGGGATAACTCGCGATGTAGGGGATCGAACCGACGATGCCACAACTCTACCGAAACCACGCGCTGAGTAGGGGATCGCATAACCAACGATACCGCAACCCTACCGACACCAAACGCTGAGTAGGGGATCGTATAACCAACGATACCGTAACCCTACTATAAACATCATGCTGAGTAGGGGATCGTAAACCCGACGATGCCACAACCCTGTTGTGCACGACCCACCGCGTAGGGGATCATATTCCCGATGATGCCACAAACCCTACGGGGTTAACCTGCTAGATAGGGGATCGCCGCCCGTGAATAAGCGGTCACAGCGATACCAAGAACCCGATCTAGGGTAAAGATGCTAGAGGATCCACTCCGGGCCCACCGGAGGGATACCACAACTCTAACAGTTTAAACATCCCATCGAGAGGATCACAAACCCATACGAAGGTTGTGATACCACACGAACCCTCGTAGGAACGAACCAAGGGAGAACCCTCAACCACTGCTGGTCCAAACATCGCTAACCCGAGCGACTCGCCCCAAAGCCACACTGCGCACCTCCGAAGCCAAAACCGAGGCCATCATCGCGTTCCACGTGGAAAAACACGCAGGATAGGCTGTTTACTCGCCCGAAACGGAGCACCGGTGAAAACGACACTATTCACCGTAGCTAGCTCGTGCGGGGCCCACACAACGATCCCGAAACCCATCGGGCGGATCACACCACGGCGATCCCCTCGGAAAAACAAGCGGAATCGACTACTCGCTCGCCCAAAACAGACACCCGGTGAAAAAGGTACTATTCACCGAAGGCCGGCTCGGGTGGGGCCCACGCCTGGATTCCGAAACTCATCGAACGGATCGCGCCATTGCGATCCTCTCGGAAAAACACACAGGATCGACTATTCATCCGCCAAAATCGGACTCCTGGTGTAAAAGCTGCATTTCCCCGCAAACGCCAAAACCCGGCCTCGTGGGGCCCGCACCCCGTTCGCAGTCCCAACACCCGGAAACCATCTCAAAAAGTCCGTCGTACAATCAGGGTCACAACGCCCCTGACGGCACGTCAATCGGACGCTCCGGGTAGAAGTTACAACAGCCCGAAGTCGTAAAATAATAAAATAATATTATTTTATACGACGTTTCTAACTCCCGGGCCACGATCCCGAACCATAAAATTCTCAAGGTGATTTCAAAAGGTCCGTCTCGACGCAAGGAGCGCGTCGCCGCAAAAGGCTCGCAAATCGGAGTTACGGTTTGCGAGTTACGGGGGTTTAAAGAACCCCCGGAACAAACTGGCCTGACCACCGCAGGGTCGCCGGAAACAACCGCGCCGCCGCCGGACTCCGCCGCGCCGCTGCCGCCGCCACCGGAAACCGCCGTCGCGCCGTCGCCGGATTCCGCCATGGCCGCCGCCGGAAAACCGGGTTTTCGCCGGAAAACTTCCGGGAGCCACCGAGAGCACCCCGGTGCTCCAAATTCAGATCCGAAACATGTTTTGGAAAGCTCGGGACCCGAACTATACAACCCATATGAAAATTTGAAGAAAAACAACACAAAAATGGGATCCGGGATTGTAAAACTCAAACCGCCTACCTCGCGGGCGAAACGCCGACGTTCTGCCTCAGATCCGCGCTCCCGAGCTTCCGCTGCGCACTCCTGGAACGTCCGTCGTCGAATTCTGAGCTCGTGGGCGCTCCGTTTGCTCGATTCAGCGGAGTGGCGGCGAAGAACGGCGAAGAACGACGAAGAACGATAAAAGGGGGGGGGGGGGCGCTGATATTTATATCAGCGGCCCGCCGGCGCCAAACCCGCCTCGGACCCGACGCCCGATGCGAACAAAAGTAAGGTCACCCCTAGGGTAAACGCGCCGTTCTGAACGCAACGGAGGTCTCAGATTTTCCATCCGAGACTCCGTTCAGAAGTTATTTGAGCTGACGCTCGCACACAAACTTGCCACTTATTTACGGAAACGCCCCTGGTGGCGTTTCTCACCGCAGGCCCGCGCCCGCAAAGTTTACACCCCGCATAGGGTAAACGGCACGTTCCGGACGCAACCGTGCCCTCAGATTCCCGTTCTGAGCTACCGTTTAGGAGATATCACACCCCCGCCATGTGCATAGTATAAAAATACTTAACATTTTTATAAAATTTAATTCCGGGCACACCGGGCCTCGGAATCGCACGCCATCTTCGCTCCTAGCTCTGGAATTATTCGTAGAAATATTCCAAAGTCTGACAGCGCCAAAAACCCGAGTCTCTACACATCCAACACGGCCAATGTACACAACGCGTGGAATAGTACATGACGTGTAGTCCCAAAATTTTGGATTGTTCCCCATTTTCCTTATTTTCTCAAAAACACTTAAGGAATGGAGAAAAGAAGAAACCCATACCTGGAGAATAAGAATCGGGTTCTTACATAAACCCCTTGAATCTTCGAATACATTAGGATATCATAAACTATAATGAAATACCTTTTTCACTACTATAAAAACCCTCTATAAGCATGGAAAAAGTAATGGAATACTAGTAGTTTATACTTAGAGGATCAAGACTAAGATATTATGCTACGTAGGCTATAAAAAACCCAAAATAATTTTAATGAGAACATTGTAATGTATTTTCTCACAATACAAAAAATACATTTTAATGTTTCCCTGTATTGCAACGTGATAGACTAAAAATGTATAAACACAACTTTGTAATATTATCAGAAAATAAAATTTGATAAGAAATGTTTCAGGAAAAAAATTTATGGAAGAATATCTAATGAAAGTGCTAAATGATGCCAATAGTTATAATAGTGATGTATTCCAAAATTGAATTCAAATTCTTGAGAAAAAAATAGGACTTTTATAGGAAAATTAAGGAGAATTTTTTCTTAAGGAAACTTAAAAAAATAAATTTTAGTTGCATGGAATGTTGATACAATTAATATTTTAGTTTTTATTAGATCTTTTCATTCTCTATTTTAATAGGATTTGAAATTTCTGGCGATACAACTGGTAATATCAACTAAATTCCAAAAATACACAATTTAATGGATGAAAAACATCATGTAAATATATATAGACATGCTTGAATAGTGAATTAATTTCAATATATCAGTGTATTCCATGAAGGCTATGAACACCAACTAGTGTTGTATTTATGAAAATTCATAACACAACACCACAATTTTGAAACTATCTATGGACTTAACATAGAAAATATTGTAACCCAACAAATGTTTAAGTCTAAAATTGATGAAATACTTTATTTTTATCATTCAAAGGTATGAAATTGCTTCATATATATTTTGAGTAATCAAAAATCAATTTTGAGTGATATTTTATGCCTATTACAGGTGGAATATTTATAAGGTAACATAATATGTTATTGAGTTTTCAAGACACGTGGAGTACATGGATAGATTATGGCCAACTTGTGGGTATAAAGGTAATACTTGTATATTCATAAATTAGGTAACATATTAAATAGTTTTATAGATGAAAACAGATCTCTATTTTAGAAATTATGCTTATCTAAGTAAGGATAGTGGAGTTAAAGAGGGTGAATTTGTGTTTTTTACATGTGTAATAATTATGTCCTCTCTTGACTATGTGGAGAGATCACCATCATTGATGGGAACTATAATGAGGTATAAAATAAGCGAAAAACATAGATAGGGAGTTCTATAATAGATAGGGGACAAACTATTTGAATAAAATCTTAACCGAGGAGTATCAATGAGAAGAATTCATTTTCTAATTATAATTATATTTGTTTTAACATGATAATGATTATATAATTACATATTGGGGTTCATGTGATTAGGTGTAATTGATTACTATGAAATATTTAATGCATTTATATTTTGTTATTATTTTTATTGTTCTCAATTCATCACTAAATTGATCTATGAATGATATTTGGGGATTATGTGATGTAAAAACATTGAACTCCATCATATGCACTATAGAGAATACATTGCACTATAAAGAATGAAAATATCCCTTATTTTAGGTAGAATAAAAAACTCATGAGGATCTAGGATTATATTTATGGTTTTAGAGAGTGTGTTGAGAGAATAGAAGAAGGATACAATAATCTTTCTAGAATAAAATCGTTAATTTTTTGTGTAAAAAGTATAAAATAGTTAATTTTTTTAAAACACTCACACTATCCCAAAACAAGACCACATAATCCTTATACACTATTTCTCTAACCATCTACATGGTTTATTCTAGTTTACGTCACTATAATTTAGTTGCACAATAACTCACACATGAGTATTTCATGTGTTGTTTTATTTGATCCCTGCACATTACCAATAGTCACTCACCATTATGTTCATTCTCTTATCATAACTAAATTAAAATTTGGAAAATAAATAAGATTGTAACTAATGATATAACATAGGTAACTCCCATATAAAAATTTACAACACCTTATATACTTATAACATTCTATTTGATTTCTAAGCACACTTTAAATATTAACAAATATTTTGTATTTTCATTGAACTTTACCAGGTGTTATTTGAAATCATGTTATTAAGAAATGACACAAATAAAATAAAAATAAAAAAAATAAAACTATGGGAATGTGACAAATAAATTATATATATATTACAATTTGAATAAGTATTAGTAAAACATTTCAAATATTAAATGCAACTAAAATATATAAAATTATTTGTCTGATCATAAAAAGAATAGTGAAAATTATATATTTTATCATAAAAGAAATCATTAAAATAGAGATTGAAGAAAGATTACCGCAGTAGAAACACAAATCATGTTGTCTAAAATCTTTTCATCATTATTTTATTAAGAAATTGAATTAATAACATAAGTAAATTTTTATTAAGAACCACAACAAACAACAAATTGATGTTAAATGATAAAAACTAAAGTAATACTCACTATGAAAACTCAAATCCAAATTAAAATTTGATACAATTTTCCTAGAAGGATATAAAAATATATTTAAAAATGAAACCATGTGATCACAGGATTTCAAATAGAAAGAAAATATTTTATTTATATTTAAATTGTGTTATAAACCCAAATAATAGTGAATAAAATTTGGGGAAGATTAACTCCAAATTAATGAAAATCATTTGAGTATATTGAGGGGGTATTAATATTACCAGAATACAGATGTCCTAAAATTGATATCGAAAAACCAACAATTCTTGACTCCTGAAATCGAAAAAAATAATTCCAAAAAAACCAATTAAAATTAGACAAAAAATCAATGAAATTATTCCTGATGAAATAAGTTTAAATAGCTAAACCATATCCAGGAAAAATATGACAATTAAGAAGGCAATAAATCAAAACAAATAAATCTTACCCAGGGAAAATTGGAGAGGATAGGGATCTGAAATTAATGAAACCCCATTATATTGAAGAAATCAGAGGGAAGTGGGGTGGATAACTCAGAAGAGATATATATTAGGGAGGTGGGGTGGCCGAATTAGAGGGAGGACCATAGAAGGTGGTCTGGTTGTATCATATCTACGTTGAGTAGTAGAGATCATGGTTGGAGGAGGAGGGTCAAGGTGAGGTGGGGGGGGGCGTTGGATCCGTGTTAGTAGAGAGGTGGGGAGGCTACATCGGAGGTGGGTTGGGTGTGCTGAATCCATGATTGTGAGGAGGTGATATGTGTGTTCCAGAGACACGATAGAGGGGAGGTGGGCTGGGTGCGTTGAGCTGCAAGGGAGGGGAGGTGGGCTAGGTGCAACTGAGCCCTAAAAGAGGGAAGGTGGGATGGTTTTTAATGCCCCGGACCTCTCCGGCCCATTCCTTTGTCAAAAATAAGGCCACGAAGTGTTCTGAAGGGTAAAATGGACTTTTCCCACACTTTCCAGAATTTTGAAAACTACACGCCATGTAGTTTTAGTACACGCCGTGTACCACCTTGCCGGGTATACCCCGTGTGGATGGCCGCGTCTTTGCCATGTGGAGATAATGGGTACACGCCGTGTGTCCAGTACTACACGCTGTGTAGTCCCTCCCCACGTACGCGTTACCGTGTGTTGACCAGTCATCGGCCGCGGAACCGCGTTGGATCTGTGTCCCTACCGAGTGCCATAAATGGGTACACGTCATGTGTCCAATCTGCACGCCGTGTAGTCCTTCCCCGCGTATGCGTTACCTTCAAACCGTGTGTTGACCAGTCAACGGCTGCGGAACCGTGTTGGAGGTCGTGTGGAGACCGTGTGAAAAACGGCCGAGTACACGCCATGTACCATATGTACACGCCGTGTACTTTTGATTTTCACGCCTATAAAAGGAGTGGTTCCCTCCTCCTTTCAACTCACACCTCTCCTCCCCTCTCCTCTGAGCAGAGCTCTCTCAAGAGACTCGAAGACTCTTTCTTCCATAACTTTTTCGTTCGAGCTCTGATTTACGATCCTTCACCGGCCACGGGATCATAACGAAGAGGCGGAACTTCTGAGCTAGGATCTGTTGTCTTTCCTTCAGATTTTCCTCTCCGACTTCCACCCGAGGAGGTTTTTCCGGGACGCCGACGAACGTCTTCTAAAGTTGATCCGGGGGAGCGTTGTGACCAGAACCTGTTGAAGTAGGGATCTTACCTTCATCTCTCTAAATTGTGCATCATGTGGGGTGGTTGTATTCTTGTTTACGTGAAACACTTTTGAATCTGTTTTAATAAAGATAATAACTGGTTAAAGAATGGGGTTGGGATGTTGTGTTTGTTGTTACTTTATATCCTGTGATATTATGCTGTGAATTGAATGAGCTTCTACCTACTGAAAATCACAGTCATTGGGGGACTTTTCTTATGCAATTAAATTTTTCCCTCTCCTTCTAGATTTTCTTATGGGTGTAAACCTTATGGAATGTGGAAATTGGTTAATCACATAAAGTTTTCTGTTTAAAATCTGGAACCCTTGTGTGATCACCCCGGTTGAACCAAAATGGAACAATGAACATGTGGGTGTTGGCTTGGTTATGTGGAATGTGATGGGGGTGTTTTGTGGGTTGTTGTGGAATGGGTGAGCAGCGGGGCTGCGGTTGGCTTGGTTGTGGGAAGGTGTGAATGTTTAATGGTGATGGGAAGGGGGCTGCAATAAATGGTATTAAAGGGATAATGATGTATGGTGTGGTTATGGTGGTTGGAAGCGGGGCTGTAGGGATGGGTTTAAATGTGAACGGACTATGGGTTGTGTTTAATAAATAATAAATGTGGAAGAGTTAATGAATGATGGGGCTTGGTAATGAAATAGAAATGATCAATGGGTTGGTTGGTTGTTAAGAAGGGTTTTGTTGTGCTGCTTGTGTTTCCCTAACATGTTTTGTGGATGGCAGGGATATGTTTTACGAATGTTTGGTGTGGTTAGTTGTTGATAGTTTCCTAGTAGTTAAAGAACTAAATAACTATTTCTACTAAAATGTGAAAACCTAAAGGGAGTTGGGTTGTTTGTTTTATGCATGCTTCGTAGTAGCACTGCCGAGGCACGTGCTCAGTTTCTCTTTTGAGAAGCCATAGGTTGGGCTGTGTGTTTGGTATATATATATATCTGTATCTTTTTTGTTTTATCACACCGCACCCATGTTGAGCACTTAGTGCCGAACACTCCCATTTCATGGGAGAGGGAATTTTCCCATAGTTACTAGCTCCTTCTTGCTCCTTCTCCCCTAGGCTGTGATGGCTTGAGGCGACCTAACACCCAAGACTATTTGGGTAGGTTTTGATTGAGGTGATTAGGCCCAAGACTCTTCGGGCAGGCTTATAGGCTATAATGACTTGAGGCGACCTTACACCTAAGACTCTTCAGGTAGGTTTCCATTTCAGGCCCAGGTGTCTTCGGGTGAGAGTTCCATTACTATTATTGTTCCCAAGAATCTTCGGGATGAGGCCCAGGTGTCTTCGGGTGAGGATGTGGTTGTGGTTGTGAGGCCCAGGTGTGTGCGGGCAGGATACGTGGTGGTGAGGCCCAGGTGTGTGCGGGCAGGATATGTGGTGGTGAGGCCCAGGTGTGTGCGGGTGGGATATGTGGTGGTGAGGCCCAGGTGTATGCGAGCGGGATGTGTGGTTGTGAGGCCCAAGTGTGTGCGGGTGGGGAGAGTGTGACAGCGTCAGGACGTTCATCTAACTAATGGGAAATGGTGCGGGGTACCCAATACTCTTGTCCTTATACTACTACTACCTGTTGTGATTGTGTTTTGGTGAGTGTGGATGGTGAGGTTGGGTGGATAGATTCCTTTATTAGGTTTCTTCTATTATTCCCATGGGACATTAAGATGTCTCCCCACTTGTGCACGAGAGATTTAGGTTTCCCTACTGAGTATACTTGTATGCTCACCCTACGTTTACTTTTAGGTTTCCAGGAGGACTACCAGGGCCGTGCGGGACCCTACTAGTCAGACAGTTGGAGTTGTTGCAGTTGTTGTTCTCTTATTTTCTTTTGGTATTATACTTTTGAGCTTTCTTGTACCTTGTTATAAAATTGTTTAAACATGCATGTGGGATTGGTTTGGTTTTATTTATATACACTTGTCTTTTTTTCCTTGTCGGTAGTTGACTCATCCTATTTCCCGATACTAAATAATAAAAAGGGTAATGCCTCCAATATTTGTGAAAACGCATACCCTTGGTGCTAGTCGCCACCCTGGGGCCTACTGGAGGCGGGACTCGGGGGTCATTATCTCCCTTTCACCATTGCCAGCTCAGGAGGGGCATCTTTGGTGGGAGGGGGTCATGATAGAATGGTATTAGAGGTGATGGTTGAGAGATAGGATGGAGTATGGAGTTAGGCACAGTGAGGATTTCATGGGATGGTAGGGAAACAGTGTTAGTTAATCTTGGTGCATGACATAGGCCAGGGAAGACCGGCTAGGACACAGGATTTTAGGGCCCCTGTGATCCGATGCACGGACTCTGAGCCTACCGAACAACCAAGTGAGACTACATTGATTGCAGGTTAGAGACCCTAGGGAAGGTACATGCATCATCATGATTGTGTTTTACTTGATTTTGGTGTTCTAGGAAAGAAATTGAAATAAAATGATAATTAAAACTTTAAGAAATTTCCTTACTACTTGGGCTTAGGTGATCCTTGTTTACCGTACAACTATGGCACCTGGACGTCATCCCCGGGTGGCTTAAACGGCTGAGGCCCAAAAGATTCAGTCGGTCGATCAGTTGAGGATTGACCGAGAGGAGGAAGATAGCCAGTGGCAGAAGACTCTCCGTTCTTTCCAGCGGCAGACCCTCAAGAAGTACAAGGGTAGTACTTCGGATACAGAGACAGAGGGGTGGCTTGAGGAGCTAGGGATCGCTTTTACCTTGATCCATGCTCCGAGGGAGTACTGGGTTCCCCTAGCAGTCAGTCAGCTGAGAGGTGCGGCGCGACAGTGGTGGACACTCTACCTCAGAGAGAGGATAGAGGCAGAGGTTCGATGGGCTGACTTTGAGAAGGAATTCTGAGAGGAATTCCTTTCTTCCATGATCAAGGCAGAGAAGCAGCAGGAGTTACTCTCCCTTCAGTAGGGGAGTATGTCGGTACGAGAGATGTGGATCAAGTTCAAGGATCTCCCGCGCTTTGCTCCAGATCTCTTTCCGGATGAGGAGTCTCGGGCTAGAAGTTTAGAGGAGGTTCTCCGTCCTTCACTCCAGTATGTTGTCACCCCCTTTACCCTTCCGACGTACTTGGCAGTGCAGAAGAAGGCAGAGGTTGTAGAGAGGATGCACTCACTGGGAGGTGCACCGCGTGAGGTGTTTCAGCCAGGTTCGTCGAAGGGGAAGGCAGTCAGGAGAAGGTCTCCTGCGACGGGACCTTCCAGGTTCATGCCAGTGGGGAGCAGGCCCAAGCAGTTCCAGTTCATATCTTCGGGTCCTCATCCCTTTTCCACAATCCCAGGACCAAGGTGTTTTCTTGTGGAGGTTTCGGGAACGTTCAGAGTCGGTGCCCGACCCGAGCTCCGTACAGTGTAGGTGGGCAGGTTCAGCGCCCACCGCAATAGCACCAGTTGCTGGCGAGGCCCTTCCAGCAGCAGCAAGACCATGCTCCTCCGAGGGAAGACTTTGTGGGAGGAGGCCGACCTCAGGGTTCTCCTCAGGGACCTCGACCAGGGCGTGGTTGGGGAAGTGGACAACATCAGAGAGGCAGAGGAGCTGGGCGTGGACAGTTGCACGTAGCAGAGTTGGCAGCTCCAGCAGGACCAGAGGTGGTATGAGGTACGATTTGTTTGTTCAGTACTCTTGTTTCTTCTTTGTTCGATTCGAGAGCTTCACACTCCTTTGTTTCACCTGGTCTAGCCCATTCTTTGTGACTAGACGTAGAGAGACCTTCCGTACTACTGGTGTTGAGTACACCAGTTGGGGGCCAGACCAGCGTATCTTGTGTTTTCCGGGGATGTGGGATGATGTTGGGACCACATCGATCTAGTGGGGACCTTCTTCTATTACAGATGTAGCTATACGATGTCATCCTAGGCATATAATGGTTGTTTTCTGTTGGTTCCGTTATTGACTGATTTCGGAGAAGGAGTTGTGTTCTCCGATGTGGATGAGCAGCGCGTATCTTTTGTTGGCGAGAGGAACCATCAGGCAGGAAGCCGGTGTGTGGAGCCTCTTCTTTCCTTGTTGGGCGGGTTGTTAGTGGTTCCAGCCAATACAGAGATGATGGATGTCCCAGAGGTTGTTGGGGAGTTCCTCGATGTTTTTATTGAGGAGGTTGTGACTATACCCCCCCGACGTGACGTTGAGTTCGGGATAGACTTTCAACCTGGTGCCCGACTAATTTCGATGGCCCCTTATCGAATGGAACCTTCAGAGTTGCAGGAGTTGCGGATTTAGATTGACGATCTGATGGAGAAGGGTTTTGCTCGACCCAGCGTGTCGCCATGGGGTGCTCCAGTTTTGTTCGTGAAGAAGGCATATAGTGGTCTCAGGATATGCATAGACTACCGAAGGCTGAACCAGGTAATGGTCAAGAACCATTACCCCCTTCCAAGGATAGATGATTTCTTCGACCAGCTGAGGGGAGCAGGTTGGTTTTCTAAGATTGATCTATGATCGAGATATCATCAGCTGAGGGTGAAGGACAGTGACATCTCGAAGACAGCATTTAGGTGCAGGTATGGGCACTTCAAGTTTATAGTGATGCCGTTTGGAGTTACGAATGCACCAGCTGTGTTAATGGGACTTATGAACATTTTCTTCTGAGAGTTTCTGGACCGGTTCGTCGTTGTGTTTATCGATGACATTCTGATCTACTCAAGATCAGAGGAGGAGCACATTGAGCATCTCAGGGCAGTCTTGGAAGTCCTTCGACTCCACCAGCTTTACGGGAAATTGTCGAAGTGTATGTTCTTGACACAAGAAGTACACTTCCTTGGGCACGTGGTGTCTCAGCATGGAGTGTCAGTGGACCCGTCGAAGGTGGAGGCAGTTGTTTCTTGGGCAGCACCCAAGAGCGTGGCAGAAGTTCGTAGTTTCCTAGGGTTAGCAGGTTACTATCGGAGGTTCGTTTCGGACTTCTCTCGAGTTGCTGCTCCATTGATAGCTTTGACTAGGAAGAATCAGGTCTTCCTATGGAGCGATCAGTGCCAGGAATCTTTTGAATACCTGAAGGAGAAGTTGGTTAGTGCTCCCGTACTCAGGTTACCAGAGGAAGGGTTGTTGTATGAAGTGTTTTGTGATGCTTCTGGCCTTGGTCTGGGGTGCGTGCTGATGCAGAAGAAGGGCGTGATTTGTTATGGGTCTAGGCAGTTGCGCCCTCACGAGCGTAACTATGCCACCCATGACCTGGAGCTTGCAGTAGTAGTGTTTTTATTGAAGTTGTGGCGACATTACCTCTTTGGGGAGCGCTTCGTGGCCTTCTCAGATCACAAGAGTCTATGTTATATCTTCTCCCAACGTGACCTGAACTTATGATAGTGGAGATGGGTCGAGTTTCTCCAAGACTATGACTTCTAGATCTCTTACACTGAAGGTAAGGGCAACGTTGTGGCTGATGCCCTGAGCAAGAAGCCACATAAGGAAGTGGTTCGGGAATCCGCTGATGCTTGGAAGGCGATGGGAGAGTTGGTTGACTTGCACTTAGATGCAAGGGAAGAAGGTGTTAGAGGCTGTTTGTTCTAGATGATGGTGCAATCCTCCTTGTCGCAGCAGGTGGAGGAGTCTCAGTGGGGGGACTCCGAGGCAGAGGTGATGCGGGATCGTGCCGATCAGGGGAATGCTCCAGAGGGATGGTCAGAGGACAGCCGACATCAGATGCTTTTCTGTGGAAGGTTGTTTGTCCCAGAGGCGATGTGTGAGGGAGTTATCCATGAGTTCCATAGATCAGCCTTGGCGGTACATCCAGGAGTTTCAAAAATGTACCGAGGCCTGAGGGATCAGTTGTGGTGGCCCGGGGTGAAACAGGCAGTGGCGGAGTTTGTGGCTAAGTGCCTAGTGTGTCAGCAAGTGAAGGCTGAACACCGTGTTCCTGGTGGTTTGTTGCATCCTTTAGATGTCCCCAAGTGGAAGTGGGATGAAATCTCAATGGACTTCGTCATAGGACTAACCAGAGCTCAGGGTGGTTATGATGCTATTTGGGTAGTGGTGGATCGTCTGACGAAATCAGCTCACTTCTTAGCAATCAAGGAGTCGGGCCCGGTGAGTACCTTAGCACAGAGGTACGTAGACGAGGTGGTGCATTTGCATGGAGTTCCAAGGACCATCATCTCAGACCGGGATACTCGGTTTACCTCACGAGTCTAGAGGGGGTTACAGCATTCTTTTGGCACCCAGCTACGCCTTAGTACTGCTTTCCTCCCCCAGAGCGACGGGCAGACAGAGCGGACTATCCAGACATTGGAGGACATGCTGCGAGCATATGTTCTGGAGTTCGGAGGATCATGGGTACGACACTTGCCTTTAGTAGAGTTTTCCAACAACAACAGCTTCCAATCTACTATTGGCATGGCACCATTTGAGGCTTTGTATGGAAGGCCATGTCGTTCACCCATTTGCTGGGCAGAGGATGGTGGGACAGGTGCTCTTGGGCTAGAGGTAGTGCATAGAACCACGGAGAAAGTCTAGCTTTTATGTGAGAGGATGAAAGCGGCTCAGGACCGACAGAAGTCTTATGCTGATCGTCGAAGGAGGCCCTTGGAGTTCGAGGTGGGGGATCATGTGTTCTTGAAGGTTTCCCCTCGACAGGGGCAGTGGAGGTTTGGGAAAGGGAGCAAGCTCTCACCCAGGTTCATCGTACCTTTTGAGGTGTTGAGGCGAGTCGGCGAGGTGGCATATCAGCTGGCCTTTCCACCTCAGTTGGAGTAGGTTCATGATGTCTTCCACATCTCCCAGCTTATTTGGTACTTACATGATGACTCCCATGTTATCGACTGGGGAGAGTTATATATGGGAGACGATGCGACCTTCGAGGAACGACCAGTCAGAATCGAGGATCGTAAAGAGAAGGTTCTATGTGGATGAACCATTCCCTTGGTTCGTGTGTTGTGGAGGCATGGCAGTCTCGAGGAGAGAACTTGGGAGTGGGAGACCCAGATGCACGCTCAGTACCCGGAGTTGTTTGACTTGTGTTTTCCCTTTTTCTTCTGAGCTTTGTGTTGATGTTTTACTTTGTACCTTTGTTATATGGAATGATTTTCTTGTCAGTTGTGAGACCTTTTGTTTCCTTGTTCCCTGGTAATGTGTAACATGTACGGATGTGTGGGAAAGAGAAAAACCTGACCCTTAATCGAGACGCATTAATGTGGATGCGATTGAACCCGTGCGGGCGAGTCAGTGTCGCCTAAATCAGATAATATCTCGACATAGGTGAAGGAATTTTCCAAACCCACGTGTTCGGGCAGTGTGTTGGTTGTGTGGTGTTGGGGTTAGTGTGAGTGGAAAAAAATCCTAATGTATGAAAGTGGGAAGACCCAATTCTTAATCGAGACGCATTAATGAGGATGCGATTAAACCCGTGCAGGCGAGTCAGTGCCGCCTAAAGCGGATAATATCTCGACATAGGAGAAGGAATTCCTAACACATATGATTAGGGTTGTTGGTTGGGTTCCTGTTATAACAAGAACCCTAAGAGGTATCTTGTTGGGTTACTCTGGGTTGGTTTTTGAATTCTCGGGGATGAGAATGTTTTAAGAGGTATCTGATGTAATGGACCAGACCTCTCCGGCCCATTCCTTTGTCAAAAATAAGGCCACGAAGTGTTCTGAAGGGTAAAATGGACTTTTCCCACACATTCCAGAATTTTGAAAACTACACGCCGTGTAGTTTTAGTACACGTCGTGTACCCCCTTGCTGGGTATACCCCATATGGATGGCCACATCTTTGCCGTGTGGAGATAATGGGTACACGCTGTGTGTCCAGTACTACACGCCGTGTAGTCCCTCTCCGCGTACGCGTTACCGTGTGTTGACCAGTCGTCGGCCGCTAAACCACGTCAGATCTGTGTCCCTGCCAAGTTCCATAAATAGGTACAAACCGTGTGTCCAATCTGCACGTCGTGTATTCCTTCCCCACGTAGGCGTTACCTTCAAACCATGTGTTGACCAGTCAATGGCCGCAGAACCATGTTGGAGGCCGCGTGGAGACCATGTGAAAAACGGCCGAGTACACGTCGTGTACCATAAGTACACGTCGTGTACTTTTTCTTTTCACGCCTATAAAAGGAGGGGTCCCCTCCTCCTTTCAACTCACACCTCTCCTCCCCTCCCCTCCGAGTAGAGCTTTCTCAAGAGACTCGAGGGATCTTTCTTCCATAACCTTTTCGTCCGAGCTCCGATTTACGATCCGTCAGTGGCCACGGGATCGTAATGACAAGGCAGAACTTATGATCTTAGATCTGTTGTCATTACTTCAGCTTTTCCTCTTTTACTTCCACCCAAGGAGGTTTTGTCGGAACGCCGACGAACATCTTCTAAAGTTGATCCGGGGGAGCGTTGTGACCAGAACCTGTTGAAGTAGGGATCTTACCTTTGTCTCTCTAAATTGTGCATCATGCGGGGTGGGTGTCTTCTTGTTTATGTGAAACACTTTTGAATCTGTTTTAATAAAGATAATAACTGGTTAAAGAACGGGGTTGGGAAGTTGTGTTTGCTATTACTTTATATCCTGTTGTCTTATGTTGTGAATTGAATGAGCTTCTACCTACTGAAAATCACGGTCGTTGGGGGCCTTTGCTTACGCAATTAAATGTTACCCTCTCCTTCTGGATTTTCTTATGGGTGGAAACCTTGTGGAATGTGGAAATTGGTTAATCACGTAAAGTTGGCTGTTTAAAATCTGGAACCCTTGTGCGATCACCCCGGTTGAACCAAAATGGAATAATTAACATGTGGGTGTTGGCTTGCTTACATGGCATGTGATGGGGGTGTTTTGTGGGTTGTTGTGGAATGGGTGAGCAGCAGGGCTGCGGTTGGATTGGTTGTGGGAAGGTGTGAATATTTAATGGTGATGGGCAGCGGGGCTGCAATAAATGGTATTAAAGGGATAATGATGTATGGTGTGGTTATTGTAACATCCCAAGGTTTTCTAAAAATAAATTGAAAATGCTTGAAATTTTGTTTAAGGTATATATTTATAAGTATCCTTTATACATAATTTTATTTCTTCTATGATTTGAATTTCAAGAAACTGTCATCTACAATTGGGTTCAGTATGTTATTTAGAGTCTGATGAAACAAACTTGTTTTTTTGGTGAATAGTAACATGCCCTTATGAATAGTAATATGAATAGTAATATGAATAGTAATATGACCTCATGAATAGTAAATAATATTATTATTTTATTTTCCCATGGCAATAGGATAATGGGATCATAATTAATTTTCCAATGTCACATGAAACTAGTTGCAATTAAATATTGTTATTTTTCGAATTCACTGTGACCTTATTTAAAAATTAAATTAATAATATTTAGAAAATTATTTTTGAAAAATGGAGTTCATTTTTGAATTCTACACATCGAAAAATGGTTGGGGTAAATTTTTGGTATTTTTCTGAAACTCTTGAATTTTCGGTGAATAGTGAAATACGATAAAATATCGTATAATCAATTTATCGGTAAATATTCACTATTTATGACATCATAAGTGATGAAAGGCCACTTTCCTCGAACTCACTTGATATTTTCACTAATTAAGGCCACTTGATTTGAGATTATTCATAGTCTTGATAAAAATATTATAATAATAATTAAAATAATCTAAAATACCTCCCCTCCTCCACTATAAATATCACCCTCACTCCCCTCTTCCTCCCACACCTATCAAGCCTTGAGAATTGTCTAATTTCTGCCAAATTCCCTCCCCAATATTCTTCCCCACGTCCTAGAGCTGTTGGTCACACCAAAAGACCAAAATCAAAGCCCTTAAGAAGGATCTCAAGGAGAAGAGATCAAGAGGTAAACATCCTCTTTCATTTTCATTCTTTCCTTCCATTTTAGGTTATTCTCTTCCTTTCCCTTTGTCTTTTGTTGGGATATTTCATTAAATATTTCCCATTACTGTCCAAATTTTGTATTAATGATGAGATATTCCATTCCTCTCATCAATCTTGTTTTTATGAAATTTTAAGAGACGCCGTTAGGCTGCCGAATTTCCGTAAGAAAATTCTCATGTTTTCTTTATTTCATGATTCCTTTTCTTCTTCCTTCACCCCCTCTTATCCAAGAGGCATTAAATTTCTAGAATCATGTATATTCTGTATGTTTTCATGTTTATGGAAAATTATAAATCATTATTCCTCTCCTCTCTCACTTATTTAAGGAATAAGAACATTGTCCGTGATGTGTCGAATTACCGACATCGTGGACGATGTAATTTCACTTTCCATTAATTCTTTCAAGTCTGGTCATGAAACCATTTATATGGTTGAACCAGGTTATAATATATGTTTTATGACTCATATAAGGTTCTGGAATTCTTTTGTACTCATGATTCAAATTTATAAGACTAAATGAAGTTGTAATTATCAAAGAACCACTTAAATGATCTAAACGAACATAATTAATGTTTTAACTTATAAATCATCATCATATAAAGCATCAAAGTGATAAATGGTATCATTTATGGTACGGTAAATATTTAAATACTACTCCATTTCAATTCTGGAGTTTCACTTCCAATCAACAAGAATGATTCATCATGAACCGATTGTGAAAATCACAAAAGAACTCACCCAAAATAATGCAAGGAACAAAATACTAACAAATAAGGGGTGAAATGAGGTTATAAAATGACCATATAATATGTTATAAACATGAACATGTTTCTTTAAAATACTAATAACACTCTTTTAACCATTATACAGGAGGTTTAAACAATTTTAAAGTAAGACAAGCCTAAGGTAAGGGAATTCTTAACCCGATTTCCATTCATTGGGTTAACCTTCTACTTTATAATTTATGTGATATTTAAATTGTTTGTGTGATGGGTTCTGTTTATATTATGTTTAATTATGTGTATTTATAGATTATATACATATTCCATCCACTCAAATAAGTCTCACTTCAAGTATATGATGTTTCTAAGGGACTTTTCTTCTAAAATCCTCTTTTAAAATTCTGTTTTATAAGATTCAAAGGCAATGTTTTTATGCTATTGTTTATGTTGTATGATTATGTTTTTGTTATTGGGCATTGTTTATGATGAAGGGTGGGACCTATATTTCCCTCCAATGCATTGTGTATGAGTAAGTTAGAGTTCGGCCGTATGGTTACTCCAAGTGTAACTGTGATGGTTACACAAAGTAAGGTAGCCGTGAGGGTTACAAATTTTAAGGTAGCCAAGATGGTTACAAGATTATGTAAGTAATGCCCCAATATACCTCTATGATTATAATTATGTTTGTGTGGATATTTTTTAAATATCATGTTATACAAAGTAAGATTTTATGGGTGGAAATCATGTCTTTTGAAAATGTTTTCATACGTCATGCGTATTCATGGACTAATGTGATTTTTCCTTCTTTTTCATACCTTACTGAGATTTTGTGCTCATCCCAAGTTTTTAAATGATTTTTCATAGGTTAATGGATGAGTAATACAAAGAAGGAAGACATGTTAAATGTTGAATAATTGTCAAGGAGTCTTGTTTTATGTTTTAATGTTTTATATTCTGAGGAAAATGGAAACTGATTTTATGGTATCCACTATGTAACAATGTGTAATGTTATGAATGTTTTGTCTTAATTCTCTAAAGCTATAAACTTGAAAAGATCCTCAATGTAAAATTAATTGTTTTCTTGAATAAATTCAAGATTATGTATGAAATAAGTGCAGGTCTTTATAGTTGGTATCAAAGGTCGGTTTAGACAACTTTAGGGATTAGGAGTTCTTGTGAGACACGTGATTAGTCCCTTTATCTATTATTTCAGTTAAATCCTTGTTTTATAACTTTTTTTTCAGGACAAGTAAAGTCGGTTACGAATGGAAGGAGAAGGATCTCAAACGACATTCCTATCTCTTCCTGATGACATGCTTGCAATAATTATTGCAAAGTCATCTTCAGATGATTGTGAAACTTTTTCTAGCATACAACTCACTTGCAAGCAGTTTTTTTGAGATATCAGACACCTCCTCTATACCTCATTATCATCGTGGATCATGGGTTGTTTTTAGACAAATACTATTTTCACAATATTCACATAATTTCAAGAAAGGTAAATATTATCAAGGTATTTTCAAATATTTTACCTTATCACAATAATTTGAAGCATATTATGATTTTAAAAATGGTGTTGAGGAAGGAGACCCTTGTGCAACCTATTTATATTTGCTTTTAAAATACAGTCTCACATCACATACTTATGGTATTTTAAAAGGACCAATAATAGAAAGTTTCAACTCAATTTCGGTCTGACTATTTTATAGAAATCATGTTTTATCAGATGTTTTGGAATTATATGTCATACATGATTATTTTCCAAAACTGTTTTTCTGTTAACACCCATATGACCCATGTTGTACGAGGTGTATTTGGATAGAGGAAGCAAATGATTTTGAAGGATCTCTAAATCATTTTTGTAATGCATGGGACTTCTACCTACGTGAACAAGATGACGATGAAACCGAGTGGACACCTTGATCAAGGTACCCTCACTTGTTTAATAAGTAAATAAAATTGCGAGGACGCAATTTCAAGAAGGGTGGGATAATGTAACATCCCAAGGTTTTCTAAAAATAAATTGAAAATGCTTGAAATTTTGTTTAAGGTATATATTTATAAGTATCCTTTATACATAATTTTATTTCTTCTATGATTTGAATTTCAAGAAAATGTCATCTACAATTGGGTTCAGTATGTTATTTAGAGTCTGATGAAACAAACTTGTTTTTTTGGTGAATAGTAACATGCCCTTATGAATAGTAATATGAATAGTAATATGACCTCATGAATAGTAAATAATATTATTATTTTATTTTCCCATGGCAATAGGATAATGGGATCATAATTAATTTTCCAATGTCACATGAAACTAGTTGCACTTAAATATTGTTATTTTTCGAATTCATCGTGACCTTATTTAAAAATTAAATTAATAATATTTAGAAAATTATTTTTGAAAAATGGATTTCATTTTTGAATTTTACTCATCGAAAAATAGTTGGGGTAAATTTTTGGAATTTTTCTGAAACTCTTGAATTTTTGGTGAATAGTGAAATACGATAAAATACCGTATAATCAATTTATCGGTAAATATGCACTATTTATGACATCATAAGTGATGAAAGGCCACTTGCCTCGAACTCAATTGATATTTTAACTAATTAAGGTCACTTGATTTGAGATTATTCATAGTCTTGATAAAAATATTATAATAATAATTAAAATAATCTAAAATACCTCCCCTCCTCCACTATAAATATCACCCTCACTCCCCTCTTCCTCCCACACCTCTAAAGCCTTGAGCATTGTCTAATTTCTGCCAAATTCCCTCCCCAATCTTCTTCCCCACGTCCTAGAGCTGTTGGTATCACCAAAAGACCAAAATCAAAGCCCTTAAGAAGGATCTCAAGGAGAAGAGATCAAGAGGTAAACATCCTCTTTCATTTTCATTCTTTCCTTCCATTTTATGTTATTCTCTTCCTTTCCCTTTGTCTTTTGTTGGGATATTTCATTAAATATTTCCCCTTAATGTCCAAATTTTGTATGAATGATGAGATATTCCATTCCTCTCATCAATCTTGTTTTTATGAAATTTTAAGAGACGCTGTTAGGCTGCCGAATTTCCGTAAGAAATTTCTCATGTTTTCTTTATTTCATGATTCCTTTTCTTCTTCCTTCACCCCCTCTTATCCAAGAGGCATGAAATTTCCAGAATCATGTATATTATGTATTTTTTCATGTTTATGGAAAATTATAAATCATTATTGCTCTCCTCTCTCACTTATTTAAGGAATAAGAACATTGTCCGTGATGTGTCGAATTACCGACATCGTGGATGATGTAATTTCACTTTCCATTAATTCTTTCAAGTCTGGTCATGAAACCATTTATATGGTTGAACCAGGTTATAATATATGTTTTATGACTCATATAAGGTTCTGGAATTCTTTTGTACTCATGATTCAAATTTATAAGACTAAATGAAGTTGTAATTATCAAAGAACCACTTAAATGATCTAAACGAACATAATTAATGTTTTAACTTATAAATCATCATCATATAAAGCATCAAAGTGATAAATGGTATCATTTATGGTACTTTAAATATGTAAATACTACTCCATTCCAATTCTGGAGTTTCACTTCCAATCAACAAGAACAATTCATCATGAACCGATTGTGAAAATCACAAAAGAACTCACCCAAAATAATGCAAGGAACAAAATACTAACAAATAAGGGGTGAAATGAGGTTATGAAATGACCATATAAGATGTTATAAACATGAACATGTTTCTGTAAAATACTAATAACACTCTTTTAACCATTATACAGGAGGTTTAAACAATTTTTAAGTAAGACAAGCCTAAGGTAAGGGAATTCTTAACCCGATTTCCATTCATTGGGTTAACCTTCTACTTTATAATTTATGTACTATTTAAATTGTTTGTGTGATGGGTTCTATTTATAATATGTTTAATTATGTGTATTTATAGAGTATATACATATTCCATCCACTCAATTAAGTCTCACTTCAAGTATATGATGTTTATAAGGGACTTTTCTTCTAAAATCCTCTTTTAAAATTCTGTTTTATAAGATTCAAAGGCAATGTTTTTATGCTATTGTTTATGTTGTATGATTATGTTTTTGTTATTGGGAATTGTTTATGATGAAGGGTGGGACCTATATTTCCCTCCAATGCATTGGGTATGAGTAAGTTGGAGTTCGGCCGTATGGTTACTCCAAGTGTAACCGTGATGGTTACACAAAGTAAGGTAGCCGTGAGGGTTACAAATTTTAAGGTAGCCAAGATGGTTACAAGATTATGTAAGTAATGCTCCAATATACCTCTATGATTGTAATTATGTTTTTGTGGATCTTGTGTAAATATCATGTTATACAAATTAAGATTTTATGGGTGGAAATCATGTCTTTTGAAAATGTTTTCATACGTAATGCGTATTCATGGACTAATGTGATTTTTCCTTCTTTTTCATACCTTACTGAGCTTTTGTGATCATCCCAAGTTTTTAAATGATTTTTCACAGTTTAATGTATGAGTAATACAAAGAAGGAAGACATGTTAAATGTCGAAGAATTGTCAAGGAGTCTTGTTTTATGTTTTAATGTTTTATATTCTGAGGAAAATGGAAACTGATTTTATGGTATCCACTATGTAACAATGTGTAATGTTATGAATGTTTTGTCTTAATTATCTAAAGCTCTAAACTTAAAAAGATACTCAATGTAAAATGAAGTGTTTTCTTGAATAAATTCAAGATTATGTATGAAATAAGTGCGGGTCTTTATAGTTATGGTGGTTGGCAGCGGGGCTGCAGGGATGGGTTTAAATGTGAACGAACTATGGGTTGTGTTTAATAAATAATAAATGTGGAAGAGTTAATGAATGATGGGGCTTGGTAATGAAAAGAAAATAATCAATGGGTTGGTTGGTTATTAAGAAGGGTTTTGTTGTGCTGCTTGTGTTTCCCTAACATGTTTTGTGGATGGTAGGGATATGTTTTATGAACGTTTGGTGTGGTTAGTTGTGGATAGTTTCCCAGTAGTTAAGGAACTAAATAACTATTTCTACTGAAATGTGAAAACCTAAAGGGAGTTGGGTTGTTTGTTGTATGCATGCTTCGTAGTAGCAGTGTCGAGGCACGTGCTCAGTTTCTCTTTTTAGAAGCCATAGGTTGGGCTGTGTGTTTGGTATATATATATATATATATCTGTATCTTTTGTGTTTTATCGCATCGCACCCATGTTGAGCACTTAGTGTCGAACACTCCCATTTCATGGGAGAGGGTGTTTTCCCACAGTTACTAGCTCCTTCCTGCTCCTTCTCCCCTAGACTATTATGGCTTGAGGCGACCTTACACCCTAGACTCTTCGGGTAGGTTTCGATTGGGGTGATTAGGCCCAAGACTCTTCGGGAAGGCTTATAGGCTATAATGGCTTGAAGCGACCATACACCTAATACTCTTCAAGTAGGTTTCGATTTCAGGACCAGGTGTCTTCGGGTGAGAGTTCCATTACTATTACTATTCCCAAGAATCTTCGGGATGAGGCCCAGGTGTCTTCGGGCGGGGATGTGGTTGTGGTTGTGAGGCCCAGGTGTGTGCCGGTAGGATACGTGGTGGTGAGGCCCAGGTGTGTGCTGGCGGGATATGTGGTGGTGAGGTCCAGGTGTGTGTGGGTGGGATATATAGTGGTGAGGACCAGGTGTGTACGGGCAGGATATGTGGTTGTGAGGCCTAGGTGTGTGCGGGTGGGGAGAGTGTGATAACGTCAGGACGTTCAGCTAACTAATGGGAAATGGTGCGGGGTACCCAATACTCTTGTTCTTATACTACTACTACCTGTTGGGATTGTGTTTTGGTGAGTGTGGCTGGTGAAGTTGGGTGGATAGATTCCCTTGTTAGGTTTCTTCTGTTGTTCTCATAGGACATTAGGATGTCTCCCCACTTGTGCACGAGATCTTTAGGTTTCTCTACTGAGTATACTTGTATACTCACCCTACGTTTACTTTTAGGTTTCCAGGAGGACTACCAGGGCCGTGCGGGACCCTACTGGTCAGACAGTTGGAGTTGTTGTAGTTGTTGTTCTCTTGTTTTCTTTTGGTATTGTACTTTTCAGCTTTCTTGTACCTTGTTATAAAATTGTTTAAACATGCATGTGGTCTTGGTTTGGGTTTATTTATATACACTTGTCTTTTTTTCCTTGTTGGTGGTTGACTCATCCTATTTCTAGATCCTGAATAATAAAAAGGGTAATGCCACCCATATTTGTGAAAACTCATACCCTTGGTGCTAGTCTCCACCCCAGGGCCTACTGAAGGCGGGACTCAGGGGTCATTATCTCCCTTTCACCATTGCCATCTCAGGAGGGGCATCTTTTGTGGGAGGGGGTCGTGAAATGGTTGCAATGGAGCCATGATGGTGGGGAGGTGGGACGGTTGAGCTGGAGCCATGACGGGAGGAGGATAGGGAGGAGGGGGAGGGGTAGGGGAAGGGGGAATCACGAGGGTGGGAGGGGGAGGAATCAAAAGAAATAATAGAATCATCAGAGAGGGGGAGGGGGTAGAGTAAATCACAAGGGGATGAGGGTAAAGAAATTTTTTTCCTTATGACTATTGATTTAAGATGGATATGTGCACAAATTTTATTAACTATGGCTATAAATCCAGGGCTATAAAATAAATTTCTAGTACTAAAATTCCATGTGTGTTCTCTCCCTCCCTTATAAAAGGACACATCTCATTTTTCGTCATTACACCACATTAATCCTTTTATATATACCAACTCCTAATGAATTCCATTATAAATATAATTAATCTATTCTATATAGGTTCTTATCTTTCCTGAATACCAATCCTTGGATCCTTTAGTGTATATTTAAATGATTTTTATAAAGAAGTGGTAATTTCCTTAACCAATCACTTTCCTATTAATTCTTTTTTTACCTCTTATAAATCATATATGCACTTCATAAAATAAAAAATTAAGTATCATAAATATAATTAAATATTATTATTATTATTTAACAGCATTTATTCACTCGATATTACATTAATTGGGTAGTGAAATTTTCGCTTGTGTGTACATACGACTTATTATCTCCATTGAGGGATATAATTCATTTTCCATAACTATATTTCGTTTGTGGTGGTTATGATGGGTTCAAAGTTTCTATAAAATATTTAATAAATTGTTATTCTTCCATAATTATGGAATCATATCAACCTTATTATAATCAAAATCATTGGAAAATAATAACATTGTTTTTGTGTTTGTCTGGACAACCACCTACATGAAGTGATCTGATTTATTTGTCATTTTAGTTTTACATGGATGGTAATAAGAATAGATTTAATGAATATTTATAATATATATGATATAAAAAATATTTTTTAATTGGTAATTATTATTTAAATTTATTTCGTTCCACTCGTCCAAATGCAAAAATAGTGTCCATGCTTACACACGACCTACCATCACCATGAACAATGTAATTCATTTTTATATCTAAACCTTTTATAAATGATTATAAATTTGTATAGAAATAATATATATTATATTTATAACATTATTAAACATTTATATATGATTTAACCACCAATAAAGTTATGTGGACCAAAAATTCTGAAATTAAATTCTCATAAGAAGTGAAACAGTTAACACAGAGAAATGATGATTTTAATAAGGAATTATTAATAAAATTGAATTTCAATGTTATAAAGGGATATTATATTATATTATATATATTTAAATGAATCGATTATATAAATATAAAATATTTTATCTTATTATACTTGATTATATAGGGATTTAATTGCAATCCAAACTTGAGGCAAGGGTTTTATGATACAATCTTAATGTTTAGTAGGATTATTTATTATTATGTTTTAAATAAAGAAATTTTATGATATAACAAAAAATAAACTCATTAATTTTCTTATACAATGTTTAGTTCTTGATAATAATTATATTCTTTTCATCTTCCTCACATTAATTACTCTAGAGACCGAAAATAAGTTCTTAAGGATAATCCACCTTATTTTTCCCTTCAATTATAAATCCTTTTTCTTCTATGTAAATGTTTTCTAAAACTATTTTCAATATAATTTTTAATATTATAATATTGTTGTTTAAATTAATTTTTACCAATTATATTATTTTTACATAATTTTTTATAAGGATTAATATTATTATTTTTTATAATGAGGTCCTTTTTTGTCTTTTTTACAAAAGTATGAAAGGAATGTTTTATTTTAACTTATATAACATCAAAAAATTATAAATTTCATGAAAAAATAGTTATTTGAATAAAATTTTAAAACTTATCAAGGTTAGTTTTAAATAAAAGGTTTTCCTTAATATTAATAATTTTTGGAAAATTTAAATAATTGATTTTAAACAGAAAATGATTATTTTCCTTATAAAATGTTCTAAGTGATCTTTTAAACGATTTTTATCTATAATAAAACCCTTAAATGCTAATTAAGTTTTAATATAGATATTAACCAATTATATATCCCTATATTTTATTTAGATTATTTATATGTATAATGATAATATGTTTATGAAACACATTTCTTTTCCAAGGGTTATCAAATGATGAAATGTTTATGAAGACCATTTATTTTTCATGGGTTATGATATGATAAATATTTTATGAATTTCTGGTAAAAATATGTATGATTTTAATTTTATGAGTGGTATATATAGAATCATATATCCCGTAAATTTATTGGATAAGGATGTATATCTCATAATATTATTAGGACTAGAATGGGGAGTCAACCTAGTTCAATAAGGGATTTTATCCAATATGATAGTCTTGGGAGTGAAACATGACAACTATGACAGTTTAGGGGGCGATCCCAATATAATATAAATGCCTTGGTAGTGATCCTTCAATACTAAGGAAATGATTTTTCATGCTTATTTTTATGCCAATTTTTTTTTCTTATGCCAATTTTATTCTCTCACAGATAATGCTATTTGATTCTTTTATGATTCATGTGTTATTAACTACCAATCATTCTGAAATGAATCAAGATTGGGATATATAATATTCATGGTAAGGTCTTCCAATGTTAATTTCACTTTATTATACCCTTATGCACATTTTAAACCTAAGTGATCATTGATATCTCAATTGTCTACCCTCACTGAGTATCTTAGATCACTATTTTTTATGATTATTTTCCCTAGGATATGGAGAAATATTTTCATTATGATATGTCTATGAATGATTTTAGTTATGAAAAAATTGATGGGATACAATTAGGAATAATTTATTTATGTGTCCTAATTTCCATATATACTAGGACTATATGATTTTGGTGTGAATCGTGATGTTATGTAATAAATATTTATATATTAAGTTGTAATATCTATGTATAAAATGTCTGGTTCATTATATAGTGTACCACTTGTTTTAATTTGAGAAAAAAAATTATAGAAAAAAAATTATTTTTAAGGTGGGTAGAATGTAACACTCTGAAATTTTAGTGTAAATTTCCTCTATAAGAGGAGATTTTCCAAAATAACTTTTTTCACATGTAACATGAAGTGAAAATAAACAACAGAACATTTTTGTAAAATAAATAAATTTTTTAGAAAGTTTACATTATATTATAGGATATAAATAAATGTAACTTCATTATAAAATATTTATAAAAATAATAAAAGTTAAATTTTATTTCTAAATCTCCAATGAAATTGAATTATTATAACTAAATGACTAATTAGAACAATCTATGATTATAAATTATTTTTCTGCTAAATTTTTTATGTGCAATGAATTTTCATTTCAAGCAACTAAGTATATTATAATTAAATAATGATAAAATATATTATTGATATGGGTAATATGTTAACACCAATTTAATTAAAAATTAATATTAAAAAACAATATAATAAGAAATATTTTAAAATTAATTCTTTTATTAATACAATTATCATTATATTTTTTATTTCCATTTAAAGATTAAATCCATAAATTTTACAGTTCTAATTTTTTCTAAAAAAATTATTTTTGGTTTCTAAATGACAATAATATATTAGGTTTATTTTTTTTAATTTTTTTTACAGTAAAAAATACAATTTTTTCAAATTCTGTAAATTTTATCACATAATTAGAATATAAAAATGACTTTAAAATTATTTTTGAACTATTCATAATTTAATAAATATTTAATAATTAAAATTATACATTTTAAATATTATATTTAATTTAGAAACCTATGATAAACATTTTTGAACCAAAATAATATTTTAAAAAATCTATTATTATTCATTATACACTTATTATTTTAGAAATAATTATAATAAATTTTAGATATTTTATACTATAAAATGAATTTAAAATGTGGAATAAGAATAAAAAAATTATTTAATAAGGGTAATTTTATTTTTATATATATAATTAAGTTACCATGTTTAGAATAGGCATTACCATGGTAAAAGTTAATTTTGGAAAAAAAGTTAAAAATAAGAAAAAAACCCTAAAATAAATTAAATATAGACTTAAAATGAGTGGTTTAGATGAGGATTGAGCAATAATCACCCATATCTATTTTTTTACAAATATGGATCCACTTTCCTTGAATAGTGACTTGTTATATTATATTATTACAAAAATTGCATCATCTTAACTTATAAAAGGAGACTTCCACAAACCCTTTTCATGAACACTAAAAATTAGATTTACTCATGAAAATATGCCGCCATTTTTTACTTTCCATAGATCCATATCCAACATTTTACATCCCCATTATCCAAGGAAAATCATTAAATATTCTATTTCTAAGAGGTACTCTTAGAGAAGGTTCAAATTCTTAACTATAGTACTAATCACTTCTTACACTTATTTTCCTTATCAAAATTTGTCATGAAATATTACTTTTCCAATTTTGATAAATTATTTCAGTATTAATATTTTAGTTAAATGTTATTATGTAAATTTTATTTCAATTATATACCCTTCCCCTTCTTTAGAATAATGAGAAATCTATTCATGCATATGTGAGAAATACCAACTCCATGTAGAAATATACATCATTTTTCAAAACCACTTTACATAAAGGGTTTTAAAATGGTATTTAACCAATAAATATGAAATTTAATAATTTTTAAATTTTATTGAAATATAAAACATTTTATTCCCATCCCTCATTATATTGGAAACAAAAATTTCATCTATGTAAACGTGTGGCCTACCGCCTCTATGGAGCGACATGGTAAATGATTCATCACAACCCAACATCGATAGATCTAAGAATGTAATTGATGAAAAAATATGATATTATTATTTAAATAATGTTATGTTTTTTGTTTTGGATAGGTAGTTTTAAAATTTAACTCATTTATTAAGATACAATCTTTCGTTCGTTAAAAATAATAAAAACTACATTTTCACCAATTCCATCATCAGATATGATAACTAAAACACTCATGGGATGAACAAAGAACATTAAAAATCATTATAGATTGAATATTTTG
This sequence comes from Viscum album, assembly GCA_963277665.1. Classification (NCBI taxonomy): domain Eukaryota; kingdom Viridiplantae; phylum Streptophyta; class Magnoliopsida; order Santalales; family Viscaceae; genus Viscum; species Viscum album. Next base: position 1,945,698,782 of record OY728147.1, on the reverse strand, counting down.
GTACCTTAAATATTCTAGGAATGATTAACTTGGAATAAAATAATGAATATCGGCATCAAAACTTTATATAATTAATGAAATAATAAAATTTTCTCAAATACAATGATGGAAATAAACTATAAATAACTAATAAATGTATAATAAATGATTATAATTGAATATTAAATAGGTTAATGGATATTAATAGGGTTAGGAAATAATTTTTTATGATTTTTATTTTATTATACAATATGTCAATGTGATTTCTGGGAAATATTAAGTAATGTGAAGATGGTTTTCTTGACTCATATTCTTTTCTTAAATATTAATTATTCCTCTTTGACTATGGTTTTACAAGGTGGTTTTATTATATTATATAGTGGTATTCTAATGAATTATCTCCTTTTAATGGGAATTATATCGATGGATTTAATTTTTAAAAAACATTAATGACATTAAGAATTATTATGATTATTTATAAATGATCTCTTTATCATCCATATCCATATTCATTCTTCCATACAATTATGAACTTTATTATTTTGAAACTAAAATAGGTTTTATTTATAGTGATTATAAAATTAATATTTATCTTTTTTTAAATGAAATATTTATCACTCTCTTTATAACATGGGTTTCAATAAAGTTATTTTTAAAATATAAATTTTTTTCCTTTCCTAATTGTTCATTTTATCTTTCAAAACACATATTATTTGGATTTTTTTTAATTTTTTAAAGGATATTTTATTGAGATTTATTATTATATAATGTTTGAAATATAATTTATTTCAATTTCTCAGAAATTGTATTTTCAACAGTGACTTATAACTTCTTTTTTATGATAATGTTATGAAATGTTTTTCTAAAGACTCTTTTAAATTTCACTTACGCTTTCCTATTCAACTCAAAAATATAATTTTTATAGTGTTATATTGTATGAATAACCCTATAAATTAATACATGAAATAATCCATTAGGGTGATTGTATTTTTTTATCAATATATAACCTTTCAGGTAACATTATGTGATACCATTTATAAATTAAATGAAACCCATTTTCTTCCATCATGTTCTCATTATATGTTGAATTATTAATATATTATGGCACATATATGCATAGATGTTCCAAATCGGGCTCTTTTATCACCCTAAAATTCATTTGTTAAGGTTTTATATCTCATTAGTTAATGATGAATGGAAATTCTTGGATTCGTTCACAATTTAAAGGGTGACATATTTGTATTTGTTCACAAAATAAGGGTAGACGTGGTTGGATTGTTTCTTAACTTAAAGGGTTAACATACATGGATTTTTTTAGAATATGATGATTTCATATGATTATGAGTTTTCCAGAATTTTTTATTGTTATATGTTTCAATGAAATGATATATTTTTTTGTCATATACCTAGGATTATTCCCCATGGATCATATTTACTATATGACACTATTATTCCATGGTACATGTTTGTTCCTTTGAGACTATATGTCATGCTATTATGAATTATGGAAAAACCTTTTTATTCAGGTTATTTTTAATAAGAAATTTATACCAAGATCATATTTTTCTCATATCCTTATGATCTTTATGAAATTTTTATAAGTTTTACATTAATAATATTCTTAGTTCACCCCTTTCTCATGTTTCCATTCCCAAGGTTAATAATATGAGTCTAAATATTGAGGAGTCTAGAAGGGGGTTATGTGTGGTTCAATTATGTATAAATGTTCAAAAATAATGTAAAATAAGTTTCATATGTAGCTATTCCTTAAATACACTAAACATTTTGTTCTTGGGGCCATGTGTTTATTGTGATATGTAATGTTTAACCAATGAAAATTATGTAAAATAATGATATATTTAGATTCAATCATCTTAGTTGGTATCAAAGAATATGTTCAAAGTATTTGGTTTTAGAATAATATCTGGGAGTGTAGGTTAGGGGAACCACATAGAGAATGGATTATATAGATGTTATGGTGGAAATGGTTGTCCCCTTTAAATAATATTATTAAGATAATTTTTCATCATCTCAATGTGTAGATACTATTGATTATGAATTGTATTACATATTATTATTTAATTTTTTATGAATCATAAAATAAATATGATCTTAATATTTTAAATTATGTTTTACTGATAATTACTATAGTATTGATATTGGAAACTGGGTCAATCATATCTATAGGTGAGGTGTTCAAAGATCACCACTCACACCATGTCTATGTGCCATTATTTGATACTTATTATCATTATAACAAGGATACTATGACTGTTTCTTCCTTGAGAAACCATGGTTCATGGATGATCAAATCATTAGTAGCCTAGGGCATTTTGGTTTGGTCTGATAGCACCATTGGAGGCCATAGTATATTTATTTTAATGCCCAATATTTTTCGGGTTAATTTTATAGAATGAGATTTCAAGGGGATGTATTTCTTATTCACCATGGTTTTATCAGTTGACAGAATGCACAAGTCTAAGAATTAGAAATAATAGAGGGGGGAGTATGGTTGTTTTTATTAGTTGAAGAAGATAGATTATATTTATTTTATATTTATTTTAATTAAATAATTTCCATATTATCATAAAATAATAATATAAAATAAAATATTACTGAATCTGGGAGGTCCTCATGATACGATAGAGTAACACACCAAAAAATAGAGGAAATGAATGAATTTCAAGGTTAGAAAACCCCACTACATGACCAATTTTACTATTTCTATTAATTAAATTATTGATATATTAGAATATATATATATGTGTGAATAGTATAAAGGGAGGTAAAATTATTTCTTAGGCATGGTATGTGGCTGGATGTGTGTCTTGTACTAATTCATAGTTCTATACTCCATATGAAATAATCTTCACAGTTTTCCCACATCTATTATCCATGTATCATTTTATCATTATAAATAGTGATAAAAAACATAAATTTTTTAGTTTTTTTCATATTGAACAGATAAATATAAATTTTACTAATTATTTATGTAGATAATGATTGTGATATTTTTAATTCAATTTTGGAAAATATAAAATTTTTCTATAAAATTTTGGACACTAAAATTGTAGAAGAATATATCCAAGGAAATTATGAGAGGGTAATTATTCTCATTTTCTCAATTAAAACACAATGACATATTTCACTAGATTATTTAGTGTACTTAAGAAAAAATATTTTTTTAAAGAAAAGTTTTATATAGATGTTTGACTAGGAAGTAAAAATATATTTGGGATGATTATAGTATATAAGGATCTCCTTTTCAAACACACTCTCATGACTATAACCATGATGAATCATACTTATGAGTAATTAATAATGAAATTAGGATTTGATTATTCTATTAAAATAATGTCAAATGTAGAAACTTTTTTGGTTCGATAAGATATGAATAAAATATTTTTTTGATGATCTAATGAATTATTTTTATGAAAATTTGAGAATTTTATTATGAATTGAAAAGTGAATTCGATAATACGATCTTTTTTATTCATCTCATTCTTTACTAAATATGGGAAATGTTCATGGTGTATGAATTCATTATAGGGGAGAGTTATTAAATTTTTCATTACACAAACAATAGTTACCTAAGGTAAAAATATATAAATAAAAAATTATACCATGGATTAATTAATACATATCATAAAGTGTCATGAAACCAAAGGGTCTAAAGGTTTAGTATCATGAATATTAGGTACATAAACAGAGTATTTTACAAAACTTTTAATAATTTCCCCATAATTGTGCTCCTCTAGATCCTAAAATGATATAACCATCTTCATAACTCAAGGAATGGAAGCATATGAAAGCTGTGAGCTTGAATTATCAGTTAGGGACAATTATTAACTAGTCAATCTGTTATATCATAAAAATGAGTGATAAGATTAGTAAGAGTGAAATAAAATATAAAAATATCATGGGATAAAAAGTTACAATTATAAAAATTTATTGTAAATTAATGATCATATAAACATAGAACCGATGAAAATTATATCAAAACAAGTCCCAGAAACATATAAATTAAGTTGTAAACACATGAGATCATAACATAAGAAAGAGAAATATCGAAAGAATATAGATTGTCATAAAATTTGTTATAACATAGAAATGAATCATAATTTCAAAAAAATAATACAAAAAGACATGATAATAAATAAGAATAAAATTATAGATTGGGATTCACCACTTGATTTCCATTTTAGAGCCGACATCACTAACATATGTCACTAGTAAAGAAGATATCACTTCCTGATTCCCATAGTGGAACATGCATCACAACTTGATTCCCATAATGGAGTGAGAATTCCTTAATATATTCCCATAGTTTTATTATGATATAAAAAAACTTAACCAATGCATTGGATGTAAATATTATACCCCAAAAATCATTATACATACATATGTATCCCACTTAAAATTAATCTATTCATCTTATTGTAAATAACTCATGTAAATAAAATGAGTTTCATAAATTTTCCTAATTGTATGAAAAAATAGAATCACTTGATACAAAAAATACCAAAAAATGAGTATTTAAGAAGAGAATATGTTTGGTGATTTTTGAAAAATCTCTCCACTGTAGAGAAAAAATTGAAAATAAAAGAAAATAAAAGATTTTTCTTAAAAATAGTTTTTTTAATATCATCGTAAAATGTCTTTATTTTCATATCACTTTCTAAAAAACTATTTTTCAAATATAAAAAAAATTAAAAAAATATCTCAAAACAAATCCCAATAAATAGACCTTTATATGTGGTAAAATGTATTTCAAAATAAGAATTATATGAGAATAATATAATATCATGGTCAGGAAAAGATTTTAGATATTTTAAAATTCCACTATTGAAAACATACATGATTAGAAAGATAAAGAAACCATTTTTTTAAATTAATAAAGTGTAATATAAGGATAATTAGGGATAAAAAATTATAGATTTCAATAGGGAATTTTGGAAATTGGATGGAAGAGAAAAAAAATATTAAAGAAAAATATTTGTAAATAAATGAGATTTATTTTTGATGAAATATCATTTTAATGGAAAATAGATTCATCAAGGAAGAATACTTTTGTGTGAAACATGGTTTCACAATAAAATAAGGTGGAAATATAAAATAACGTTGTAAAATGTTATAATAAATAAATATGTAATGATAATAGTCATATATGAGTGATTATGACTCAAAGAAAAGCTTTGATCCATGAAAAGACCTTACAACATGAAAATATTACAGAGAAAATAATGGAGTGATTTAGAAATAATGAAATACATATAAAAAGATTATATAAATGGATTAATTAATGATAATGATAGTCTCTAATCAATAAGTAGTGATTTGGACCATAAACAGGTTGATTATGAAAACACGGAAGTACATTTATACGGAATTAAAAAGGTTTAAAGCATGAGAATATTACATAAAAAATCAAATAGTGATTTTAATAACATGATAAATATAAAAAAGGATTATGGAATAGGTTTAATGAGAGATAATGGTTACATATATTAAATATAAAATAATTTGAACCTTAATCCATTTATTCAAATCACATGTAAATAAAATCATATAGAAATAATAATGGATTATCATAAAAGAATTACTTGAATCAAAAGGAGGATATGGAGAATCCTTACCTTAATAAGTACCATCTTAAATATTTATAGGACTCCTTAGAGACATCAGACCTAATTGGGAGGTATTTAGAGAGGGATATGGGAGGGAACTTAGTAATCAATTTCTTTGTGGTAGAGAAGGTTGAGGGAATGGGAGGGCGTGACCTCCTTTTATATTTGAAGAAGAGGGGCTTTTCTATGGAAACTTAATTTAGGTAAGCGGAAATAATGGAATAACATGAGTTATTGGTGGGTTAGGTGCGTAAGTTGAGTTTAGTAGGGAATTATTTTAAAAAAATGTTGGTATGAGTTTAAAAGATAAAAAATATATTTTATATAGTCAAAGATAAGTGTTTATTTTTTAAAAATTAGGTAAGATTTGGTTACCCCTTTTAACACATTAATCATGATTAAATATCAATATTGGTAATTATATTATCACAAAAAATATAAGATTTCCCCTTTTTATAAACTTTAATCTTTATGAATTTGAATTTGGGATCAATATAACCTAATTAAATTTCTAAATAGGATAAAATGAACTTTTAAATCAAAAAACCATGTTGATAATTATTTGTTGCAGAATGATGGAATTTTAATTATTATATGTTATTAATCTTATATAACATTGATTAATAGGTAAAATATTATTAATTTAATAATATACATATTTTTTATTTTTAATATATTATAAATTTTAAATATATCATTTTAATTTTTTAAAAATATACAATATTTATAAAGGTATCATTCTATAGAAAAACCCATTTTACCATGATAAATAATTTTGACCTAAGTTAAATTAATATTTATGGATAATAAATTGGAAATTACCACATTAAATAATTTTATCTTATTTATAAAAAATATGAAAATAAATTAATGGGATTCAATTTATAAATTGTTAAAAATTAATTTTAAAAAAAATAAATGTCTAACATATTAAAACAATTTTGAGAAAAGAATCACATGTGTTCTAAAATATAAAATATAGGTTTATAAACAATAATAAATATTTTAAATTATATAATTTAAATTAATAAATAAATATTTTTTTGAAGAAAAAGGTTTAGTGAATTTATTGTCATACTTATAGTGTGATAAAATTCATAGTATTAGTAGGTATATAATACTGTACTATTCACTTAAAAATATATTTTTAGTAAACTTTCACAAATTTATCGTAAAAAATATTTTTTTATTTCAAATTAAAAAATTTAATTTATTTCTTTAATTTATAATTCTAAAATATATAAATTTTACTTTTAAATAAAATTACAAAGCATACCAAAAAACTATCCTTATAGAAAAATAAAATTTTTAAATAATAGTTATTTTTCATTCTAAATTTCCATTAAACACTAATTAAGCTAGAATTTATAAATAAATTTTATATTTATTAACTTTATAACATAACCATAATATAATTATTTTTATTTAATTAATTTTTTTTCATAAAATGATTGATTATTAAACACAATAATGAATTATGTCATTTTTTATAATTTTTTTTATCATTTTTAATAATTCAGTTACTTTTATTCATATATACTAATTTAGAGAATATATTTAAATGGTTTAAAAATATCATAGTTTTGTTTTAGTTTGGTTTTGTATTTGGTGAAATCTATCAAAAAGATTATTTATTTTAGAAAAATATATTGTTAAATCTTAGTATGTAACATTCCCACCCCATAAAGTAAATTGTATCCAAAAAATTTTATTTATCACTTATCAATAAAAAATATTAAAAGATCTACATAAGATAGTTTAAAATCAGTGTTTTATATCTAAAAATTTTCTAACATTTGTAACATGGGTAATTATTGGAAACACATCATTTTCTTCATATTATACATATCAAAATAATGGGTTTCTTCCTAACCATTTGAGGTAAACACCACCCATGATTAGGTATCAAAACTCTTATAGTAGAATTAATTTTTTTCACGAGTGACTGTTGACATATTATTATTTCTAAACTATCATAGGTTTATATGAATTATGATTTCCATATTCTAAAAATATTTTTTTCTCTCTAGGTAGAGATTAGATATCCATTTAAAATATTAAATTAATTTTTAATAAAAGAAGGCCACTATGATTTTCATGGATCATGATCCCATAATCCTTAAAGAAGATTTATATACCTTGGATAAAACAATGATACCACTATGTTTTTTTATTTTATTAGATATTAGTTGGGGAAAACATACACAACACAATACATCTGCAAATCTAAGGTTAAAAAATAAGTGAACATAATACAACTTAACTATCACTATCCACTTCAATAATAGTTATTTCATAGTATTTTCATTAATCACATGGTATATATAGGTTTAGGTGTTGATTTTAATCTTAATAAATTGGATTATTGTACTAGTTTATATCGTTACAATATTACTCATCTGTAAAACATTCATCTCATAGTGGATCCATAGGAAGAACTTTATTTTTCTCTACTATGTTAACTGAACTCTTCATATTTCTTTAGTAGTGTGTTCCTTTCAATCCTCCTTTAATATAAAAAATATCTTCTAGTTCAATATAAATATTCCCTTTGGTGTCTCTTCCTATATTTTTTATATAAAGGACATTTATTTACTTCATCATCTTCATCCTCGAACCTTTTCTAATACTCCATCTTCTTTCTATTTTGTGGATTCAATTTTTTAAAATAATCATGTTGTGAATTATTACTCTTGATAGTTATGTGAGAATAAACACAATATCATCAATACCATATTCTATCTCATTTTTTACCATTAATAAAATTACTGTGTTTCCCATCACTTACATTATGATCTTGGTTCCTCTAAGGTCTAGCCATTTCAAAAACCAAAAGGATTAACATGAGTGATGAAATTTTTTCATCATATAGGATTATTATAATAAATAAAAAATGGATTCAACCTCAAAAACCATTAAACTTTTATATAATTACATTATATTATAACTCCAATAGTTCAACCTATATAAATAATAGATTAAAAAAGGTTAATTTAAGTTGGGTTATATTAAACATATCAACTAATTCCCAAAAAATAAATATAAAATCAGTAGTCAAAAGAGAATCATAAAGATTATATAAGTAGTTGAAGAATATACCCCAAGAGTTTCTAGCTAGGTGTGAAGTCTTAGTCCCACTCATCATGAATTAGGGTGATGACTGAGTCAATGATCAACATGAACTTTTTAGGGTTGTTACCCCATAGTGAATCTGTTCCATAGCTGAATACACTCTAGTATAAAAATAGTGATATTTTTCAATAAAAATCACAGAATCATTTATTAAGAAATATTTTATGAGATCATCATATACTTAGAAAAATCTGTTAAACTTATCCCCATGGTATCCAATAATGTTCCCCAAACTAATTCCCCAAAAAAATAAAACCTACTATAATAACAACAATAGTGACCCACACTAAACATACATAAAATTTCTAATTAATATATATCAGAAATATTCACCCAAACTAGGGCCTAAAGATTTATAGTTGTGGTTAATAAAAATATAAACATATTATTTTTCAAAACATGTGAACATTCATGTATAATGGTTCACTTACATACCATTAAATGGTATAATCATCTTCATATCATGAGGAATGTAAACATAACAAATGGGTAAGATTTTTTGCTAAGTAAGGGAATCTTATCAACTATTCAATCTTTTATATCATATATATTAGGGATAACATTTGTAAGGGAGAATAATCTGATAAAACGTTCATGGGTTCATAAATAACAATCCTAAAACTTGATTAAGATTTAGGAACAATAGAAAAATAATATATAAGAAAAGGTCATGAATACATGTCTTAAAAACATATAACATAATTAAAAAACCTAAAATCATAATGTAAAAAAATTTCCTCAAAACACAGATTAACATAATTATTTTTCATAACATGGAAAGAAAGAAAAAGTTGTAAAAAATAAGTGCCACAAAAATGATCATTGATAAAAATAACATTTTTATGTAAGATTCACCACATAATTACCACAGGAGTGTAGGAATCAGCACCTAAATGCCATTGTGTAGTAGACATCACTATGTGATTACCAGAGTGGATTAGGCGTCACTATCTGATTCCCATAGTGGAGTAATCATTCCTTAATATATTACAATAGTCATCTCATGAGTTATAAAACATTAAAAAATTCAATGGAGTGTAATATAATACCCCAACCATCCTCAACCATACATATAAGGGCCACCTAAAATCAAATCATTCATCTCACAATAACCAACCCACACAAAATGGGTTTCATAACTTTTCAAATGGTATAAAAAAATATGATCAAATGATAAAAAAAACACAATATCCTAAAAAGTGTATTTAATAATATAAAATATATAGTAATTTATGAATCATTAATACATTGGAAAAAACACTAAAAAACATAAGATAATCATAAAATGTTTTTTTCTTAAAGAATGTATCTAAATACTCTATAAAAATTATTTATTTTAAGTTAATTTATTTTTTTGAATATTAATATAAAAAATTATAAAACATTACCAAAAAAATCATTTAAATAGACCTTAATATGAAATAAAAAATACATCAAAATGTGAAGTAAAAGGGAAGAATAAAATATTATAGTAAGGAAAGGCCTTTAAAATATTTTTAAACTCCATTATTGAAAACCAATATCATTAAAAGGAAAATGAATCTATTATTTTAAAATGAATAAAAGGTAATATAAGGATAATTTGAGATTTTTTTAGTTTCTACTGGGGAAATGAAACTATTTATGTGAAGTAAAAAACATTGATATAAAAAAATATCTATTAAAAGAAATGAGAATAATTTTTGAAAAAAATTCTTTTTAAAAAAATAGTAGATCTATTAAGGAAAAATAATTTTGGTGTGAAATATAATTTTCAACTAAAATAAGGATTAAATATAACACAACAAAATAATAAAATATAATAGATAATTCTTGAAATTTAATACTCATAGAAAAGTGATTATGAACCAAAAAATTGAGTCAAACAACCCTATAAAACATGAAGATATTACATAGAAAATCAAGGAGTAATTTCAATAACATTAAGGATATAAAAAAGAATAATAAAAATGGTTCAATGGGAAATAAAGATATTCTTAATCAATATTTCAACATTCAGATAGTAAATGGTTTGATTTTGAATACATTAAAGCATAATCATATATAATTAAAATTGCTTATAAAATGAAAATGTTTCTTGGAAAATCAAGGAGTGATTTTAGAAATATTATTTCTATACAAAGAGGATTATGGAATGAGATGTATTACAAGGGTAATTCTTAATGAAATTTATAGTATCAGCCATCAGATCTACTTCTCATTTGGATAAAATATGTTATGATACTCATGTATTTTTCAATTGAGGTATTGTTATGATAGTGATATGGCCTTTAACATAGTTTGGAGATGATGGGAGATGATTATGTAAACATGTTCACCCAAGAAATGAATTTACTAATGGGTTTATATGAATGTTTTGATGGTTTATAGTATTTTGGTACTATATCTATATTTAGACCATTGCCTTGAATTATTCATGATGTTACCCTAAAATTATGATGTGACATCCATAGGCAATACAATTTTCTTATAGTTATGGAGTTCAATAATCCTTCGACATGGCTTTATTCATTGCACTACAGGACACAATTTAGAGTAATTAGTGGAGTATTAAATTCATTTTCACAACATTTATTTTTGTGTTTCGTGAACACTATTAAGAGGTAATAATTATGGCTAGTTCATTTTATCCACTATGGTTTTATAACATGTTATCCTCCATGGTACTTTTTTCTATTCCTCTATCTAATTTTTTATTGAAATAGTATGATACCTTATATCATCAATGAATTTATCTGATGAATAATTGTAGGGTTAGTTTGGTTATTATTTTGGTGTTTCTATATTTATGATATTTTGTATTCATAGAGTTATCTTGTAGTTAGATTATGGTTAGTTTCTTCTTATGTTAGACCTTTAGATGTTAACTAGTTTCCTTAAATGATTTATGTGATTTTTATATGATATATGGTGAGGCTTTGAGGATGAGATACTCTCTATGTTTATTATTAACCTTATTTACTCCATTTTTTTAATTTTTAAGTCATTACTATTGATTTTTATTTTACATACATGGATTATTATTTATACATTATATTCGTTTTTATATCTCTCAACACTTTGGAATTCCTACCATGTTGTTATACTCACCCCTATATTGGATTTTTTGCAGTCTCATACTAGAGGCTATGATTTCATTAATTATTTTATAGTAGTATGATATTTTCATGGATCTTGTGGTTATATCTCATATAGGTGTCATAAATATTGTATTTTAGATCATCTTGTTGGGGTTTCGACAATTTTTTATCATGGTTTAACAAGATCTTATGTCTTTTCTAGACATTTATTCGATATATGTCATTTTATTTTAGTCATCATGTTTTAGTTATATATCAATAATTATATGTAAAATTATTTATAATTATATAAGAATATATATATATATATATATATTGATTCATATATTTTAAGACTATGGTATGTGTTTCCACTATATGTATTTTACATATCAGTGATTTTTAATTAATGGTACATGGGAGAGTACCAACCATTTTTATATATGTATCCTATTAGTTCAATTCATCGAACCATTATCTATTAAATGTAGGATATGGAAGTCGTAACCAACCTTTTCATCAACTTGGTTTAGGTATTAATGAGGTTAGGTCATGTTAGAGTAATATTAGATTAGGCTTATATAAGGAATGATGTTTGGGGTAAAAAATATACAAGGATGTAGTTTTTAGAAACTAAATAATGTATAATAGATGGGGTTGAGCATAGTTTGTCAACAAATAGAACTAAAATACTAAGTTCAGTGACGATATATTCATTAACATGCTCCATAATTATATTTTTAATGATTCTAATAATCCAAGAACTATTTTTAGGGCATGATTATATTGGTACATGAATCATACAGTGGTCAGGATATGATCAATGTGAATACTTTATTTTGATTGGATAAATTCCTTGGTATGGGATTTTGGGAAATTCTAATGATATCTTGTCAATTTATCTCATTATCATGTTTTGAAATTACTTTAAAACTATGGAATCCTTCCATACATGATAAGTATTCACAAGAATATTCATTATAATGTTGGAAGATAAAAAACATGGTAATGTAACTATATGAATGATACCTATGATTTACCATGGAGATGAAGATATTTACATATGGGAATGTGAGTATGAATACCTTGAAATATATCTATATCAAGGATAAAGATATTATAGATGCTGAGAAAGCTCATCACATTTATACATTGAAGGAGTCTCTGTGCTCAATGTTTCCAATGATTGATTTTGAAAACTATACCAAAATGTAATGAATTGGTGGGATGATATTGACTAAATAATCCACATGACAAGGAAAATTTTATCTCATAGATTAATTTTCATGAGGAGCTAGTTTCTCAGTTTATGGGTAGGTGGTAGACATTGATCTTTTTCACTATAATGGTGAAACCAATCCTTATGGATTTTGTAATTGTTTCCAGAACATTCCCTTTAACTTTAAAGGTGGACCTATTTTAAGGGTTATAGTATTAGTATAAAAATTTATTGAACATTATAGAGTATTTAATTTAATTTTTGGAAGTTTTCTATTTCCATGACATGAGTTTATTGATGATATTTGAGGTCTCATTGATTAAATCCTCGGTACATAGTTTAGATTCATATATAGAATTCATCTTGTTATTTGTACTTTCTCAAAGGTGCGAGATGTGCTATTTTAGATTGTGATATTATCAATGGAGTATAGATTAGTAGAAGAGATGAAGCCACATTTCCTTTTAATTGATAATAACATAATCTTACATTACTTTATGGTGGTTAGAGGACAAGGAAAATATTTATAAATATAAATGTTCTTATATGTCTTAGTTGTGATCATATCTATCACATAATTTTACATTAACCTAAAGAGAGATCCTTCAGTGGTATTTAAGGTATATACATTAGTGTGTTGTAGATATTAGTTAAATATTATTAGAAAAAGTCATCTTGAATAATTAAACATGCATCATAGTACATCTTATGTTCTTTCGTGATTCAGTTCTTGTCTTATCAACATCAATTTCACACATTTTTTGTTTTGATGATGGATGTTTATACAAAAATATATTTTTAGTTGAATTCAAAGGTCATGAAAAGTTGTTAATGGATCATATAGAAGATTATTGACTATTTGTGTATATATGTCACTGGGGTGTGATAAACAAAAATTAAGTAAGACTATGTCAATATATAAGTTAAAAAATATAATACTAATAAAATAAAAAATTAGAAATAAAATTTAATCAATTTTTGTTGTGGTTAAAATAAATTATTTTTTCATGTTTTATATTGGGATGTGGAGAAGAAAAATATTTTTAATCTATTCATAGTTATTACCATCTACATTATAAGTGGTTTTATAGGTATTTATAGTCTGTCTAATATTATTTCATGATAGTTAAATGAGGAGGAATTGTGATCATCTACTAAATATCCTCCTCCTTAGCAATTTTCACATCAAAATGACAATGACATGACCAATGTATTTTGTGATTGTTGATGATAGAATAACCTACAAATTTTAGGTAAATGGATGTTATGAGAGTTTAATGATTTGGAATTTAAAATTTTAAATCAATAATGAACATGTTTTCCATTTTGATATAGTATTTAATTAGGTAGTTGTATTTTTTACGACATATTAAATGTTGGCATCATTGCTAGGATTTCTTATATTTGTGGTGTTAAAAGACTACATTGATCCCTAAAAGGATGTTATCCATGGAAGACATGATGAAAAGGTATTATTGAGACATAATTACTGTTACATGAATTTTATCTATGAACGTTTCAAAAAATGATGATGGATTACATTGAAAATATAGATAAAATAAAACACGCAAACAATGATGTATTCGCATTATTTAATAATTTCAATCATGTACATGGGGATGTGAGAAGAGATATAATCAACCTTATAATATTTATTTTTCAAATCATGATGTGAATTATGAAATAGTTGTTAACTATGTAGTAGATTTCTTGTTTCTAAGCTTGATATTTGTGACTATCATATTTTTTTACATTGTGTATAATGAAATTAACAAAATGACATTATATTATGATTGGAACTGATATTATTATTTTACAAGATTCTCCTGGAGGGTTTTAACATTAATGATAGGGGTTACAGAATGAATTTCTAGAATACAGAATCGATTTTTTGTGAATAATGTGAGTAATTATTGAATGAGTTTTGTACTTCCTGATGGGTGGTGCACTAGGGTTTTTGTAAAAAAAAGATCAATAAAACCTTAGTGAAAGGGGATAATGGATGTTGCTATATTTTTAGTTGAATGAATTAACCATTATATATATGAAGTTAAACGATTAAAATTTTATGAATCTATTTGCACCATCCCCTAATATCGTACATTGGGATTTTGATAATATCAATAAAAGTTTAATAACAGATCATCCATGTTTTTTTAGTGTTCATGATGTCATATAAGATATTATTATCTATTTTATGAAATTTTAACTTGTCTAGAATTTTTATTTCTTGGGATTATTGGTATGTATTGTATGATTGTACATAACTAAGTAATTTATACATGATTATTTCAATGGTTCTTTCTAATAAATGTATTATATTCACCTCTCAATTATGGTGGAGATTATTTTTATTTATAAGGACTATTATATATTCATGTATTATATTTTACCCATTGAAGGATAATTAGACATAATAAACTAGATATGTTTCTATGGACAAGTAATGATTTTTGTAATGTGTTTTGTTTAGAAATTAGTTCACTTAGAGACGTTTCTCTTTCATGGATTGAAGAATTGTGTGAGGTAGTGGATGATATTTAATTATTTTCTGAGTGATCACAGATTCAAGATACTATGAATAATGAATTAATGAATGTAATGTTATATAAGTCTTATCTTTTAGGTGTTTTTTGATAACATTTATAAGTTATGAGCTGATGTAATTTATATATTTAAAATTATACCCACATTCTTTTGGTAATCAATGGTTATAAAATTCTTACAAGTGGATGATTTTCATAAAGTTCTTGATCCATCTCATAGAAGTATTTATAAATGTATGATGTTGTTTGGTGATCCCATAAGGGTATGATATGTATACATTGATTAGTGGTTTCATCTATTTGTGTGCTGATTTTTGGGACAAAAAATATAGAGGTATGGATAATGAAATTTCGTTTATTTGAATATGATAATGAATTAAATTGTTCTCATAAATTTTCATCTATTTTCAATTCATTCGATTCATTAATTATTAGAAATATTTAATTCTACACCCATAAATTTTAACTTAGTACCATAGTATGTTTCGAAGGAAAGTACAACAAATTTAGTTTTTAAAAACCATATCCCTTGAAGAAAATTTAAATAAAACTTCAAATTGAGATTCAGATTGACCATCCATTTCTATAGTACTTCTGAAGGAATTTTTTTTCATTTAGTTATAACATTAGTAAAATGGGGTTTTTGAACATGTGATATGATTTTATGAGCCAATTTTTTATTTTATATTTAAAATTTTTATTTTACAATAAATTTTCCATAATTTATTTTCAGGAAACTAATTTGATAACATGAATTCCAAGGGTGTTGTGGAGGAAATGGTGACCACATATTGTTATGTTTGTTAATATCCTTTTACTTCCTATCTATGAATATATATCACTGCTTTTGAATCATATTATATGGTTTTATTTTTATTTTTATTTTTTTTGTCAATCATAAAATAGATATAATGAAAATATTTTAACTTTTTATTAATAATACTATAGTAATTATGTAAACCTCTATATTGACCTTTTATATATCCATGATGATCATAAATTACTCCTTTAATTATGTCCAAGGGTTCCATTTTGATTTTCATCCATGATATTTGTAGGTGTACATGACCATTTCTTCTATACATGACCAGGGGTCACATATGATCTTGACGCTAATGGCCCCCAGACTATCATGGTTTGATATAACACCTCTATTGTAGGAAGTCATTATTTACATTATAGAACCAAGTGTGTGATTGGGATTAGATTACATATATTCAAGGGTAAGCACTACATGTTCCCAGTGGTTTAATCAATAAAATTATATTATAGATATAGTTAGTAGAAACAATAGAAGGTAAAGTGTGGATGTTGTTACATATTTACTGAGATAGATTATATTTATTTTAGATTTATTTGAATAAATTAATTTTCAAATCATTATAGAATAATTATTTAAAATGTGAGATTATTGAATTAGATAAGTTACCATAATAATATGGTAATATGATTGAAAATGTTGAGGTGGTGTTTGAATTTTATGGTTTCCTTACCCCACTCTTTGACCAAGACCACAAAATTATCACATAAATATAATTTATTTTATTAATATATAGTCACTATGAAATGATACATGAAGAACAATGATGAAGGAAAAAAATATTTAAGGCCTTAAGTACCATTATAATTTTTTTACATATCAAAGGTTGAGAACCAATGGTAATGAAGACACTAACATCCTTAAATAGATCTCCACTTAATTCTTGTGAATTAACCTCAATGCTTCCATTACTCTATGTTTGGTGTTTTTTTATATTTTCATAGATCAGTTTTTTTCATTTCATGATGATATAATAATACTACCAATTAACAAATTATGGATTATATATATATATGTGTTAATTCATTTTCAATCACACTCAATGCTATATTTATTTATTAATTTTTATTTCACTTGGAATGAATGTAAAAGAGTATCAATGATTTAGTGAAAAGGGAGTACCTTGGACCAAGAAAGTAGATAAAATCTAGGGAGACATTCCTAAAATAATTTAGCACACATCAGTTTCTTCTTATATCCACACCCATACATGTTCTATATATTTAGATTTTGACCTCTTCTGTTAAGATATACTAGTGATACTAGTTTCCCCTTGCACTTACATTCTCAAGACATGAAATTTTGCAGGATTTAATCTAAAGGTAGTTAAGGAATAATGAAGAACCCATAATATTTATTCCGTAGGTGAGATATTTTATGTGAGAAAATAGATTATGTTAGAGTGTTTCCATAATTGTCAAACAATTACATTTTCTTATGATGTTACAAACCTCCCAATTAACCCAGCAACAATATTTTAGTTCCATGAATTGCAACATTCATTGGAAATACTCATGGGTAACATTTAATAACTAATTAAATGGGGTTTCATTCACTCAGATAAGGCTGGGATTCACATCCATAAAATGTTTAGGAATATTCTAAATGAAACCTTCCAAATCACCCTATATGAAGAGGTAACATATCAATTATATTATCAGAGAAGTTCCACAAAGTAATATAGTGGAATGTGAGACACCCCTATACTATATAACAAAATTAGTTGGAAAATAAAGCCTACATAAATTAAAAAAACCTATTTTTAGGATATCCTTATTACTAACCATTTTACTTAGATTATCCATTTAAAAAGTGTTATATCTAAGGATTTAGAGCTTTCTAACCCCTAATTTTCATGATTTTGAAGGTATAAATACTATCCAATTAAATTCATCTATTGGAAATATATTATAAACTAATGCTTTTCATTTCATCCATCACTAAAGAGGTGAAAATTTTGTTTTAATATAAGTTTTAAAATAAATACTAAACATTGGGCACCACAACATAAAAAGAGGTTTACCAAGACAATTTTCCTTCCAAAAAATAATAACTACAACAAAATTATCAATAAAAAGTTATCCATAATCATTTAAAATGAACCATTTAGGCTAATAGAAAGGCTAGTGGATGAGGAGTGTTCATTCATGGAATCCACTGTCTCTCTATACCTCTGTATGGTGTGTTAAACTCATAAAATACACCCTTAAATAATCTCCCATTATAGTTGATTCATAAAATTAATTCTCACATTGTTATAATTTATCTTCCATAAAATATCTTAATCATTCATTAATTATTAATATTAATATCTTTAAACATTTAAATCCCATTGGGCATCATTAATTCCAATGATTTCATCATCTTTAGAAAGTTATGAATGTAAAATATACAAGATACTAAAAATAATTAATTATTGTATAAGAAATGTAAGTATTTAGGAGGAACCCGTGGGATTAGAAATAGGAAAACCTAACTCAATAGTCATGAAAAAAATATAAAAAAGAAAAGAAATCCTATTGCTACCATAGAATAACTAACAATTATGAAGAGCACGGGGTAATTAGAAATTCAAGTTCAAAATAAGTGAATCATAAAAAATAATAATGGATACTCATGAGGTTTTTATAATAAGGTGTAAGAAACTATTTTTGTCTAGGTAATCACTCTCCAATCACTAATATATATTTTCTAAGGGATATGTAATTCAGTTCACTTAGAATGTGGTTAACTCGAAACTATATTTAAACATAGTATGGAACTCACCTAATGGTTATGGAGAAAAATACATAGAATATAATGCATTCCCTTACTTTAAATACAATGATTGTTCTCAATGAATAAGTAAGCGGTTTAAAAATGTAAAAAACTAAAAAAACCATCATGATTTATCATAAAAAATAAAGTTCTTCAATATATAAAATTCTATTTAATTATAAAACTATAAAGAAGTCTACCCCCTCATGCAAGAAATGAATGTTTTAAAATACAACTAATAAAACTCCTAGAAGAAATAACTCTAGATGAAGGTGTAGGATCCAAGAATTTATCCTCTAAAAGTTAAATCCCTTAGTTTATGGACTCCATCATTTATTTATGGGGAATCATGCCCCATCATATCTTTATATATCTCTTCTATATCTACCCCACTTCAAATCCATCCCATATTTCACATACATAGGAGTACACGACCAGACTCTGTGTATGGAATCCATCATTTATTTATGGGGAATATGGCAGAAGGTTCTCTAACCTTCTGCCATATTCCCCTACACGAGTTGTCTAGAATGGTACTTGGATACAAGGTCAAGTACTATTACATGACATGTATAGAGCATATATAGTGTGTACTTATAAAATATTATCTTCCCTAAACAGGAAGTACACACTATGTGTTCTCTCTAAACCACATGTCATGTACATGGGTTTTCCTGAACAGGAAACCCCCAAATTTCCTGAAACCCCTGTTTTCCCCCAAAATCAACAGATCGAAACTCAAGGGGTAATAAATAGGAATAATAGGGGATTAAAACTAAAAATTAGAAAATATAAAGTGATATATGAAAAAAAAATTAAAAATGGCATACCTTTGGGTGGAATCTGCTGAAGCTTCATTTGTTTCCACACTCCTTGGCTATCGTAATATGATCCAATGCGTCTTGAGCTTTGTGGCGGAACCTAACTTTCCATATCCCTATTTCTCTATCTCCCTATCCCTTTTTCTTTTAGTCACATGATGAAGGATATACCATGGGGGTGTTCATGATAATCTAGTGAGGAATAAAATAAAAGAGTAAAATAAAGGAATAAAAATAAATGAAAAAAAGGGGGCCTAGCTTGGCCTTAGTGCCCGACATGAGTTTATGCCCCACCTAGGAAAAACGCTATGTTAAAAAATCAACAGTGGAGACAGAATCTCAATATGATAGTCCAATCAAGATATATGGCTGAACAAACCTGTGAAAATAAATTAATTTTTAATTAATTAATTATTAATTATTAATTATTCCTCTAAAATTCGAATGGCTCGGAATTTTACCCAAATTTTTTCCTTAGGTAAACACCCTATTCTGGGACAAACGGAGTGGTCATAAAAATTATTCAAGATAATTTTCTATGGGAAAATTTCCATTTTACCACTTATAAATATCTAAATGAAAAAAATAAAATTTAATCCCAAAATTATATTTTAAAAAAAACATGGGTCCTTACATTCTATTGAGCAGAGTGATGGTTTTGGGATTAGAAGAAGCACCTTTGGTAGGCATTAAATTAAAATTTCTTTAAATTTTGAGTTGCCTAAAACCCCAATATAGGATCTTTCATGCTAAATTTATAATTAATTTTTTTATATATTGAAGAAATGATACCTCATATTTGGATCCTTTCTTCGATGACATTTTTCATCTTTATAAATCCATTACAAATTACATTATCTTCACTATAAGGATTCAAACATAGAATCCCTATAGCAATGATTCACACGTAATCCTTTTATCTCTGATAAATTCTAATTCATTTTCAAGTTCTAGTGTCGTGACTCAAATGTCTTTCATTGTTTATCTATATCATTCCAAGATCCTTCGGGCTTGAAGGAGTTCTTCTCATTCTTGAGAGGAAGAGAGAAGGAATTCGAGAGGGTGAGAGAATTATATTTTTCTCAACAATTCTCTATTCTTAATGTTTTATTAACCTTACCCAATAGAGATAACCATCTATTTCTATAGCTAGGGATGAGTTTGAAATATTATTTAAATACATACCAACCTTAAATATTATAATAATATTTATCAAACTCCATGTAAAATAATAATAAAATGTTATTATTATTTTATGGAATGTGTTAACACATGAAATAATAAATATATTTTTACTATCTGGAAAATAAATATTTATCAATGAATATGATCTTGGTCCATTTATCCTCCTCAACATTTATCAAATACATAAATAAAATATTTCATTAGATATTTCATTCATCAATAAATATTTGTGATTGTTAAAATATGAATAAAATTTTTCCTCCGTCTTGGGAATAATATTTATTCAATTAATAAAATCCAAGTATAATTTAATTGATATCAATGGTAATACTTACTGTGTGACCCACTAGGATTCATCCTCGTTGGCATTAGGTGAGCTAATGTGAAGTCCATAATTATTGTCTAGCAATAGGTTAAGGAAACCAAGAGAAAAAACTTAGGGTTGTAATGTTGAAAACCAATGTAACATCCCAGTTAATGATTATTATAAATAAATTTCATGTTTATTAATATAGTTTTATTCATTATTGAAATATTAAGTAATTTTTTAAATCAAAAACGAAATATTTTTAATTAAACACTTTTATTATAAGGTTTTATTTAAAGGTTTGATTTATAAATTTTAGAATTTTAATTTTAAACAATTAATTTTTTTATTTTTAAATTAGAATAGAAGAATTTACTTAGGGGGATATTTTGGTATTATTCAGAAAATATTGGTTTTTTAGTGAATAGTGAAAATATCATTTTTAAGAGTCATTTGTTTTCAATAAATTAAGTAATTTAAAAGTCCCATTATATTTTTAATATGATTTCAAGTAACATAAGTTTTATTTATTTATATTTAATCCAATTAATCAATTTTTAATAGAATTTATATTTTATTTTATTATAAGATTATTTTCTTATTTAAAATGGGATTTTTCTGAAAAATGTTTTAAAGTGCATAATGTTTCTCCATTTTAATTAATTAAAACAATTCATAATGAGGAATGTTATAAATGAAATTTATATATTATATATAAATAAATATTAATCTATATTAATAGAATTATTATTATTAATTATTGACTTAATATAAAATCATCTGTTGGTTGAAAAATAACCATCTTGAAAACCCACTTTTTATCTCGTCTATGAGTTTACTTTTAAATTAAATTATTCCACTTATGTGAATAGAATTTGTTAAAATAGATTCGATAGTTTTAATAATCGTAATTTATATTATCTAACAAGTTGAACTTAATTTTTGACCATAATAAATAGAGAAAATAGTAAAAAATAATTACTACGGTTAAGGTAAAAATGAATTTTTTAGGGGTTAACTAAAATGATAAGGGTTAAATGACCTAAAAAATTTCCTAAAATATATTTTATGGCCATATTTAATGTATAATTATCTATAATTTTTTATTTTTTATCTTTTTTCCATTTGATAAATATGGGTACACCATTTTATTTTCAAAAATTACAATTATGTCACTCACCTCACTAATAAAATCTCACCCCCTCTCCTCTCCTATAAACATCTTCAAATAAAATTTTATAAGATAATACCTACAAAATACCTTCATAAATTACCTCCCCACTACCTAGATAACTTATTTTGATCATAAATTCATTCTAAGAATGTAACACCCCAAGGTTTTTAAAATAAATATAGAATGCAATTTTATAATCTATCCATTAAACAAAACTTTGCCTCTGCTGTGTTTAGAATTTCGACTAGTGGTCATCTAGAGTTGTGTTTAGTAAGTCATTTGGATTTTGATAGAACAAACTTACTTTTTTAGTGAATAGTAACATACCCTTATGAATAGTAATATGACCCTTATGAATAGTAAATAATGAAATTATTCTTATTTTAAAAAGGTAACATGATAATGAGATCTTCATTAATTTTTCAATGTCACATAAAACTAATTATACCTCTAAGATTGTTATTTGTCAAATTAACAGTGAAATTATTTAAAAATTAAATTAAAAATATTTAGAAAATTATTTTTGAAAAATGGATTTCACTTTTGAATTCTACACATCAAAAAATGGAAGGGGTGAATGTTTGGTATTTTTCTGAACTTCTAGAATTTTTAATGAATATTGAAATACGATAAAATACCGTATATACAAATTATCAGTTAAATACACTATTCATGACATCACAAGTGATTCAAGGCCACTTGGTTCGAATTCACATGCACTTATTATTATTAGGGGTCATGTGAAACAAGACTATTGGTTGTCTTTAGGAAAATAATAAAATAATGAATTAAATATTCAAAATTTACCCCTCTCCTCCACTATAAAAACCTCTCACCACTCCCTCTTCTCTTCACTCCTCTAAGCCTTGAATCTCCTCAAAGTTCTACCCATTTACCCTTAAATAGTCTCTCCCCACTTCCAAGAAGCTTCTGGTCTTTCCAAAAGACCAAAACCCCTTCCCTTAAGGAGATATTCAAGGAGGTTACTTCAAGAGGTAAAGCACCCTTCTTTTTCATTTGGTTTCATTTCAATTTATCTTTTTTTCTATCCTCACCTCACCTCATCTATCCAAATGATCATGATAACTCCAGTATAATCTATATACTGGAATTATATCATGTAAATGTAATAACCATCATAAATATTCTTACACCCTCCCTTTTATTTTTTATAAATGAAATCAACGCCCATGAGGTTCCAATTTATAGACGTCATGGATGATGAAGTTTAATTCTTCAATTTCATCTTCATTAATGGTCATGAAACCATATTTATGGTTGAACCAGACAATAAAATATGTATTATAACATAATTAATATTCAAGAACTAGAATATGTACATATAATTAAGTTATATGACAAAACTAGTTCATAATAATCCAAATACCGCCGAATAATCGAAGTGGTTTTCATCTAACGATTCATCCTCATTCCATGTAACCAAATGATAGAAATGACCACTAACAATTATTTATGTTCATAAATAATATATAATTCCAATCCCATAGATTTATAACCAGTCCACATTAACTCCATTACTTAAAAACATGTAAACCGATTATGAAAATAAAGAAAACGAACACCCCGAAACAACAAAATTCAATATAATAACTTATCAATAAGGGAATAAATGAACTAAAAAGAATTATGATAAACTAAATACATGTCTAATAGGTTCTCAAATAAGTTATTAATAAGTATAATTTAATATTCCAGAATCTTAAGTTCAAGAGCGGAACACGTTTGGAGTTAAGGTAAGGGTTTTCCACCCGAACTCCCATTTTCATTCGGGTTACTTTTATTGTATAATTACCTTGATGAAATTATTATGTATTGTAATGTACTCCTCATAAATTCTGTATGACTATTCTACATATGTACATCAACTAGATTCCTTCCCTATTTTCGGGATAGTTACATCTTTTAAAAGAAGCTCTCAAAACTGTTTCCAAAAATATGAGCCTGATACAAGGGAATTTCTAAAATTCATATCTATTTTTGAGGGAAATCTATAATATATTTTTTTAGAAACCATTATCCTTCTAAAAATACTCATTTTATCATGAAATACTATCTTACTTTACTTCTGGTTTTATACAAAGATTTTTTCCAAAAGAACTCTTCTTTTCAAAATAAATGAGTATTTTTCACAAGATTTGCTTAATGATATTAGAAGATTATTCTCGTTTGATTCAACACTCTTGTTGATTCTTATGTATTGTTGGGGTTAATAATTTATAATTTCATATACCATATTTTATTTAATGGTTTAGGACTAACTTTATTTTGTATGATCTATCCTAAAACCATTTACCATATTATTCTGAATGGTTAGTGTTTATGTTCAATAATTGGGGAAAGTTGGTTACATTTCATATGATAGTTTCAATATGAATGTATATGTTATTTATGTTTATCACCACTCATATGATGAATTCATTGGACTTATTATGTGATGTGTGGGGCCCGCTATATCCCCTCGATGCATTAGTAGGTATCATGAGACAAATAGATGTGGAATTGGCCGAGGCCTTTCCCAATGTGATATATGGATTTTGGTCGAGGCCATAATCATTAGATGTCTTGGCTGAGGCCTTGAAAAAATGTTTCATAATGTCCAGTATATGAACTTACCTCATTATGATGCTATTATTTGAAGATCATGTGGTTATTCGACTAGTAGAATACCCATGATTATGTTTTATTATGGAATTATTTATTCAACTCATATTTAGGCCATAATGTGTTCAAGTTCATTATTAAAGGCATGTGTTTTTAATTATTCACCATGTCAGATGTTTATTCTATCTTCTGCTATATTACTTACTCTTACTAAGCATTTGAGCTCACCCTTTCTTATGTTTCATTTTTCTCAGGACATGAAGAAGTAAATTATGAATGACATGCAAGCATAATCTAAGACACATGATGTTGCTAGTGGAATAATTTAGTTTTTTTTTCATATGTAAATTTGAACTTATGTATGTAACTTGTGTCCAATAATACTAAACTACTTGGTCCTTCGGGATTTATATTCCTTGTATATATGCCAACGTAATCAAATAAGGCACCGACTCCGGGAAACTGGGGTCAGGTCCTTATAGTTGGTATCAGAGGAAGTTTAGTAGAATACTTGGAAACTAGATTTAGAAAATGTAGAATTAGAGAAGAGTCCCTAAGTTAGTCTTTGAGTATATACATACAATAACATCATGGTATTTTTTTAAGGAATAGATTATGTGGATCTTTCAAGCAATACATCCATGTCTGGATACGAGCAAGTAGAGGCGGCTCTGGCATAGATGCATTTAGGGGCAAAAGCCAAAAATGCCACTTTGAACTAGACTCAAACGGGAACTGGTGCAAGACAATGGGCCTTGCAGCACTCTTGGTTATGAAGCTCCCGGGGGATATTCTTAGGATAATTCACATTTTCTTTACAAGTCATTATGAAGGATTGAAATGTAAAATATTACTCAAAGAAACCATATTTGTGAATATGGGATTAGCAATTTGTAGGATCTCAATTTTTTCCTAAGTATTTTTTTAAGTTAAGATTATACATTATGATTTATAACCTAATCTAGTGTATGACATTATCTAGAGATGGAGCCAAGTGGAAGGAATGGAAACCACATGAACACACATGTCCCCTATAGGGATTTTCCTTCGATGCAAGATAAGGATGTTGGCTCCGGTGCTGTGACTGGTGCTGAGCAACTCATAACTATATTGGGACAACTTACTCAGTTTATGAATAATAACCTTACCCATATGAAGAATCCGGATCTACCATGCGGAGGAGCTATGCCAGATCGCTTTATGCGACAACAGCCTCTATCATTCAATGGGACTATAAACCCATTTGTAGTTGAGGAGTGGATAAGTTACCTAGAGAAGATATTTCTTACTTTGGGATGTAACGAAAGAGAGATGGTTGTCATGGTAGTATATCGTTTGTCAGGAGATGCAGATCAGTGGTAGTCATTAATCCAAAACAAAAAGGAGGAGGAAGAGATATAAGATATGGGATGGAGGGATTTTAAGGAAATATTCTTAGAAAAATATTTCCCTCATGGGCAGCGAGCAGATATGGAGAGACAATTCTTTAATCTTAGGCAGAAGTAGGATGAAAATGTTTCCAAGTATGAATCCAACTTCACAAGGTTATCAAGACATGTTGCGAACTATATATTAAATCCAAGGATCAAAATTGATCGATTCTTTGATGGCCTAAAGCCATTCCTATGGCAGGCACTAGTCTCCCAAAGTTTTTCATCATATGAGGATATAGTTTCCTGTGCTATCAAGACAGAAAAAAAAAATTCTATAAGTCTTATGAATTTAAGGGAAAGAAAGAAAAGAAGAGGGCTGCTGAAAAACATTGGAAAGGAAATAAGGAAATGAGGAAGAATGGAAGAGTTGAATTTCCACCATGTGTCAATTGTGGAAGGAATCACCCTGGTGCATGCTTAAAAGGGAAAGGAATATGCTAAAAATGTGTTCAGAAAGGCCATCTAACTGGTGATTGCAAAGGGAATAAGGAATCCAATGATGTTCAATGCTATAATTGTCGGGATATGCGACATTATTCTAATGAATTTCCAAATCTTCAAGGAAATATGCAATAAAAAAGGCCAAGGGATCAGTGACAAGCTTATGAAATCACAACTGCAGAGGTTGGAATCTTTAATGATGTCGTGGCAGGTACTTTAATCATTTCCTCAAATTTAGCCAATACATTATTTGATTCTGGATCATCGCATTCATTTATATCTTCCCAGTTTTCCAAGAGAATTCAATATGTCCAATTTAATTTAATAAAGGAGTTATCAGTCAAAACTCCTAGTGGATGTATCATTACAACAAAGGCATGTCGATTTGTCCCCCTCCAGACACCAAAATGTGATGTAGTTGTTAACCTTATCATCATACCAATGACTGAATTTGATATAATTCTCGGTATGGATTGGATGTCAAATTATGATGCGAAGATTTATTGTAAGAAGAAGCAAATTACATTTTTTGAAAATGGTGTAGAATCCATTGTCTTTAGTGTGGAAACTTCACCACCTAACTCTTATCTAGAACCACCCCTAGTAGCTCTACTGAATACAATACTTGGAGAGGAAGATAAACTAATATCTATGGTCAAGGAAAGAAATCTTCAAATTGAGGATGTGTACATAATGAAAGAGTAAATTGATGTATTTCCAGAGGATTTACCTGGACATCCTCCAGATCGGGATGTTGAGTTCTCTGTTGATTTAATTCCTGATGCAAGACCTATATCAAAGACTCCCTATAGAATGGACACTGTGGAATTAGTAGAGCTAAAGAAACAACTATAGGATTTGAGTGCAAAGGGATTTATTCGACCTAGTGTTTCTCCATGGGGAGCCCTTGTCCTCTTTGTCAAGAAGAAAGATGGATCCATGAGGATTTGCATTGATTACAGGGAAATCAATGCTATTACAATAAAGAATAAGTATCATCTACCCCATATTGATGATTTATTTGACCAAATTCATGGAACTCAATACTTTTCGAAGATTGACCTTTGATCTGGATATCATCAGTTTCATGTGAGGAAGAAAGATATTCATAAGATAGCATTTCAGACTAGGTATGGGCATTACGAGTTTACGGTGATGCCTTTTAGACTGATAAATGTATCCTCTGTTTTCATGGATTTAATGAATATAGTTTTCAAGTAATATCTTGATAACTTTTTTATGGTATTCATCAATGATATTTTCATATACTAAAAAAGATATTAAGACCATGATAATCACTTGTGGGTTATTCTGAGAACTCTTAGAAGAAATAAATTATATGGGAAGTTTATCAAGTGTGAATTCTGGATTCAATCGGTTTCTTTTTCTGGGCCATATTGTCTCTAAGGATGGAATCCTAGTTGATCCTGCGAAGAAAAAGGAAATACAAGATTGTCCCATGCCAACAAAAAAAACTGAGGTACGTAGTTTTGTTGGATTAGCAGGTTATTATCGGTGTTTCGTTCAGAATTTTGCCCGACTGGCTAACCTGTTAACCAAGCTCACACGTAAAGGAGTTAAGTTTTTATAGACAAAATAATGTACAGAATGCTTGGATGAATTGAAAAGAATATTGGCCGATGATCCAATTTTTACTCTTCCATATGGAAGTGATGGATTTGTAATATACAGTGATGCATCAAAGAATGAACTAGGTTGTGTCCTTATGAAAAACAATAAATTTATTGCTTATTCATCAAGACAATTTAAGACTCATGAGAAAAATTATCCAACTCATGATCTTGAATTAGCAGCTGTAATATTTGCTCTGAAAATATGGAGGAATTATCTCTACAGAGAGAGATGTGAGATTTATATGGACCACAAGAGTTTGAAATATATTTTCACACAAAAAGAACTCAACATGAGTCAAAGAAGGTGGCTCGAGTTACTCAAAGATTACGATTGTTCAATACACTACCACCCAGAAAAGGAAAATAAGGTGGTAGATGCATTAAGCAGGAAAGATCATGAACTTATGACTCATATGAGGATTGAAAGAGATCCTATGTTCATGGATCTACTAAAGATGGATATGGGAATTGTTAAGGAAGTGGAAACATCACTCCTCTTTCAAATGATTGTTAAACCATCTTTACTATAGAAGATAAAAATTTCTCAATATGATGATGAGAATCTGCACAAGAAAATTAATGCAGTTAAGGATGGGAGTTTGGATGACTTCGTGTATGAAGAAGAAGTTCTGAAGTTTGGGAAGAGGTTATGCGTTTCATTAATACCTGAGCTAAAGAGGGAACTGTTAGATGATGCTCATAGCTCAAATTTCTCTATACACCCGGGTAGCACCAAGATGTATAGAGATCTAAAGGAACATTTTTGGTGGGAAAACATGAACAAAGAGATTGCTGATTATGTGTCGAGATGTTTAGTTTTTCAATAGGTGAAGGCAGGAAGACAAAATCCTGGTGGAGTCATGCAACCCCTTCATATACCTATGTGGAAATGGGATGACATTATTATGGACTTTGTCATGGGGCTACCAAAGACTCCAAGAAAGAATGATACAACATGGTTCATTTTTGACCGTCTTACAAAATCTACACATTTTCTTGCTATAAGGGAAGATTTACCACTTGAACATTTAGAAAGAATATATATTAATGAAGTTGTAAGACTTCATGGTATACCCTCATCAATTGTTTCTGATTGTGATCCCTGTTTTACATCACGATTCTGGAAGAGTCTTCAGAAGGCCCTAGATAATGATCTTCATTTGAGCACTGCCTACCACCCACAAACTGATGGAAAATCAGAACGGACTATTCAAACATTGTAAGACATGTTGAGGTATTGTTCACTTGATTTTCAAGGCATGTGGGATCAGTATTTACCTCTCGTAGAATTTTCCTACAACAATAGCTTCCATTCAAGTATTCAGATGGCACCCTATGAAGAATTATATGGGAGGAGATTCCATACACCAACTTACTGGGATGATGTTGGTGAAAGAAAGCTCTTGGGCCCAGAACTTGTTGAAGAAACAACGGATAAGTTGAATATTATCTAGAACCATATCAAAATAGCTCAATATAGGCAAAAGAGCTATGCAGATAACCGAAGGAAGGATTTGGAGTTTCAAGAAGGTGATCACGTTTTCTTAAAGGTATCTCCATGGAAGGGTATTATACAATTCAATAAGAAGGGAAAATTAAGTCCTAGGTACATCGTACATTTTGAAATTCTAGACCGAATTGGAGTTGTAGCTTACCGTTTGACAATGCCTCCAAGTCTCTCCAAGGGTCACAATGTGTTCCACGTGTCTATGTTAAGAAAGTACATGCTAGATCCAACACATGTACTCACTTATGAAGAAGTAGAACTTGAGACCGATCTATCTTATTGTGAAGAGCCTATCAAGATTCTTAATACTAGAGAACAAGTATTGATAAATCGGACGACTCGTCTGGTAAAGGTTCTATGGAGGAACCATAAGATGGAGGAAGCAACATGAGAGCCTAAGGAGCTTATGTTAAAGACATACCTGAATCTTTTTAGGTAATATTTTGTGAATTTTGAGGATGAAATTTTTGTAAGGAGGAGATATTGTAACACCCCAAGGTTTTGAAAATAAATATAGAATGCAATTTTATAATCTATCCATTAAACAAAACTTTTCCTCTTCTGTGTTTGGAATTTCAAATAATGGTCATCTAGAGTTGTGTTCAGTTAGTCATTTGGAGACTGATAGAACAAACTTATTTTTTTGGTGAATAGTAACATACCCTTATGAATAGTAATATAAATAGTAATATGACCCTTATGAATAGTAAATAATGAAATTATTTTATTTTCATAAGGTAATATGATAATGTGATCTTAATTAATTTTTCAATGTCACATAAAACTAATTATACCTCTAAGATTTTTATTTTTCAAATTAACTATGACATTATTTAAAAATTAAATTAATAACATTTAGAAAATTATTTTTGAAAAATGGATTTCACTTTTTAATTA
Organism: Viscum album; assembly: GCA_963277665.1. Lineage (NCBI taxonomy): Eukaryota > Viridiplantae > Streptophyta > Magnoliopsida > Santalales > Viscaceae > Viscum > Viscum album. The sequence continues at coordinate 1,945,667,622 of OY728147.1, read as the reverse complement.
TACACATCGAAAAATGGTAGGGGTGAATTTTTGGGATTTTTCTGAAATTCTAGAATTTTTTATGAATAGTGAAATACGATAAAACACTCTATATACAAATTATCGGTTAAATACACCATTCAAGACATCACAATTGATTCAATGCTACTTTTTTCGAACTCACATGCACTTATTACTATTAGGGGTCACATGAAACAATGCTATTGGTTGTATTTAGGAAAATAATAAAATAATTAATTAAATATTCAAAATTTACCCCTCTCCTTCACTATAAAAACCTCTCACCACTCCCCCTTCTCTTCACTCCTATAAGCCTTGAATCTCCTCAAAGTTCTGCCCATTTACCCTTCCCTATTCTCTCCCAACGTCCAATAATCTTCTAGTCTGGCCAAAAGACCAAAACCCCTTCCCTTAAGGAGATTCTCAAGGAGGTTACTTCAAGAGGTACAGCACCCTTCTTTTTCATTTGGTTTAATTTCAATTTATCTTCTTTTTCTATCCTCACCTCACCTCCTCTGTCCAAATGATCATGAAAACTATAGTATCATATATATACTATAATTATATCATGTTAATGGAAGAACCGTCATAAATATTCTCACTCCCTCCCTTTTATTTTTTATAAACAAAATCAACGTCTATGAGGTTCCAATTTATAGCCTTCGTGGACGACGAAGTTTCGTTCTTCAATTTCTTCTTCATTACTATTAATGAAACCATATTTATGGTTGAACCAGACTATAAAATATGTATTATAACATAATTAATATTCAGGAACCATAATATGTACATATAATTAAGTTATATGACAAAACTAGTTCGCAATAATCCAAATACCGCCGAATAATCGAAGTGGTTGTCATCTAATGATTCATCCTCAATCCATGTAACCAAATGATAAAAATGATGAATACCAATTATTTATGTTCATAAATAATATATAATTCCAATCCTGGAGATTTATAACCATTCCACATGAACTCCATTACTTAAAAATAAGTAAACCGATTATGAAAATAAAGAAAATGAACACCCCGGAACAACGAAATTCAATATAATAACTTAGAAATAAGGGTATAAATGAACTAATAAGAATTATTATAAAATAAATACATGACTAATAGGTTCTTAAATAAGTTATTAATAAGCATAATTTCATATTCCAGGAGCTTAAGTTCAAGAGCGGAACACGTTTGGAGTTAAGGTAAGGGTTTTCCACTCAAACTCCCATTTTCATTCGGGTTACTTTTATTGTATAATTACCTCAATTAAATTATTATGTATTGAGATTTACTCCTCATAAATTCTGTGTGATTATTGTATATATGTACACCAACCAAAATCCTTCCCCATTTTCTGGATAGTTTCATGTTTTAAAAGAATCTCTCAAAACTGTTTCCAAAAATATGAGCCGGATATAAGGGAATTTCTCAAATTCATATCTATTTTTGAGGGCAAGCACTAATCTATTTTTTTGGAAACCATTGTCCTTCTAAAAACACCCATTTTATCATGAAATACTATCTTACTTTACTTCTGGTTTTATACAAATATTTTTTCCAAAAGAACTCTTCTTTTCAAAATAAAAGTGTATTTGTCACAAGAATTGCTTAATGATATTAGAAGATTATTCTCGTTTTATTCAACACTCTTGTTTATTATTGTGTATTGTTGGGGTTAATCATTTATGTGTCATATACCATACTTTATTGAATGGTTTATGACTAAATTTATTTTGGATGATCTATCCTAAAACCATTCACCATATTATTCCAAATGATTAGTGTTTATGTTCAATAATTGGGGAAAGTTAGTTACATTTCATATGATAGTTTCAATATGAATTTATATGTTGTTTATGTTTATCCCCACTCATATGAGGAATGAATTGGACTTATTATGTGATGGTTGGGGCCCGATATAGCCCCTCGATGTATCGGTAGGTCTCATGAGACAAATAGATGTGGAATTGGCCAAGGCCTTTCCCAATATGATATTTGGATTTTGGATGAGGCCATAATCATTAGACTTCTTGGCCGAGGCCTTGACAAAATGTTTCAAAATGTCCAGAATATGCACTTCCCTCATTATGATTCTAGTATTTGAAGATCATGCGGTTATTCTACTAGTAGAATACCCATGATTATGTTTTATTATGGCATTATTTATTCAACTCATATTTCTTCCATAATGTGTTCAAGTTCATTATTAAATACATGTGTTTTCAATTATTCACCATGTTTGATGTTTATGCTATCTTCTGCTGTATTAATTACTCTTACTGAGTGTTTGAGCTCACCCTTTCTTATGTTTCATTTTTCTTAGGACATGAAGAAGTAAATTATGAATGACATGAAAGCATAATCTAAGATACATGATGTTGCTAGTGGAATAATTTAGTGTTGTTTTTTTTCTTTCCATATGTAAATTTGAACTTATGTATGTAACTTGTTTCCAATAATACTAAACTACCCAGTCCTTTGGGATTCATATTCCTTCTATGTATGCCAACATAATCAAATAAGGCATTGACTCTGGGCAACTGGGGTCAGGTCCTTATAAAGAAGGCTTTTGGTGCTTGCTTAAGAAGGTTTTCTGAAGAAGTGGTATCATGCTTTACCTGGCATATTTATTTTATTTATCCTTAAACCACCATAAAATATTATTAAATTGTCATTTTATAATAAAAAAACTATATCCCATATATTGATATGTTATTATATTAATTTAATAACCTAAATACATCTCCTCTTCCATAAAATGGGATACAAAATCATCATTCATGTGTATGGCGGACTACTGACTCGCGAACCGAGGTCATTCGTTTTTCATCATCCCCTCTCAAAAAAATTTAATGATGGATTTAAAGTAAATATAAAATATTTTTAACATATTTATACTCATATAGTTATTATATCTCATATAAATTCTTACTTTCCATTCTTTGAGGGATATGATAATGTTGCTCGTGTGTACAGCGAACTGTCGCCTTGCAAAGCGTTGTGATTCATTTTTCACTAGCACTTCACATGGAAGGTAATAAGGATAAATTTAATGAATATGTGTGATATAGATGAAATAATTTTTATATTCATGTCATATTTATCATTCTTAAAAGATAATATATCATTTTCTTTCTTACACTAAAAAATGATAACATCGTTCGTGTATATGTGGGATACCGACTCCACGAAGAAATGTGATTTTTTCATCACCACATCACAATAATGATATATATAAGTATATTTAAAGAAATAATATGGTATATATTATATTATTAACATTATATAAAGATAAAATATTACTTACCTTCATTCAGTAAGGATTATTGAAAAATGGAAATATGACACATCCGTACATACGGCCTACCGCCTCCATGATCATAATGTAGTTAATTTTTAATTTCCATATTTCATGATTGGTTTTAAAATATAATTGATTTATAAATATAATATATATTTAATGATTATATTTCTGTAAATTTTGAAATAATGAACTCATATACCAATAGTCAACCTATCGAAGTTATTTTGACACATAAGCCAAATATCATTGAAACATCCAATGTAAACTTAATTGATTAAGTAATTGTATATAACATGGTAATAAGTAAAATAAAAGGAACAATAAACTTGAAAAGGGTACTTAAGAAAGTTAATAATTAACATCAGTTTATTATTCAGTAAGATGAATAATGAGTGTGATGAATCGAACTCAAGGTAAAATACTTCATCTCAATTTCTTTTCATTTAGGTATATTTTGATGATATGCAGCTATATTCATTTATGAGGTGTATATACAGACCCTTTGAAATGTTATATAATTAATTTTTCTAATCAAGTTATATTTAAATCTTTGTTTAATATTTTTATTTCATGGGTATTATGATTGAAATATTTCCAAAGTGGGAAGAGACTTTCTTTTTACAAAAAAACCCTTTTATGGTTACATTAAAACTTTTTTTCTTACATGTCCTTGATATTTTTAAAATTATTTTTTGAATGTAATTATATAAACAAGATATTTTTATAAAGGAAATTTTTGTCTTTATTTAAATGTTTTTCCATAAATGGAATCTTTGTGTGGAATGTTTGATTTTATTTACAAATGATAAAAGTAATGTTTTATTTTAACATATATGGTGAAAATAACTTTTCCCAACTCCATAACCATTATTTGAAGTTTGGATTCCTTTAAAATATTTCGTTTTTTATTAAAATAAAAACTTATTTCCCTTGTTTTGGATAATTTATGTTTTAAAAATATTTTTTTAAAAGAAAAAGGTATTTTTATATCTTAAAGTATATTGAAAATGGTTTTTAAAGTGTTTTCAAGGTTTTATGATGAAAAGTTGAAAGATTGATTTTTTTTATTCATGATATGATACTTGGACATTATTTATGATGGATGAACCCATATAGCATCCAGTGATCCTATTATAGCTTATACAATGGGTGCACCTAGATAGCGCTCCAATTCATTGGGTAATGATTATATTCTCTGAATAATTATATTCAAAGTTGATCATATGGTTATTCCAATTTTTAAGGGTTTTGTCAGGGTTTTTTAAGGGTTCTGTAATAGTCCTATAAGGTTTCTATGAGATAATTTCCCAAGGAACCGACATGAATTTTATATGTTTTTTAATGAGTTTTAATGGGAATTTTTTGATTTAAAATGAAAGATAATGATATATTTTAAGGAAAATGATTCCCTTTCTCAGAAAAAAAAAGGCATGTTTTTAAGAAATTTTTTATGGGTTTTTGTGTTTTTTACTAGACTAATGGACTTATTCTTTTCATTTCCCTTAATGATATTTTTTCTCATACCACATTTAAAAAAACATAAGGTTTAAGTATGAGTAAAGGAAATGAAGAAATTAAGTTAAAAGTTGTGAAGATTTGTCAGGAAAAGAAATAATGCTTTATTTTAAAAGTTTTATATTATGGGGAAATGGATACTAATCAGAAGTTTGCACTATAATTTAAGGTTTTTGTTATGTATAAATTATTACCTAATTTTCTAAAATTGTAAACCTTAAAAGATCCTCAAATGTAAGATAATGAATTCATGACTTAAAATTAAGATTATGTAATATTTAAGGTTGGTTCCTTATAACCACATACAAATAATAATTGTGTAATATAATCCATTTATCACAATATGTTATCAAGAAGATTGAAAATCCATGTCACCAACTTATATGCCCGATAAGTATTTCATTGAATATCTAAAATAAACACATTATTACACTGTGTCCATGGAATTTAATGTGATGGTTTTATTCCAATAAAAGGGATGAGATATGAGATTCAATAAAGATATATGGGATAAATCCTTCATTGACTTATCCATTAATAACATTTCATTTTTGATGCACCCAACATACCCCACTTCTTGCCAACATATGGCATAACAGTTTTGGTCAGAAAATCTATGTGTGAAAACCATGACATGAATAAATGATAACATTAAAGTCTAAGTAACATTACACTTGATCCCATAAAGGAATATATGATGACTTAAAAACGTGCTAAATTCCAATTGGTGGGTTTGTTCTCATAATATACCATCTTGTAGATTATTAAGTGTGAACGTTATGAGAATAATCCACATACACTTATGAGTACTCATACATGAAACTGTAGATACTATCTATCCTATCATAGTATGTTATCCAACCCTGGAACTATATTTAATAATATCTTCATAAAACTTCAAGGTTCTCATCATAACAGGGAACTACTGTGACCTTATCAATGTGATAGATACCTAGGGGCATTATTACATTAAATTCATGAATAACAACAAAAAATATATAACAAGATATTTTATTAATGTTAAAATAATTTGATATATATATATATATATGTAATCAAATAACAAATAGTTGTTCTTAGGTCACCAACTCTAAAAAACTCTCACTTAGACTAGAGACAGCTTCCTATGAATTTTGGTCCACTAGACCTCGCATGATAATCATGTTTCTGCTAAGTAATCGATTTAGTAAAGGGGTATTCCATGTTCTCTTTCATGTAAATACTTCTCATTTCAACCTAAACTCCTTAAAATAAATCCATCAAGATATGACACTTTTTAATTATGTTCTTTATCCACTAATATGACCTTGGATCTTTTGTAAGATAAACCACTACAATATTATCATAATAGAGTGTGATAGGATCTTTACTGCTATGTACCATATCAAGATCCTGGATAAATTTGTGTATCCATAATTCTTCTTTAGTTACCTCATTATACACAGTATACATAGACTCTATTATAGAATATGTGATCATATCCTTCTCTGAGATCTTATAGCTAAATAGACCTCCATTTAAAGTGATGATGTATCCTATTTTATATTTCATGTCATCTTGATCTATTTATAAAATATAATTCAAATATCCTCTGATAACTAGTTTATCATCTCCTTTATAGACCAGGTATATATCCTTATTATTCCTCAGATACTTAAGGATAGTGTTGAATATCATCCAATGGAGATGACATAAATCATCATGATATCTTCCTACTACACTCAATGTGTAGGAAACTTCTATCCTAATACATAACATAGAATACATGTAATTATCCAATTACTAATTTGTGTAGAATCCTTTGAATTATTTTTCATTCCTCATGTTTCTAAGGACACGTTTTCTTAGAAATATGGATGACATGTGGCACTGGCAACAATCCCCTCTTGTATTGTTCTATACTAAACCTCTTCAGTAACTTTTCAACATATATACATTGACTTAGGCTGAGTAGCCTCTTGAATCTATTGCGATGGATCTTGATCCAAAGAATATATGATTCTTCACATAAGTTCTTCATGGAGAATCATTTATTAAACCATGCCTTAACAAACATTAAGACTTGTATTCCATTTCTAATAAGTAATATGTCATCGACATATACAATTAAGAAAATAACCACACTCATGTTAAATCATTTATAGACATAAGTCTCACATTAATTATCTATGAAACCAAATTCTATTATGAAATTATCAAATAAAATTTTCCATGATCTGGATGTTTTTTTAATAAATAAATGAATTCTTTTTCAATTTTAAAATATCATTGGTATCCTTTGGAGTCACAAACCCATCAGGTTGTGTCTTATAAACATCATTATAAATTTCACCATTAAGGATGGATGTTTTGACATACATTTTCTAAATCCCATTTCTATGTAAGGACATAATGTAAAGTATAGTTTTTATGGATTTTATAATTACATCTGGTGAAAATTTTCCATCTTAGTCAATACCTAGATATTGTTTAAACACTTTTGAAACTAGTTGTTCTTTATAGGTATTGAATTGTCTATCCATGTGTAGTTTATTCTTGAATACCTATTTACATCTAATGTGATTTACATACACTAGAGGATCTACAAAAATATAGACTTAATTTTGGTATATAGAAACCATTTTAGAATTCATGTATTCTTTCCAATTAGAAATTTCTGTGATATTTACTACTTTGTTATAGGTTGGAGGATCAATATTATTAAAATGTGTCTTGCCATAGAAAAGTTCATCTTTATAAAATAAGGAAACCTTATTCCTGATCATGAAAATAAATCCTTCTATAACAATTATGGATACATATAAAATGTTTTAGTAACTAATATAACATAAGAAAAACCTTTAAAAACCAATATAATTATCATTGGCAATGCAAGGAGGAAGTCACCAATAGCCACAGCATCAAGTATAGCTCAGTTGGATGCTCATAGATATACCATCCCTCAGTAAATCTTTTTAAATCTACTCAGTTCCTATATTTTAATACATATGTGAGAACAAAAATCTATATCTCATACCCAATTTTTAGAAACATATACATTTTACTTGATAACAAATTCACCTGAAGCTTCCCCTTGCTTCTTAGGCTAGGTATAGTTTTTCTTCTAGTGTCCCTTCTTTCCACATGAGAAATGAATAACATCTATCTACTTACTTTCTATTTGATCTTTATCTTCTTTTAAGATTTTAATAATCTTTGGTCTTAGAGAACCACACTTTCCCTTTCCATTTTTTCACCATAAGTATGGAAGGATTTTTGTGCTTCATCTAATTATCTATTTGGTGAAGAAGTTTGAGTAGATCTAGAAGATAATTCTCAATATTTTTCATGTTAAAATTTACAAAAAATATGGATAATCTCTAGAATATTGATGTAAGAATGAGATCGATGTGTATTTCTTTAGTGATTTTAACCCTTAGAACTTCTAGGTGATCAATATATCCAATTAGCATGACTAAATAAGCCCTATCAGGTGAACCATCTCTAAGATTACTCTGAAGAAAAGACTTGTATACCTCAAACCATTCTTATCTTGATCTCTCCTAGTATATTCCATGAATATTCTCAAGAATTATATAAGTTTCCATGTTTTCATGATACATTATAATTTCACTAGACATAGAAGAAAGCATAAAACATTGAATTTAGACCATGTTGTTCAAATATTTTTTATAGTCAAGGAACTCTTTATCACTCACCTCATTGGGAGGTAGACCAGGAATTGAGGATGCTAGCGCATAAGATTTTCATTCATGGTGCGGTACAACCCAAAAGTATCTGGACCACTCCTTGAAGTTACTACCAGAAAGTATATGGTCTTTATCCAATATAAATCACAAGGATAGTGTGGATGATAAACTTTCCATTTATTATAATATTTAAAATAGAAAATTATTAATAATTTTCTTAATTACAATTTATGTGAAAAATAATAATAATTAAAAAAATTTAAATCTCCTACTATTTTAGAAATTCCCAATAGAACTCACCATTAAACTCATAATGTCTAGTTCCTTTGACAATATAATTTAAAGGATCCATATACCACTTCACATAACCCCAAAAAAGGCATTGTTAAGCTACTTGAAGGTATTTAGGTAGGCAGGTCTTTTCCAACTATGGGCTTGTATCTTCTTGATTTGTTGAGTGGATTCCCAAATCTAGAAATCATGACTTTGATTTCCTCAACACTTTCCACAAAATTATAAAAATTCTAGAAAGGGATACTACTATTGATATAAAAATTTTAAGTTAACCCAAAAACTTCATAAGAACTCCCCTTATAAAAGTAAGTGTCCTAACAAGGTTCGGTCAAACAATTAGTTCTATTGGTTTCATTCCTTATCAAGTAATGGAAGGCCAAGTCTGAATTCATATATATTTGAGGGATTTTAATTTATTATGCATGAATTTTATCTTGTTTTATCATGTTCATGACTTTTTAATGTTAAGTGGATTTTACTTAATTAATTATCCTTATTGGGTAAAACATTTATAAATAATTAATTTGTTAATATTTCATCTTTTCACATTAATTATTTAATTTATGTTATAGTGGTCATACATACATAAAATAAATAATTCATAATAAAAAATAAATAAATAATAGATGACATGATCATGATGTTATCTAATGGTTGATTTATTGAGCAAAAAATAAATCAACCTATAACCTAGGGTAATAACTCCTATTATCAGTCTTGGAATGAGTTATAGAATTACACCTACCCACCTGTGTATCACCTATGCTAGAATAATTATGGTTCCATCTAAAACCGCCTCCACACACCCTGGGGTAAATACAATTATTACATCATTTATAACTCAAATGTAGGTGAGGGGAACCAAAGGATTGGTTAAATGAGGATTATATAAATAACCTTGGACACGATGGTCCTATATATTAATAGAGGGAGAGATAAATCGTAGGCCCTCATTTAATTTAATGTTAAATCATTGAAAACCCATAAAATAAAATAAATTAAATAAATCCAACACATACACTGGTCTTTGTCAAGATCATGAATGGTCATACATGCAAAATATATGCAAAAGTAACTAGCTAACAATCATTTATTATTAATTATTTATGATTAAGATAGATATGTTTTCATTAATTAATTAATTAATTACCATTCATCCTAATAACCATCCAAACTCATTGGGAGATACCCATCACAAATTCATTCATGGAAAATAAATGGTAGAACCAATTACTATAGATTATTACAATAAATTATTTGAGCATTATGATAATTCTTTAAAACAATTATTAAATTTTCAAGAAAATTAAGTTACAATCAATAAAATATGTTTTAAATGCAAAAAATATCAATTTAACATAATTTAATTCTATAGTTTAATTGGGATACTACATGATGTTTACTATCCAGCTACACGTCATGTACCTTGGTTGTTGTGTATTTAGGATACATGCCTGGGGTTTCAGCATGTAACTTGGCCAGACTACATGACCTCTATTATCCAACTACACATAGTGTGTTCTACTTTTCATGTGTCTGAACATCCTACTGAAAGAATCAGTGTGTTTGATGGGTTCATGACTACAAGACATGTAAAATCCAGCTACACACCTTGTACTTTCATGTCGTGTGTCTGAAAAACTCACCAAGGAACTTGGAATGTATTTCATGTGCAAGAATTAATTAAATGAATAGAATTTATGCTTAATATATTTCTTTTACTTCATTAATACTCTAGTATTTTAGTCTCATGAATTTTTGACTATGTATAATGAAAACACGGGTTACACAAATTTCACTACTGAACCATGTAGACTACATGCCATGTACACCATCTACACACCATGTAATCTGGAATGTTTTGTGTCAGGTTGGAATTTTCAACACGTGGTATGAAATAAATTCACCATACATAATTTATTGATTGGCACATCCTTTATCCCATAAAAGGTCCATGTGCAATGCACTTGGGTAGATATTGTGTGCTATAGCTACACACCTAGCATCCTTAAGGAATCCAATAAAGTACACTAGGAATTTAATTCAAGCGTAGAAAGGCTAGGTGTAGGTCGACATATGGAATGGTCAAAGTGGGGGAAGAATCTAAGCACAAGGAGGCAATGTACACTTATGGGGTGGTTCTTGTAGAAGGAATCTGCAGTAAGGGTTAGTAACAAATCTAGTTTTTGAGTTGTGATTTCTATGAAATGTATTATTAAGGATTACCTAATCTTACTAAAGTATAATGTGGGACAAAATAAGTCCAATAACTATTCAAACTTACTAAAATTATGGTGTTTCAGGAAACGTTATCAAACCCCCACTTGGATAGACTGATTCACTTCTCTTACTCACTAACCATCTATCTCTAACACACAAAGATACTATAAAAACCCATGGTTTCCCCAACTAATTCCATCCATTCCACTTTCATATAACTATAACCACCGTGGGATCACCTGTGAACCTCATGAAAGCCTTTGTGTGCCACTATAAATAATAACAATATCATTCTTACAAGGAGAAATCCCGATGAAAAAAAAATACCAAATACTAGTGATGGTGATAATAATTTATTGATGAAGAATAGTCCATGTAGTTAAGATTTGGATTACACCATGAAAATAAAGGAAATATTGGAGTATTTTTTTGTGGGATGTTATTCATGACATGAAGACTGAGGTTCATATTGTGACATTTTTTTGTAATATGATGAAAGGTTTCATGGATTTCCTTCATTCCATAAATAATTTTTGTAATACCATAAACATGAAATCAAAAGCATTTTGAATTTTGAAATTTTGTTTATGCCATTAAGATTTTGATTCATGGTGCAGAGAAGTAGATACAAAAAAATAAAGATAAAAAGAAATGTTTATATCATGAGTTGAAGCTATTACTTCACAAATAAGCATGGCCATGAAAACCAATTTGGGTGATGGATAATTTTCTGTTTTGAACTATATTTCATGTGGAAAATGGATGTAGTCATGGGTTTTAAATAGAAATGATGTGTGTGAGATTTCAGGGTAATTTTAAGATGGTTTGAACATGCTTATTTGGGAATATGGGTTTTATGGATTATAAATTGATAGGTTCAGCATTTATGGAAGAGGGAGAGACCTATGGAATTATACTTATACACTGGAGGAATTCTGATGCTCAAATAGGCCTACTGATGTGCTACTATCTTTAGGTTTTCATTTTCTTTTTTACTCTCCCTAATAATTAACATGAGGGGGAAATTATTTTATATTGATTAATTCAAAAAAGGTGGAGTGTTTAATTAAAGTATTATTCTATTATTAATTCATTTTTAGTGAATTTATCCATACTTCATTCTCATTATCTTTCTCTACATGGTGCATGATTATTTCATACATGAATTAGAAAGTTCAATTAATACATTGACCAGTTATACTATGTTGGGAATGACCATTGCTTAATTTTAGATAATTGTGTTTAAATAAGGTATGGAGACACATAACCCAATATTGAAACAAAGTACTTGATCATAATAAATGAAGAATTGTGGAATTAAGAAGTACCAAGACTAAGGACTTCCTTAGTCTCAACTCTGACAACAAGCATGGAAAATGGATCCAAATCATCACTTCACTGGAAACCAACCCAGAATTGAAAGCCTTGACATGTTTTATCTACTTGATTTAAAACTTCTACTTTAACTCTAAATAACACTTCATTTACTTTATTATTCTAAATTTTACTTAAATAAACTCTTGTGTTCAACCTAGAACTTTCCACACACTACATCCATTTAGTTAGTAGTAGTTTAGTTTGAGTCTTTTTATAAATTTATAAATCTGATACCCCATTGGTAATGAAAACCATCATACCATGTTAGTAAAATTTTGGTTTCATGTAGTTTAAACAAGAAACTTTTATTATAACTATCAATATCTAAGGATGAGTATGTCGCAATAGTGAGTTATTGTGCACAAACTCTTAGGATTATATAAGATTTTTCAGATTTTGATATTCATTTTGAAATAATTTATATTATGTGTAATAATTTATCATCAATATATATTTCAAATAACCCTATAAAACATTCCATAAAAACATATATAAATGATATGTCACTTTATTAGAGATCATATTTATAAGGGTGATATGAGTTTTGAGTTTATTCCTACTGAAGAATAACTAGTTGATATATTAACAAAGATTTTAGATGCTGGAAAGATTTAAAATATTAAACATGAGATTAAAATGATGGAAACATGTGAAAATATCTCTACTTGGAACTTCATAAGATTAGAATTTAATCTGTTATAATTCATTAAATATTACAAACTAGTTTTTTGAATCCTTATAGTAATTTTTTATATAGGAGGAGTTCATATGATATGGATTTTTTATTATTATTTCAAGGTAAAAAATATTGTATTAAGGGTGATTTTTTACTTTTTTATTTATTTAATAGTTGGTATTTATTTACTATGCATGAGTTAAAGGGATGTTATTATTTCAAATTGTTGATCTTTCCCTTGATTATTTTATGTTTTCAATTATTGAAATAATTTTTTCTGTTACATTTCTATTTTATGAAATGGTATTTATTATCTTTGATCTAAAAAAGGATTTAGAGTTATTTATTTATTTTCACAAAGATTTTTTGGTTATTTAAGTATAAAAATTGTGGTGAATGTTGAGTGTATCCTTCACACTTTATTTATGTTTTATTAATTACTAATTCATCTTTCTATATTTTCATTTGTTTATTTATATTTTTATAATTATTTAATCATATATTGGATTATTTATTATCAATTATTATTATATTATTCTCTTATTTAATGTTAAATTTAATAGATTATATTACCGTCATTGTTTGAAGCTTACACAGGTTGTAGAAGAAATGAACATTGTTGGCTCTAATAGGGGAATTTTTTAAAGTAAAGAGCCTTATGTATGATGGTTTTAATTGTCTATATGAACAAGAAATGTGTAAGTATTATTAAATATTAACTCTATAAATTTTATATATGATAATTTTGGAATTTCAATAATGTTAAGGATATTTACTTATCAATTATTGACTCTTACATATTCAAGTTTTTACCACTACGTATCAGCTATATTTGGATAAAACCATTATGTATTGTAAATTTCTCAAAAGAATGAATCTTATGTATTGAAAATTTACTCTTATGCATTACAAAGAGTTGTAAATTTGACAAATTATATACTCTTGTGTATAAAGAGGAGTCGCTTTTATGTATATATATTTCAAATATTTTGGAATTTAAGTGTTTCAAAAGTAGAGATTTGATGTGTTTTGGAAGAAGGATTTTAATGCAAAGGATTCAGAAAATATACTATTACATATAATTAATAAACCACTTGAAGAATTATAAAAAAAATAAAATATTATTATCAATTGTATGCTATGATAGATAATATAGAGGATATAAATTATATTTTGTTTTGTAAAAAATCTAGAGTGGTTTTTTTAAAGTTTAAATAAATATTCTATGTTCTAAAATTATAGAGATATTTTGAAGCTATATTTTTTTGAAAAATAAAAAATTTGATGGATATTATGATCATGAAGGGAGATTATTCAAATCTTGAGTAGTTTTTATTCAAAGTTATGGTTTTGTAAAGTTTGACTATGTATTTATGACTAATATTTAAAGAAAGAAACTATCCAAATACCATGAGGAATTGAAGATAGAGATTATTGGAAGATATATCTATATATATATATTGAGTAAAACCAAAAGAGATAGGAACTTAAAACTCTATAATAACAACCATGACTGGCCTTCTTCTGTAATTCAGGAAATATTCATCATGCTAAATTAATTATTAAGTTTGATCAATCTGTGAAATTTTTTCAATCTATATATATCTAAGCTTGGTTATGTGATTTTTTCATTTTATTTTCTTCATATTTCCAACTATAGTGTAATTGTAATTGTTCTATGATTTTACCTCCTGAAATAAAGTACTATATTGGTTATGCCTCCATAAAAGGTATGTGTCTATAACTTGGTTGGGACTCTCTTATGAATTTCAGGTTGTGTTTTGGTTGTTCTTATACTAGAAAAGAAAATTTGAAATTGTGTTGTGACTCCCATCTAGAATTTAGTTTTCACAGTGCATACTATATCAATAAATGAGTAGTGGGGTGTGAAGTTTAAATGCGGGATATTTGTTATATGAACTACTATAAAAAATACTTTGGTTTTTATATACTTTATTCATTTTATTTTAAATTTGTAAAATTCACTCCCTCCCCTCTCAACTCGTGGACATATATTCATCTAGACTAACACACCTATCTTGGGAAGAACAAAGAATCTAGTTCTCCTGACCATCATAACATATACTTTAAATTTAAAAATGTGAAGTGTGTCACCGATCAGGCCTCACATTGCGACACCCTTTCCATGGTTCATTCCTTTTTCAAGATTCATAATCCAACCCACAAGTCCTGTAAAAATCACCCATGTCATCACACAATTAATTAAGGAAATATGTAAGATTTTATAAATGGAATATAAGTTTTTTAATACTTAAGGGTTTCTCTATTGATGTGTAAGAATCATCATAATGGAGTGACTCCCTTTATTCTAGCATTACCACTTCACCCCTTAAAAATATACAAAGAAATGCATAAGGATTTCAACACATAAGAAATTTTATATGATAAATAATGGTTATTTTTATGGTATGGTGCCCACTACAATGGAATTATCCTTACACAAAATGGTTTTCAAAATACATGAATCAATATGTAAAGGTTACATCTATTACATGAAACCCTATTTCATGGTGTGACTATTTCACCCCATAGTTATCCATCATGCTAGAGGATTTTACTTATACCCAACCTATACCACATCATGAAGCCCTCGGTCATAGCATGGTCCTTGGCTAGCCCTTAACACATACACGTGAACCCCACCATACCATGATTCCCTAGGCCATCATGTGACCTATCCATACACCAAGAGGGTTTAATATAGCATAGACACTTATTACTGTGTGACCTCTACCCATCACAACATTATAGTCCCTCTACAATAAAACTCCATCCACCTTCAAAAAATTATCTACCCAAATATTGGACCAAATCTTGTAATAAGTGCTCGGGTTCCCCACCAAAACCTCAAACATCTATAAATGATCAATAAATATATGAGGTAGGAAAAATTATAAATAGGTTCATACCTCGACATGGTCTAAGGTGTTACAACCTCCCCACCTAACAAATACTCATCCTTTAGTTTCACTCCCCACCTAAATAGGTTTATACCTATATCTCCTCCTAGATACACCCATGTTATCTCTACACTCATAGTAGAGGAATTTTTTTCCATGTATATTCTTTTTTATTTGATCTATAGTACTAACTGGATGCTCCTAAAAAATTATTTCAGCCTCAAGCTAGAAATAATCAATTCTAATCACATGGTAAGGATCGGGATAATATCAATGAAGCTTAAATACATAAAACATATCATTCATAGCACCAAAATATTGAGGAATATTCAATTGATATTCTATTTTACTGATTCAATCTACAATATCAAAGGGGCCCATGAACCTAGGTGATAATTTAACTTACCTTCAAATATAGAGATTCCCCAATCTATATGACATCCATATGAATAATTTATCACCCGCCTCAAACTAAAAAGGAATAAATATCATTTATTATATGACCCCTACCTACTTTTAGTGATCCTTGATCACTTATTAATCAGTTAGATGTCATCTGATACCTTTTTCATGTGACTCGGTCTAATAATTACTAACTCTCAAACCTCTATCTATAGTAGTGATCTTCATTGTCTGTCATATAAATCCTCAAAATGTGTCATATGAATAGAATACTGATCATTATTTTTTATGAAAACTCTTCAAGGGACAAATGGTTTTACCATAAACCCCAAAAATCCAAGACATACACACACAACATGTCCTCTAATATCCAGAGGTATGTTTAGACTATCCATTTGTCAGAGGATGATAAGTAGTGCTCAGATGCACTTGTATGTCAAACACCTTCAACAACCCTCACCCTAAGTATGATATAAAATAGGAATACTAGTATAACATAATACATCAATTCACCCCATATAGACATATTATCTCCCATACATAGATATTTCCTAGATCGTTAATTGATAAGGTCACTCAGATCAGTAAAAAATGAGAAACTTTAGTAAGATGGTCCATAACAACCCAAACCCCATTATGACTTGAGGCATACTGAGCAACCCCATCAAAAAATCCATAGTCACTTCATCCTACTTACACTTTGTAATATGTGATGACTATAAAAGGAAAGTGGTCCATTGGTGCTTATCTCTCACTCACTGATAGGTGGAGCACCATATGACAAAACCTATTATAACCTTCTACATCCCAGGCCACCAGTACTATTTTCAAACATCATGGTACATCTTGGTAAATATCATTTGAAAAGTACATCTCAGGTCATGTAATCCCCTCATAATATCCTAATTCATGCTCTTAGGGACTATAATATGAACTTATACATAATATATATCATCAGGATTAAGAGACTAATTTGGTGGTGGTTCCCCATCATATATACTACCCTCCATCACCAAATTTTCTAAATCTAATAACTAGATCCTTTTCACCTTTATAAGGAGTGATGAGGTGATAGATAAGGTCATAAGAGTTTCCTAGTATTGGTACTCCTAAACATAAAGATTCATCTCAGGTAAAAGGTCAATAATTTTCCACTTGGTACTCAATTCTTACACCACATGAACCTAAGTTTACTTACTCAACACATTAGTAATATCCTTCACCTTCTCAGGCATATACTCTAACTCAAAGTAGAAACACTAGAGATACATGATCCATATTCTCTTTGAAAGTTTTATGTTATGTTGTGAGAAAATATACCTCATTCTCTTTGTAACATACCGACCTAGATGCAACTAAACTGGTGGTCTAGTTCATTACAAGGCCTTGAGTACACCTCTTCATATTCTAGAGGATTCTGACTAGAAACAAGGGCCTACGGTGTGTCTGTGGAGATACTATTCCCTTATATTAGAGTAAAAAATAGAAAAAATAACTAGAAAAAATAAATAGAAATAATAAATAGAGTGTGTAATAAATAAATAAATTGAAATATAACATGATTTAATAATGAATGTAATGTTATAAAATCCTAAACAACCATGTCTTACATACAACTCTAGTTACCCACTGGGATGAACATACATACAAAAGTATATAAAGTAAACTAAAATAAAAGTACAAGGGTCAACAAATAACTTCAAGAAAGAAAACATACCCAGTATTCATAAAAATATTGATCTGAAGCAGACTGATCAAAATAATCTACATGAGTGGTCCCACTCAATTATTCAACCTTTGACCCCATCCTGATCCACCATGCATCTCTGTTCAACCTGAAAAGTAGACATAAGGTCAATACACACACTGAGGTGCATGTATGGGGCTAATAAATAATATCAGTAGGAAAACCCAATGATCAAGATATAAATATTATATCATAAATGAATGATCGTGAAATATTCTAGTCCTATCTGTGACTCAACTAAAAAGATAAATAAAAAATAACATCAAACATAGTCGATCCCTAGGTTTATAATCCTGGTCAACTGGGGAAAGTTCCATCATGTGTATTTATATTTATAAACTTATATATTTATATTCTAATACATATACATATACACATAATTATGAATTAATATGAGTAAGGTAAATGAAATAGCATAAAAATAGCATTTGATCATGGGGTCTGTAATCTCGATCGCCTGGACATTCTATATTAAGGGTAGTGAGCTGGATGTTGTGACACTCAAGTTTTATATTATTAACTTGATATTTGGGTTTATAATCCCAATCAAAAAATACCTATTTTTTCTCACACTAGAAATTTATATGAGAAAGTTACATCATTATAGGGGGATACTCATCCTAACCCTTGGTTCAACCATACTCACCTCCAATCACAATAATAATGAATTCTAGGGAAGTAAATCTAGACATCTTATAAATTTCCTAAAACTATATTTCATTCCACTCATGAAATGTAAATCCAATCCAATGTCTAACCCCAGGGTATCGGTCTATAATTGGTCATGACATTGTGACTCAGATAATGCATAAGGGTCTAACCCTTAGGTTATTTGTAAGGATATCTCACTAGTGAGATGTCATGACCACCCCTCAAGGTCTCTAGTTAGAAAGATCATAATCATCCCTATCATCTAGGATAGTTTAATCATCCATGGGTATCTAATGATGTGAAATTCTATATCCAACATCGTCGTTTGTTAATCGGTTAGGGAGAGTGTAATCATCCATATCGCTCAAGAGAGCATAATCATTCAAAATTATAGTCATAAGTGATATAATTCCCATATCAAGGAGAGTGTAATCATCCTCATCACGTGTCAATAGAGGAGAGAAGTATCATCCTCATTACTTGGAGAGAGAATAATCACCCATGGGTATCATTACTAGGGACACCATGCTCATATATCATAATCATAGGCTCAAAATTCAGATCCTGTGAAGAACCTATGGAAATACAAATAATATACTTATAAAATATACAGTCTCAATAGCCAGATCCAAGGTATTACCTCTAGGTATAAAAATAACTATGAAAATAACATGCTTCAAAAGTCAAATACTAGGAAATATGTCTGGGAATCCAAATAATAAATAAGATGAATCCTAGGAAGAATGGTCGGGCATCCCAAAGAGAAAGAAAGACGCATCGTGTCAGGATCATCATCCACTAATGAGGAAGTACCTCTATTAATCATCACTACATACACAGAAAATATGTGAATGTGTAAAAAAATATTGAGGGTGTTAAAACTCCTAAACCCAAAATTACTACCACAACCCAATGGGTTTACATGTTCGGTATAGGTTCTAAGGGGACACCTACTATCATCTCTACCCAAACCCGGCATACTAGCTCAGGGTTGTTCAAACATAGGGGCACACACTAGGTCCCTCAAGTCAAACAATAAATATTAATACTACTTGGGATCCTAAAAAATATAAAGGGAGTAATCCTACATGGAATCCTCAAATGGTAAGTAAGTAGATGGGCATCCTACTCAGTATCCTTGGAACGGTACATTAGAAGGTGAATCCTACATAGGGCCCTTAAAAACATCATATGAAGCAGAGGCGTATTACATGGAATCATAAGAACATTACATAGTAAAAAAGGATCCTAAAATGGGTTCCCTAGGTTAGTATGTAAGGAAAGTCATCCCGTATGGGACCCTTGATAATAGTAAGAAGATAGATGCATCCTACAAGGGATCCTCTAGGTTCAAACATAAGTAGAGTCACCCTATAGGGCATCATTGATAACAACTAACCTCACAACCTACAAGGCCTGAAGGGTACATATCACAAGGGATAAATCCTCAAGAGAAGATATACAAAAGCCTTAGTCAAGAGATATATCTCATGATCCAACTTGGATCAAGGTCTCACTCCCAGGAGACAATTGGATTTGATTACCAGGGGAAGAACTTCCCCATCTAGGAAAATGCGTGTAACACCTCTTAAGAGTCCTTAAATCACCTCAAGGGTTTCACCATAATGACCCATGTAAAAATATATTCTAAAGGGACTAATCATGGGTTTAATTTTAACTCTTGGGGGTAAGAATATGATAAACCCTATAAGTGTAGCAAAGGGTAGTACATGGTGTGTGTACCCTAGTACATGGTGTGTACTCCCAAATCCCTACCTGGGCATTTACTCAAGCCAAACATGGAATGTAAGCCCATGTTCATAGAGTTTAAAAGATGTAAATAGAATGTAACCTACATAAGGTTACAACCCATGTACATCACATGGAATTTCCATGTACTTGTCTTGGTTGTGTAACTCTATGTGGTGTGTAACCCAGAAAAGGTATGGTTGTGTACTCTACACAGCCATGTGCACCTGCACAGGCTATCTGGCCTAGTAATCATCTACACAACTGATTCCCAGTAAACTGCATGTATATCCCATACATATGGTTTAATTCTAAAATATCACCTTCTAGGAATAGGAATAACACATGGTGTGTGATACTTAAAACACACATCGTGTACAAAGGTTTTCTTGAATGGAGAACCCTAAAATCTCTCAAAACCCCTGTTTTTTTTCAAAATCAATAGATAGACCCTAAAGGGGTCCTAATTTTAAATAATAGGGGTTTAAAACTATAAAATGAAAAATATATGGGGATCTATACCAAAAACATAAAAACATCCTAACTTCTAGAGAAATCTACAGAAGATTTTTCTATTACTATGTTCTACAGTTACCACACGATGATTCGGTGTGTGTTGAGCTTCACGGTGGTACCTTTTTATCCCTATCCCTATTTCTATATATAATTCTACCTTTTATATCTCAGTTTCATGAATAAGTATATACCATTAGGCAATTGATGATAATATAGGGAGGAGGAAATGAAAAGCAGCAAAGAAAAGAAGAAAAAGAAAAAAATGAAAAGGGGGGCTCAGCCCGACCCCGATGAACGACATGAGTTTATGCCCTGATTAAGAAAAATTACAAATTATGAACTCAATGGAGGAGTGTTAATATAAATTCGATGCTCTAATAAAAATATATGGTTGAACATAGCTACACAAATAAATTAATATTTAATTAATTTAATATTAAATACTAGTTATTTTGCTAAAATTTGAACGGCTCAGAATTTTACCAAACTTTTCTAATAGGGTAAAAAACCTATTCTGGGACCAATGGAGTGGTTAAAAATATATATGAGATCATATTCTAGGGTAAAATTACTATTTTACCACTTATAGGCATTTAAAGGCAAAAATTAAAATTTCTATTCAAAATTCTAGTCTGGAAAAACATTGGTCCTTAAAATATCTCCATCATAAACCTTCACAGACATGGGAAGAATTGTTAGTAAAACTAGTATCCATTTTATCATCCTGATTATATGCATAACTATTTTATCTTGACTATCGAACTACCAGTCTCATAGTATCTCCAACTCTCTCATTAGGGAAGACATTTAACTCCAACTGATCGGGTACTCCCCACCATAGGAGTATCATTATCATTGCCACAAAACCAAACTCTGAGCTCAAAATCCCACAAAAAATGTCTAATTTCAATTTAAATGAGGGTCACCAGCCTCAAATGGCCAATGGTTTACTCCCAACCATAAGGGTTACATTATATCGCTCCTCGAGCATAACCTCAACAAGTTTACTTTATCTAACTAAGAAAGACATTTAAGAAGAAAAGATTCTCGGTGATGGGCCAATCCACTCTCATCATACTCGAGATGATGTCAAGGTTGAACATGATAATATATTACTAGGATTACACTATGATTTTATCAAAAGGCATGTATATCTCTCTGTGATCCATGCTCACATCAAAACAGGCTAACTTGCCTTTAAACAGCTCTGGACATAATGTATCCCGAAAATGTGTGTCTAGGTCTAACCATGGATCAAACCTCTCACAGAACCCAAATTATTCTTGATGTATCCTCTACCATAGAGTATAATTACTTATTTAACCACAACTCCCGGTAAATCATGTCCATGAAAAATCTTTGAAAGCATTGTCCCTTGGCTCGCATACTACCACTCATTGAATTAAAATTAAAATGGTACCACATGAAATTATATTTCACCTTTATCACCCAATTAATGCTTCTATAATTCATCTAACACAAGGATAATATGACCATACAACACACCATGTCAGTTAAAACAATCAAAAATATCCCTTAGAACTCCTCTTAAAGATTAAGAACCACACATATGCCATGATTTATTCCAAGACTACGCATCACCCAGTGTCATTACAGTTATGAGAATATACCCATGCTCTGACTATATTAGCAACAGAAGAAACACTAGTCGACCAATCTAGGCACCCAAAAATTCTTTCCCATTGAAGTTAGTCTTGATACCAAATCACCCTAGGTGCTTATCAAAAGCTGAAGGCATCAACATGCCTATATCACAAAACCTGAGAACTAATTGTGCATCAGTCTCAAAATGATAATATTACCAAGATCACTGCCTAGAAAAACATTCATAAACCTTGTACAACCTCTCACATAGGTTTCCATTGAACAAAACATACATCAACCTATAAGTTCCTGATTCAAAAATAAGGGCCTCTAGGTCTTCCACCTATCCCTGGAAATCAAGTCTCACAATTTCATCATAAGACCTAACCACATAACCCAAATGATCAAACATATCTAAGTTATGTAAGGATAACAACAGCCTACAAGTGTTAAAACTATAAAAATCAGCCTACAAGGGCCCAATCCTCTCTAAGATTCCTCGTAGAAAACTTATCTCTATAGGTAAAAATATACGTAAAAGAGATACTGAACTAACACTCACTAGACATCCATATACAGTAATACCCCCTCGAGGTCTAGTCCACAGGAAAATTCCTTGTACCTATTGGAATTATACTCATTGATCCTACTATTTAACTAAAATCAAAGCTTGGTTAAGTATAATTTCATTCCAATATATTCAAGAAAATACTTTATAGATTGTCACTAATGCTTTAAATAACTGAACCTAAAAACCCCTAAAAGTGGTTCAACACATGGAAATCATGTTCCCTATCAACCTACTAGGGTCATTTCACATCTCATGCATGAGGACTAAGTCATCATCCTCAATATAAAAATCCTCAATATTTATCCACATGACCTGTAATCAGAAGAAAATATATATGAAAGTAGGATCAATTGAGTATAATGTCACCAAAAACCTATATGAGAAAAAAGAATTTAGGTTTTTGTTGACACTTTAGACAATTGGAATCTGTTTTTAGTAAAATCACGCACTAACAGGCCTATAACATGGGAATCCTATGTTCTGAATATGATACATGAGACACCTCTTTCCTTTTATGGACAAGAGTCGAAATCAATCAGTAGTCTCTTGTCAATGGGATAAGAGCCATAAATCCATAATAAATCCTCACATTCACATAAAATGTGCATCGCTTAAAGAAAAAAAACATATACAACTATAATATAACATATTATAATAGTAATCCTAGAACCCTAAAAACTAGGGCTTCTTACCAAAATAAGTGTTTTTGACACACCAATACGATATCCATCATAGGTTCTGACACATTTCTATAACTCCTATATACCATATCCCAAATAGTAAGAAAACAAGAAAATAAATAGCACTGATACCACTTTGTAACATCATGACCAAGATTATACTAAATTGGTTCTTTTAGCTAGTTTATTACAAGTCTTCAAGTGTACCTCTCCATATTCCAGAGGCTTCTAACTAGTAGTGTGGGCTGAAGGTGTGTTTGTGGAGATATTATTCCCTCATATCAATGTAAAAACCAGATTAAATAACTAGAAAACATCCAAGAAGTAATAAAAAGAGTGAAGAAGTAGTAAATAATCTAAAATAGAACATTCGATAATAATAAATGAAAGGTTATAAAATCTTGAACAGGCATGTCATATCGATAGCCTCGCAGGGTTTCATTACTTCCCTATAGTACTATAAAAAACAAATTTATAAACTCAAACTATCATACTCAATTAATTATGAATATAGTAAAGTGTAAGTTCAAGGTCAAACCCATAGAGATGGTAAAATTAGTTTGATTAGAATTCCTAAAGATTTAATTGAAGAAAGAGGTGAGATAAGATGGGTTTGATTTGATTTGATGAAATCGGAATAAGAAAGCAAATTAGATTGATTTTTTTGTGTTGAAAACAAATTTAGAAATCATGTCGGGGTAATGTAATATCAGGTTCATTGTAACTGGATTTTAGAAAATATATAGGTTAATCCATGATTTGGTGTTAGAGTTGAGACGAGGTAGATCCAATGTTCATGACATCCCCTCTTTCACACGGAGATTCTCTATTTCCATTGGTCTAGTAGTTTAGGATTTTGACGAATCAAGTTTTTCTTGATACCATGTTTAAACCTAATTTCCCCTAATGTTGATAATGGTCATTCAATTTTTAGGATAGTCAATTTCACAATTTAAATGTTCCTTTTTTATTTTAATATCGACGTTCAAAATAAAATAAAAAGGAATTGGAAGTTGAAAATGAAATTATGAAAACCAAATACATGAATTATAAAAAGAATTAAATCCAATGGCACCTTCACCCATCGGTAAAATCACCCTAGAACATGGAAATTTTACCCCCTCATCCTAGTTATGAGAGAATAAGAGGGAAGGAAAGAATAAAATAAATTCATAAAGAAAATAAATATAACTCAGTGAGGGCCCTGTGCAATGCATCTTCTTGCTCCAAGTTTCTCTAAATTGAAATCAAATGCTCTAATGCAGTAGCTAGAATCTCTATTTATAAGCTTCAATTGGGTTCTACCCAAACTTCATCATCACATGTACTTGGGATACACATTGTGTACTTGCAATTCACTTTTTGTGAATCTGTGTGATGTGTGTGCGGATCTCGGCTGAGATTTTCGAAATTTGACCCCTTACATGATGTGTACTTGGGATACACATTGTGAACTCCTGATATGCATTTCCTCTATATCTGCATGAATCATGAGAATATCATGTTCATTAATTTGAGGTTTTACTGACAACACGTCATGTACTGAAGGTACACAATGTGTACTTATCATTCACAGCATGTATGCATGTCACGACTTATCTAGCGGCAAGTCACAAACTGAAACTACACATCGTGTGCTCTTAGTAAATTATGTTTGCCGATTCTACTCTAGAATTTCTAGCTTCCTTCTCTCTTAAAAATCTGGTGTCGTGCTACTTCAATTCACCTGCAGCGCAAAGTATCTTTAAGATCAATTTTCCACCGCTTTTCTTTCCTTTTCAAATATCATTGTTTCTTGCCAAAAAACACAAAACAAGTCAAAAAAATTCAAAATTGGAAAGATTAAACATTTAAATACAAAATATATACAATAAAACATCCCAAAATGTATGCATGAAATAGACTTATCAAATCCCCCCAAACATGAATTCATCCTTGTCCTCAAGAATGGAATCTCAACATACTACAAAGGACATTCACCTTACCATGCTTCAAATTCAATTTCAATAAAAGAAATTTATCAAATGGAAAACTAAATATTTGAGCATCATATAGTAAAATTCATCAATGCCTCACTTTTTCAAATAAATAATCTAATCGTGCATTTTACTTTTCTTATTTTGAAAAAAGACAAGCCTTTTCATTCATTAATTTTCATTTTTCAATCCATTATCAGTATGCATGACAATTTCAATTTACCTCACTATATTTTTTCCACTCATCATCATGGTATAAATTTAAATTGAATTTAGCACATATCTCAAAAACATGTAACTTACCATCGACTTGCAAGGCATCTAACATCTCCATCGCGTAAAGATGGATATCACAATTAATCATGAGGGCTTCACCATTTAGGATCAAATGACTATGAGACTTAAGGGTAGGTAGGTAAATGATTTAAAAAATTAAGGCTTAATAAGGAGGTTTTGATCTAAATCATTTTACATGATATTCAAGAATAACTCAATAATTTTCTCCCTTTACATATTTCATTTCTCTCTTCCCCCTAAAAACTCAAAGTGGGTTCATGATAAACTTAAGTGAAATTAATGAATCAACCTTATCTTGATCTTTTTTCTTTTTTTATTATTATTTTTTCTTTTTTGAAAGTTATTCTTAGGAAAAATCTCACATCCATCACCTAACCACATACGATCCAAAATAGTCAGCCTAGAAAATGGTGATTTTTTATCCTCCCAAAACACAACCTAATTTTTTCATTTATTTTATTTATAAAGAGAGGTAAATAATATAATACAATTAAAGATTTCATGGCCTCTCCCTGTATCAAGAACACCCCAGCAAAATATCCATAATAATGTATATCCTGGTACACCTTAATGTTCTTCCCCAACACTTATTTTTTTCAATATCATGAAAAAAATTTAGAGGAAGGTAGTAATGGATAAAATAGGTTTGTAACATGGATTAATTACTAAAAAATATGTTCATGGATTCTGCGATCTTAAAAATGATTAATGCAAGGTGGGTTTCAGGATAAGGGATAATAAAAAATAATGCCTTAATCATTTTAAAAGTGATTCTATTCAGTCATAGCTTTGATATGATGAAAAGGAAGTTCAAGAAGAAAACATGCCCAAGTTTCTCAAGAAATATACTATAAAAGGAAGGGGAAATATTAGTCTTATTGGATATCTTGGGAATGAGACTAATGGTTGGGGAAATAACTCATGGAAATGCATATGAATAATTAAATTAATTAATGAAAACATTAGAAATTAAAAACATGGATATTTCTTAAAAAAACATTTATAATGATCATCATGCTCCTCTAATTCATGATTTATCAAATCCTAATCCATATTATTATCTCTGAAAATTATTTTCCCCATTTTTCTCATTCAAAGTTATTGAAAAAGAAATTTAAATACATGGCATGATAATTTTCTTAAGCAGTTTATGTCTCCTAGATTAATTTATTAAATAATGACTCAAGTGAGGGCATGTAATTGGAAGTTAAACATCTAAATCCTTATAAAATTTGGGTAATATATTAGAAAAATATATAATTTAAACTCTTACTTCCCTTTAAATTTTTTCTTCAATCATGGTTGTGCAGGTTATGTATGCTTCTTCCTACTACTTACTATCGGCCTGGGTTTTGATAGTCCTGCAAATTTAAAATAAAAAAGTTAAATCATAGTCCATTTATCAATGAATTTTGAAATATTTTGAGTGAGAGAATACATTCATAAAAAATAGAAAATAAATAAAAACAAAAGTTTGGGTTTCCTCCTAGAAGTGTGTTTGTTTAACGTCACTAGCTTGACCTTACCTCTTTCAGTTAAAAATCATGTGACAGATGATTGAAAATTTTGTACATCTTTGGGGTCTATGAATGGTCTCGGTTGTTTCTTATCCATGAAGGTTGGCCCCTATCCTTCTTCTCTGAATATCTTTATTCTTCCAGATGGTATTACTTTCTTGATCTCTATTGGACCTATCCACCATTTCTTCCTCAATACTGATAAACTAAATGGAAGTTCACGAAACATCCATAACTAATTTACTTTATCAAATGTTGTGGATTTGGTCTCTCTTCTAGTTTTAGTGGTCTTGGTATTCATATTATCTTTCCTATTTGGTTGAACACCCTCTTATATAACAGCATCTAACTCTTATAACTCTTCAATCTTAGTGACATCCTCCACTTCAGTTGTTTCTCTTTCTCCAAAACCATTTTCCTCTTTCACATCGTATTTCCTCATTTCTGGTGGATGTTCAGACTCACTTGATTACTCCAAACTCTCAGATAGAGTTATCTATTTTTAACATCAATTAGCGCACACCCTGTGGCTAAAAATGGCTTTACCAGAATGAGTGGATTCATCTCTTCTTCCATATCCTACACTAGGAAGTCGACAGGGAATTAAAATTTTTCAACTTTGATCAGTAAGTCTTTGATGAGTCCTCGTGGATTATATAATGTTGAGTATTCTAATTGAAGTGAAACTCTTGTGGGATTTAGTACTTCTACTCCCAATCTCTTGAATGTCATATACTACATGATATTGACACCTGTATCTAAGTCACACAAAGATTTCCCACATTTGTTAGCTCTAATAAAGATATGAATTTAAAAACTATCGGGATCTCTTTTCCTCTTAGATAGTTCATTTGATACACCTTCCGAACACTCTCGTGTTAGTGGAATGGTTCCAATATCCTCTAGCTTCTTTTATTTTGTTACCAAATCTTTCATGAATTTCACATATATTGGCATGTTTGTAAGATCTTCTACAAAAGGTATGTTTATATGTAATTTTTTAAAGTGTTCCAAAAAACTTACCTCTATGAACATTATTCTTAACTTTTTTCATCCACTCTGGAAAAGGCATCCTTGGATTGTACTGAGGTTGTTCTTCTTCTTCATTTTTAGCTACTTTTTCCTTGCCATATTCCTCCTCTTATCTTAATTAATATTCTCTTTCTTCCACTGGTGGCCTTTCTGAAAACTCTATTCCACTTCTTTTGGTTTTCTTCCAACTTCTAAGATCTATATATTTCAAAGATTCATGTGGGAATTCTTCAGTGAATCATAGGAGCTCTCCTATTTTTCACTCTCTAAGTGTCTCAGTGATTTGGCCAACTTGACACTCCAGATTCTGAAATTCCACCTTTTGGTATGATTCTATTCTCTTATATACTTGATTGAAACCCCAGAATAAATCATGAATATTTCCAACATCTCCTACAATTAATGGACATGGCTTGTCAGTGTGGGTCCTTATGGTGCTTGTTGTTGGTTCCCTTGTGGCCTCTGTTGAAATCCTTTCCCTTTTGTGGTTTTTGTTGTGGTCACTAGCCCTGAAATTGATTACCATGATTGTAGTCAGTATAATTTACTTCTTCTACACAAATACCTTTGGGGATTTTCTGATTTCCAATCATAATTTCCATCTTTTTTGTCAGCAAATCTAGTTGTACTGACATACAGTCATTATTATTGATTTCATGAATGCATTTCCACTACGTGCCTTCTACTTTCCATTGGAAACTATTTCTCTCAATATCATACAATATGTTGTAGCTCACTTCAGGTTATTTATTCATCAGTGATCCTCCTACTACATCATCAATAATTGATATGTTTGCCTGTAAAAAACCATATAAAATGTTATTATTA
This sequence comes from Viscum album, assembly GCA_963277665.1. Classification (NCBI taxonomy): domain Eukaryota; kingdom Viridiplantae; phylum Streptophyta; class Magnoliopsida; order Santalales; family Viscaceae; genus Viscum; species Viscum album. Next base: position 1,945,638,053 of record OY728147.1, on the reverse strand, counting down.
GTATCCATGGTTCTATTCCATGATGATTGAAATTATGAGTCATGTCCTTTTACTATTCCTAGGCATAATACATAGATTTATCATCAAATTAACTAAATTTTATAATGTTTACCTATATATACATTGATTTAGATAGTTAAATAATAGAGTGAGGAAATTCCTAGCCAACTCATCCCATGTAGTGATGGAATGTGGAGGTAGGCTCTGAATCCAGTCTCGAGATCGATCTTGTAAGGAAAATCAGAAAATATAAAGTCTTACTACATCACTCAAAACGTTCTAGAATTGGAAATTATTGCAGAGCTCAAGGAAATATCTTAGATATTTTTTCAGATCTTCATGCGGAAGTTCGATGAATTGAATGGTTTGTGTGATCATCGAGATAATTCAAAGTTTTATTTCTAAGTATTTCACTATAATGGGGATGCTAGGATGCTTGGTTGTATCACCCATAGTCAGAGAGAATCTGTATCCCTTGACTCTTTGAATGATTTCATCAACTTATTTTTTCTCATCCCCTACCATGGTCGTATTGATTTTATGCTCTCATCTTGATTCTGAATGATGAACTGAGACATTTATGTGTTTCTCATTTAACTTCATGTTTTAATTGTGCATAAAAGACCTAAATCTCACAGCAAGAACATACCTAGTGTAAAAAAGAGAAATTTAAATAAATCAGTAAAATACAATTTGAAATCCTAAAAATAACTAAAATACTATCGTCCATGTAAATGATGCCAATTTGATATCCTCATAGGTCATCGTTAATTCCCTATGGTACTATGAAAAAAAAATTATAAAACCCAAACTATGCTACTTGATTAAATAAAATTTATTATTAGACAAGTTTAGGATTTAACCCACAGAGATGGTGAAATTAGTTTGATTATAATTTCAAATTATATAACTTTATTAATTTAGAGAAGGTGGTGATAAAATAATTGTTTGATTTATTTGAAGAAATTAAAGTGGAAACAAAGAAGAAAATTGATAGGTTTGTGAAAACAAATTCAGAAAGTGTGTTACGGTAATGTAATGTCAGGGTTCAGGTGCATTTGGATTTTAGAAAATAGTTTGATTCATGATTTGGTGTCGGAGTTGAGATGAGAAATATCCAATGATCATGGTATCTCCTCCTTAACATGACAATACCCTATTTCCCTTGGTCTGGTAATTTTGGGTGTTGGCAAATCAAGTTTATCTCGATACCACGTTTAAACCTGATTTCCACTAAAGTTGAAAATGGTCATTCCATATTTAGGATAATAAGTTTCACAATTTAAATGTTTCTTTTGATTCGAATGTCAATGGTCATGATAAAAGAAACAATGATTAGAAGTTGAAGAATGAAATTATGAAAACCAAAGATATGAATTATAAATAGAATTAAATCCAATGGTGCATTCCCCCTTCAGTTACATTACCCAATAACATGGCGGGTTTACTCTCTCATCCTAGTGAGGATAGAATAATAGGGAAAGAGATAATAAAATAAATTCATAAATGAAATAATGATCACTTCGTAATGGCCCTGTGTAATGTGTCTTATCACCCCGAGCTTCTCTGAAGCAGAATCGAATGCTCTAATGCAGCAGCCAATGCCTCTATGTATAGGCTTAAATTGGGTTCATCCTGACCTCTATCATGACATATACTTGGTATACATGTTTTTTACTTGCGATCCACTTTTTGTGAATTTGTGTGATGCATGCACATATCTCAGTTGAGATTTTGGAAATTTGACCCCCTACACAACATGTACTTGGGATACACATCATGTACTCCCAATCCATGTTGCCTCCATATCCACATGGATCTTTCACATATCACATTCATTAATTTGATGTTTTATTGTTGTCATGTCATGTATTAAAGGTACACGGCATGTACTTGTCATTCACAGCATGCATTCATGTCACAACTTGTCTAGCAGCATGTCATGAACTAAAAATACACATCATGTAATCTCAGTAGACGATGTGTACTGGTTCTTCTCCAGAATTTCCAGCTTCCTTCTCTCTCAAAAATATAGTGTCTTGCTGCTTTGATTCTCCCATGGTGAAAAGTGTCTTTAAGCTCAATTTTCCACCACTTTTCATTCCTTTTAAAAAAAAATTCTTCCTACAAAAAATCATAAAACAAGTTAAAACATTCCAAAATTGGAAAGATTAGTCATTTAAACATGAAATCTATACAATAAAACACCCTAAAATTTATGCATAAAATAGACTTGTCACATACATACAACACTAGTCACCAATTGGTCCAATCATTCATGCAAGGGTACATAAAGGAAACCGAAATAAAAGTACAAGGATTTACTACTAACTCTGATCCAGACCACATACCTAGTCTCCATGACACTTACGAGTTGCATCAGTCTGATCAAAAGAATCCATATGAGTGGTCCCCCTCGATCATGCAACCCCATGCCTTATCCATATCCACTATGCATTAATGCTTAACATGAAAATCAGACATAATGTTTGCACACACACCGAGGTGCATGTACAAGGGTGAGAAATAATATCAGTATTACACCCCAATGATGAACCAATAAATATGTTTTCATAAGTGGATCCTCATAAAATATACTCAGCCTAGCTGATACTCAACTGAAAAAGAGAAATAAAACAAATGACGTGAAACACAATCAATAACTGGGTCTATGATCCCATTCAACTAGGAAAAGTTCTATCAAGTATATTTATATTTGTGTGTGTGTGTGTGTGTCTTACTATAAATATACAATTACACACAAATATGAATACATATGAGTAAGGTTAATGAAATAACATAAAACAATAGCAGTCGATCCTGAGGTCTATAATCTCAATCATCTGAACATCATATGAAAAGGGTAGTGATTTGGATGTCATACCACTCAATCTATGTATTATTAAGTTAATATTTAGGTCCATAATTACAATAAAAAATACCTACTTTATCTAGCACTGAAAATGTCTCTAAGAAAGCTACATCATTATAGGTGGATACTCGTCCTAATGTTGGGTTCACCCATACTCACCTCCAATCACAATAACAATGGATTTCATGGAATTAAATCTATAGATCCTATAAATGGCCTATATATTGACTCCATTTCACTCATTCCATATAAATCCAATCCAATGTATGTGTCCTAGGTCCTGGTCTGTAGGCAGTTTTAACATTGTGACTTGGATAATCCTGAAGGGTCTAACCCTTAGGCAATCAGCAAGGAGATATCACTGGTGATACTTAATTACCACCCCATAAGGTCACTAGTTAGGTAGAGTATAATAATACCTATCATTATAGAGAGCATAATCATCTATGGGTATCCAATTATGTGAAATAACATGTCCAACACTGTGGTCTGGTAATCGGTCAAGGAGATCATAATCATCCCTATCACTTAGGAGAGCATAATCATCCATGATTATAGTCATTAGGGACTCTATGACCATATATAGGAGAGCGTAATAATCCTAATCAAATGTAAAAAAGGATATCATAATCATACTCATCACTCAGGAAAGCGTAATCATCCATGATTATCATTACTATGGACACCATGCATGTATTTCATAATCATGGTCTCAAAATATAGATCCCAAGAACCACCTCTGAAAATACCAATAATATAATAATTAAATATATAGGCTCAATATCCAAATCCTAGGTAGTATCTCTGGGTATACAAATTACAATGAAAATAACATGTCTTGGAATCTGGATCCTAGGAAATACATATGGGAATCCAAATAAAGAATAATATGGATCCCAGGAAGAATGTCTGGGCATATCAAATAAAAATAAAGATGCATATCATCATTCTTATCATCCACCAATAAGGAAGCACCTTTGGTAATCATCACCGCATCAGTAGTAAACATCCGAATGTACAAGAAAAATATTGAGGGTGGATGAATGCATAAACCCAACACTATTACCACAACCCCATTGGATTATAAATTTGGGATTTTAAGGCGACACCCGCTACCATGTCTACCCAAATTTGACATACTAGCCTGGGCTCAGTCAAACATTGGGGCACCCACTGGGTCCCTCAAGTCAAACACTGGAGAGGTATATTACTTGGGATTGTTGGAAGAAAAATTTAAAGGGATTAATCCTACATGGAATCCTCTACTGGTAAGTAAATAGATATTCATATTACTTGGTATCCTCGTAATGCTGCATAAGAAGGGGCATTCTACACAGGGCCCTTAACAATGGCATAAGAAGCATAGGCATCCTATATGGGATCCTCATAATGGTACATAAGTAAAGGGATACTAAAATTGGTTCCCTAGGTTATCATGTAAGTAAAGGTATACCACAGGGTACCCTCGATAATAGTATGAAAATAGAGTCATCCTACAAGGGATCCACTAGGTTGAAATGTAAGAAAATGCATCCTGGAGGAGATCCTCAGAAACAACTAACCTCACAGCCTCCTGGGATGAAAGGGTATATCTCATAAGGGATACATCATCAAGGGAATATCAATGAAAGCCTTGGTCAAGAGAGATATCTTATGGTCCATATCAGATCAAGGTATCACTCTAAGTAGACAACTATATTCAATTACCAGAGTAATAACTTCTCCATCTGGAAAAATGCCTGAAACATCTTCTGGAGGTCCTTAAATAACCTTAAGGGTTTCACCATTGTGACCCATTAGAAAAGATACTCAAAATGGACTAATCATGGTTCCAATTCTTCCTCCTATGTGTAAAAATATTAAAACCCCTAAAAGGGTATCAAGGGGGAATTACACGGTATATTTACCCTAGTACATGGAATGTACTTCTAAATCCCCTCATGGGTTTGTATGCCAGACGTACATGACCTGTAAGCCCATATAAAGGGAGTGTAAAAGATATACATAGAATGTACCCTACATGGGGTACCATCCCTTGTACCTCACATGGCCTGGACATGTACTTGGCTTGGCCATGTAGTTCTACATGGTGTGCGACCCACATAGAGCCTGGTCATGTACTCCACACGACCATGTTCCCCTACACAGGTTTTCTGTCCTGGTACTTAGCTATAAGGTCGAGTCCTAGAACAAAGCTTATATATACCATACATGGTGTGTACTTATAAAATATTATCTTCCCTAAATAGGAATAACACACTACGTGTGCTCTCTAAACCACACACATTGTACATGGGTTTTCTCAAATAGAAAACCCCTAAATTGCTTGAAACCCCCTATTTTCCCCCCAAAATCATCAAATCAACCCTCAAGGGGTCCTAAGAATGAATAATAGGGGTTTAAAACTATAAATTTTAAAATATAAATGGATGTATGAAAAAACTTAAAAACAACCTTCCTTTGGGTGGAATCTACTAAAGATTCATCAGTTTCCATGCTCCATGGCTGTAACAATGTGAACTTTTTAATTATATTTTTTTCCTACATTTGTGTGTTATTTTATTTTATACTCAACAAAACTATATACTTTAATTAATGAAGTCGGTATAATTAAAATGAGACCGTTTGGTTTAGACTGTTATATGACCGTTGGTCAATATGACCGTTGGTCAATATGACCATTGGAAACTATAATCTTAACATTATGTTTTTATAAATACAGTTGTCTTGGTTAATTAATATAGAAAGAAGATTGAATAGCCTCATACAGCAGACTCAGGCCATATGAAGCCCATCTATTGGAGCTTGAGAAGAAGGTAGCATCACTGGGCTTTACTCTGAACCAATCCCAAGCCGAACTTCAACATATGAAGATTGAATAAAATCACCTAAGGGAGAAGTTCAAGATGATAGAAATCACCACTCGGGAAATTTTGTCTGAGCCACCCCAAGATTCTATCACCATAGCACACCTTACACTTAGGTCCTATGCTGGTGTTATAAGGGGTTATGAAACAAGACCTTAGCTGCTTTGTGTAATCCTTTTATATAAATAAAATTTTAATTTCATATTATGGAAAAGTTTTTGAATTTCAAATATCTGGATAAATATAGGATGTGTATTATTGATGAATTTAGGAAAAAAGGGGTATTTTAAAATATTTTTTTATTCTTTAAATAATTAATAATGTGAAATAATTTTCAAAAAATGGTCTTCTATAGTTGTGATCAGTGAGAAATTTAGAGTCTAATAAGATCAACTTGAGTTTTTAGTGAATAGTAAAGTATGAATAGTAACATACCCATATGAATAGTAATGAATAGTAAATCGGCCAAAAAAATAGAAACTTCACCCATGAATGTATAAATACATTTTAGACATCTTAAAAGTGAAAAAATGATCATAGTATAAGTTTTGGTATTTTTGTATGTCATAAATATTTTAATTACAATTTTATAATTAATTTAATAATTTAAAATGGAAATATATTTTCATAAAATGTAATCATAAATTGTTACTTTATAGTATTATAGTTATACGATAATTTTATGGGACCATGATTAATTTTTTAAGGTGTTACAAAATGAGTTATAGTTTTAAAGTTGTATTTTTGGAATAAATAATGATTTTATTTAAAAATTAAATTAAAATTATTTATAAAATTATTTTCATAAAATGGAGTTCATTTTTGAATTCAGATCATCGATATTATGTTAGGTTGATTTTTTGGGATTTTTCTGAAACAGGTGAATTGTAAGGACCCGACCCCAGTTGCCCAGAGCTGATGCCTTATTTGATTACATTGGCATACATAAAAGGAATACTAATCTCAAAAGATTGAGTAGTTTAGTATTATTGGAAACAAGATACATACATAAGTTTATCATTACAACTTGAAGGGAAACAAAAACACTATTTTATTCCACTAGAAACGTCATGTCTTCTAGATTATGCTTGCAAGTCACTCATAAATTACTTCTTCATATCCTGAGAAAATGAAACATAAGAAAGGGGTGAGATCAAACTCTCAGTAAGAGTAAAAAAAGTAGCGTAAGATAATATAAACATTATACATGGTGAATAATTGAAAACACGTGCCTTTAATAATAAATATGAACACATTATGGAAGGAAAATGAGCTTAGTAAATAATGCCATAATAAAACATATTCATGGGTATTCTACTAGTCGAATATCCATATAAACATTCAATTACTAGCTTCATAATTAGGGAAGTTCATATACCGGACATTCTGAATCATTTTTTCATGGCCTTGGCCAAGATATCTAGTGATTAAGGCCTCGGCCAAAATCTATATCACATTGGGAAAGGCCTCGGGCAATTCCACGTCTATTTGTCTCATGAGACCTACCGATGCATCGAGGGGCTATAGTAGGCCCCACCCATCACATAATAATTCCAATGCATTCCTCATATGAGCAGCGATAAACATAAACAACATATACATTCATATTGAAACTATTATATGAAATGTTATTAACTTTCCCCAATCATTAAACATAAAACACTAACCATTCTGAGTAATATGGTGAATGGTTTTAGGATAGTCCATCCACAATAGAGTTAGTCATAAAAAATTCAATAAAATATGGTATATGACATAATAAATGATTAACCCCAACAATACATAAGAATCAATAAGATTATTAAATCAAATGAGAATACTGTTATAAAATCATTAAGCAATCTAGAGATAAATACTCTTTTATTTTGAAAAGAAGCGTTATTTTGGAAAAATATTTGCATAAAAACAGAAGTAAATTAATATAGTATTTTCATAAAAAAATTATTGATTTTATAATGATAATGGTTTCCAAAAACATATTATATAGTGCCCTTGAAAATAGGAAAGAATTTGATAAATTCCCTTGAATCGGGTTTGTATTTTGGAAACAACTTTGAAAGTTACTTTTAAAATGTGTAACTATACATAAAATAAGGAAGGGTTCTAGTTTTTAAATATATGTATAATACTCACACAGAATATATGATGAGTACATAACAATACATAGGAATTTCATTGAGGTAATTATACAATGAAAGTATCCCGAATGAAAATGGAAGTTTGGGTGGGAAACCCCTTACCTTAACTCCAAATGTGTTCCTATCTTGTACTTAAGCTCCTGGAATATAAAATTATACTTTTTAATAACTTATTTAAGAACCTATTAGACATTTATTTAGTTACCATAATTCTGGTTAGTTCATTTATGTCTTTATTGATAAGTTATTGTATTGAATTTCATCATTCTGGAGTGTTTGTTTCCTTTATTTTCATATTCGGTTCACTTATTTTTATATAATGAAGTTCATGTGGAATGGTTATAAATATCCATGATTGGAATTATATATTATTAATGAACATAAATAATTGATAATGTTAATTTCTATCATTTGGTTACATGGAATGAGGATGAATCATTAGATGACCTCCACTTCGATTATTCGGTGGTATTTGGAATATTATGAACTAGTTTTGTCATATAACTTAATTATATGTACATATTCTGGTTCCTGAATATTAATTAGGTTATAAAACATATATTATAGTCTGGTTCAACCATGAATATTTTTTTATGACCAGTAATGAAGAATAAATTGAAGAACGAAACTTCGTCATCCATGATGGTTATAAATCGGAACCTCATGGACGTCGATTTCGTTTATAAAATAAAAGGGAGGGAGTAAGAATATTTATGATGGTTCTTCCATTCACATAATATAAATCCAGTATATAGATGTTACTAGAGTTATCATGATCATTTGGATAGAGGATTATAGGATAGGATAGCAAAATAATATAAATTGAAATGAAACCAAAAGAAAAAGAAGGGTTCTTTGCCTCTTGAAATAACCTCCTTGAGAAACTCCTTAAGGGAAGGGGTTTTGGTCTTTTGGAAAGACTAGAAACTTATTGGACGTGGGGAGAGACTAGGGAAGGTTAATTGGGAATAACTTTGAGGATCTTCAAGTCTTAGAGGAGTGAATAGAAGAGGTAGTGGTGGTGGGTTTTTATAGTGGAGGAGAGGGGTAAATTTTGAATATTTAATTCATTATTTTATTATTTCCCACAATACAACCAATAGTATTGTTTCATGTGACCCCTAATAGTAATAATGGCATGTGAGTTCGAACCAAGTGGGCTTAAATCATCCTTCAATCACCTATGATGCAGTAAATCAAGTATTTAGCATTTATCGAATTTTATCGTATTTTACTATTCATAAAAAATCTAGAATTTCCGAAAAATCCCAAAAATTCACCCCTACCATTTTTCGACGTGTAGAATTCAAAAGTGAAGTCCATTTTTGGAAAATAATTTTCTAAATATTATTAATTTAAATTTCAAATAAAATCATACTTAATTCAAAAATTAACAGTTCTAATTCTACAACTACTTCTTTGTCACAATGAAAAATTAACCAAGATGTTATTATCTTCTATCCTTAAGAAAATAAAATAAAAATAAAATTTACTATTCATTAGGGTCATATTACTATTCATAAGTGTACGATACTATTCACTAAAAAATCAAGTTTGTTCTATCGGACTCCAAATGACTTACTGAACACAACTCTAGATGACCATTTTTTGAAATTCAAAACATAGAAGAGGCAAAGTTATGTTTTAATGGCTATATTATAAAATTTCATTCTATATTTATTTTCAAAACCTTGGGGTGTTACATTCTCCCCTCCTTAAAAAAAACTTCGTCCTCGAAATTCACATAATATTACCTAAAAAGATTCGGGTATGTCTTTAACATAAGCTCCTCAGGCTCCCATGTTGCTTACTCCATCTTATGGTTCCTCCATAGAACCTTCACCAGACGAGTCATCTGATTTCTCAATACTTGTTCTCTAGTATCAAGAATCTTGATAAGCTCCTCACAATAAGATAGATCTGGCTCAAGTTCCACTTCTTCATAAGTGAGTACATGTTTTGGGTTTGGAATGTACTTTCTTAACATTGACATGTGGAACACATTGTGAACCTTGGAGAGACTTGGCGGAATTTCCAAACGATAAGCTTCAGCTCCAATTCGGTCCAGAATTTCAAAAGGTCCGATGTACCTAGGGCTTAATTTTCCCTTCTTACCGAATCGTATAATACCCTTCCATGGAGATACCTTTAAGAAAACGTTATCACCTTCTTGAAACTCCAAATCCTTCCTTCAGTTATCTGCATATCTCTTTTGACTACTTTGAGCTATTTTGATATGGTTCTGGATAATCTTCACATTTTCCATTGTTTCTTCAACAAGTTCTGGGCCCACAATCTTTCTTTCACCAACATAATCCCAGCAAGTAGGTGTAGGACATCGCCTCCCATATAATTCTTCATAGGGTACCATCTGTATACTTGAATGGAAGCTATTGTTGTAGGAAAATTATATGAGAGGTAAATACTGATCCCACATGCCTTGAAAATCAAGTGAAAAAGACCTCAACATTTATTCCAGTGTTTGAATTGTCTGTTCTGATTGTCCATCAGTTTGTGGGTGGTAGGCAATGCTCAAACGAAGATCAGTATCTAGGGCCTTCTGAAGACTTTTTCCAGAATCTTGATGTAAAATGTGGATCACGATCAGAAACAATCGATAAGGGTACTCCATCAAGTCTCACAACTTCATTAATATATAGTCTTGCTAGACATTTAAGTGGTAGATCTTATCTTATAGTAAGAAAATGTGATGACTTGGTAAGACGATCAACAATGAGCCATATTGAGTTGTTCCTCCTAGGAGTATTTGGTAGTCCCATGACAAATTCCATCGTGATATTATCCCATTTCTACTCAGGTATGGGAAGAGGTTGCAACACTCCTCCAGGCTGTTGCCTTCCAACTTTCACTTGTTGACAAACCATACATCTTGACACAAAATCAGAAATCTCCATCTTCATGTTGTCCCACCAAAAATGTTCCTTCAAATATCTATACATCTTAGTGCTACCAGGTTTTATAGAGAAATTGGAACTATGAGCATCATCCAATAATTCTCTTTTTAGATCAGGTATATCGGGAACACAAAGTCTCTTCCCAAATTACAAAATTCCATCTTCATATATGAATTCACTCAATCTCCCATCATTCACAGCTTTAATCTTCTTTTGAAACTCCTCATCATCATCCTGAGAACTTGTTATCCTTTCTAATAAAGATGGTTTGGAAACCATTTGAAAAATAATTGATGTTTCACCTTCCATGGTTATTCCCATATCCATCTTTACTAGATCCATGAAAATAGGATCCATTTCAACTGTCATCTTGTCCAAAACTCCATGATTCTTTCTTCTCAAAGAATCTTCCACATTATTTGCCTTCCCCGGGTGGTATTGTATCGTGCAATCATAATCCTTGAGTAGTTCAAGCCATCTCCTTTGCCTCATGTTGAGTTCTTTCTGTGAGAAAATATACTTCAAACTCTTGTGATCAGTATAAATCTCACATTTTTTCACCATAGAGATAATGTCTCCATATCTTTAAAGCAAATATTACAGCAACTAACTCAAGATCATGAGTAGGATAGTTTTGATCATTAATTTTTAGTTATCGTGATGCATAAGCAATAACCCTATCATTTTGCATAAGGACACAACCAAGTCCCTTCTTTGAAGCATCACTATAAATAACAAACTTGTGATTCCCCGATGGTAGAGTCAATATAGGAGCATTGACTAATCTTATCTTCAGTTCTTCAAAACATTCTTCACAATATTTTGTCCAAAAAAATTTAAACCCTTTACGTGTGAGCTTCGTTAGTGGGTTAGCCAGTTGGGAAAAATTCTTCACGGAATGCCGATAATAACCTGTTAATCTAATAAAACTGCGTACCTCATTTATGTTTGTTGGTGTGGGACAATCTTGGATTTCCTTTGTCTTTGTAGGATAAAATAGGATTCCATCCGTAGAGATAATACGGCCAAGAAATGAAATATCTTGAAGCCAGAATTCACACTTGATAAACTTCCCATATAATTCATGTCTTCTAAGAGTCTTCAGGATAATGCGCAAATGATTTTCATGATCTTCGCAGCTTTTGGAGTATACCAAGATATCATCAATAAATACCAATACAAAATCATTGAGATATTCCTTGAAAACTTTGTTCATTAGATCTATGAAGAAAGAGGATACATTAGTCAATCCAAAAGGCATTACTGTAAACTCATAATGCTCTTACCTGGTTCGAAATGCTGTTTTCGGAATGTCTTCATTCTTCACACTCAACTGGTGATATCCAGATCGAAGTTCAATCTTTGAAAAGTATTTATCTCCATGCAGTTGGTCAAATAAATCATCAATGTGAGGTAGGGGATACTTGTTCTTTATTGTTATAGCATTGATCTCCCTGTAGTCGATACATAACCTCATAGATCCATCTTTCTTCTTAACAAAAAGGACAGGGGATCACCATAGAGAAACACTAGGGAAGATAAATCCCTTATTACTTAATTTCTCTAGTTGTTTCTTTAGTTCCACTAATTCCACAGTGGTCATTCTATAAGGGGTCTTTGATATGGGCCTTGAACCAGGAATTAAATCAATGCAAAACTCAATTTCTCGTTCAGGAGGATGTCCAGGTAAATCTTCTGAAAACACATCAACATATTCTCTCACAATAGGTACATACTCTATTTGAACATTCCTTTCCTCACCCAAAGTTATTTCATTCTCTTCCTCCCCAATAATTGAATTTAGTTGAGCTACTGGGGATGGATCTAGATAAGAATCAGGTGGTGACAATTATTCTCTAAATATGATGTGTTCTTTATCATTATCATAAAAAATCATAACCTCCATGTTCTTACAATAAATATTTTCATCATGGTACAAAATCCAATCCATACCGAGGCTTATATCAAATTCAATCATGGGTATGATGATGAGATCAGCAGATAAAGAACATTTGTATGCCCTAATGGGAACTGATTCATAGAACTTTGTAGCAATGATACTTTCCTTAGGAGTTTTTACTGACAACTCCCTTGTTAAATCAAATTGGAAATATATAATTTTCTTAGAAAATGGGAAGATATGAAACAATACGATGATCCATAATCAAATAAATCATTGTCTAAACTTGATGAAACAATTAAAGTACCTACAACCACGTCATTAAGAACTTAAACCTCTGCAGTTGTGATTGCATAAGCTTGTCCCTGATCCCTTTCCCTTTTTTGTTGCATATTTCCTTGACGTTTTGGACAATCATTAGCATAGTGTCCCATCTCTAGACAACTATAGCATTGAATATCATTGGCTTCCTTCTTCCCTTTTTAATCACCAGTAAGATGGCCTTTTTGACCACATTTGTAGCATACTCCTTTTCCTTTTAAGCATGCACCAGGGTGTTTCCTTCCACAATTGTCACATGGTGGAAATTCAACTCTTCCCTTCTTCCTTGTTTCCATATTTCCTTTCCCAGGGTTTTCAGCAGCCCTCTTCTTTTCTTGTTTTCCCTTAAAGTCATAAGACTTAGAGAATTATTTTTCTATCTTGATGGCACATGAAAATATATCCTCATATGACGAAAAACTTTGGGAGACCAGTGCCCACCAGAGGAATGGATTTAAGCCATAAAATAATCGATCAATTTTGCTTCTTGTATTTCATATGTAGTCTACATAATGTCTTTCTAATCTTGTGAAGTTAGCTTCGTACCTTGCAACATTCTCATCTTCCTTCTGCCTCAGATTCAAGAATTGTCTCTCCATATTTTCTCATTTCTCACGAGGGAAATATTTTTCTAAGAATATTTCCTTAAAATCCCTCCATTCCATCTCTTCTATATCTTCCTCATCCTTTGTATTTTGGATTAATGACCACCACTGATCTGCATCTCCTGGTAGATGATATACTGCCATGACAACCTTCTCTCTTTCATTACATCCCAAAGGGAGAAATATCTTCTCAAGGTAACATATCCACTGCTCTGCTACAAATAGGTTTGTAGTCCCGTTGAATGATGGAGGCTGTTTTCGCATAAAGTGATCTACCATGGCTCCTCCACATGGTGGATCCGGATGCTCTATATGGGTAAGTTTATTATTCATAACCTGAATAAGTTGTCTCAGTATAGTTATGAGTTGCTCAGCACCAGTCACAACACCAGAGCCAACATCATTGTCTTACGTCGAAGGAAAATCCCTACAGGGGACATGTGAATTCATGCGATTTCCATTCCGTCCTCTAGGAACCATATCTAGATAATGACATACATTATATTTGGTTATTAATCATAATGTATAATCTTAACTTAAAAATACTCAGAAAAATTGAGATCCTACGCATGGCTAAACCCATATTCACAAAAATAATTTCTTTGAGGAATATTTACATTAAACTCCTTTATAATGGCTTGTAAAGAAAATGTGAATTATCCTAAGCATGTCCCCCGGGAGTATCATAACCAAGAGTACATCAAGTCTCATTGTTTTGCACCAGTTCCTGTTCGAGTCTAGCTCAAAGAGGTGTTTTTGGGTTTTACCCCTAGATACATTTGTGCCAGAGCCGCCTCTAGCTGCTCGTATCCAGACAAGGATGTATTGCTTGAAAGATCCAAAAAATCTATTCCTTACCAAAATACCAGGACGTTATTGTATGTATATCCTCAAAGACTAACTTAGGGACTCTTCCCTAATTCTACGTTTTCTAAATCTAGTTTCCAAATATTCTATTAAACTTCCTCTGATACCAACTGTAAGGACCCGACCCCAGTTGCCAAGAGCCGATGTCTTATTTGATTACATTAGAATACATAAAAGGAATACGAATCTCAAAAGACTGAGTAGTTTAGTATTATTGGAAAAAAAGTTACATACACAATTTTATCATTACAGCATGAAGGAAAAAAAACACTATTTTATTCCACTGGAAACATCACGTATCCTAGATTATGCTTGGAAGTCACTCATAAATTACTTCTTCATATCCTGAGAAAATGAAACATAAGAAAGGGATGAGCTCAAACACTCAGTAAGAGTAAGAAATACATTGGAAGATAATATAAACATTAGACACGGTGAATAATTGAAAATACATGCCTTTAATAATAAATATGAACACATTAAGGCAGGAAAATGAGTTGAGTAAATAATGCCATAATAATACATAATCATGGGTATTCTACTAGTCGAATATCCACATGAAATTTAAATTACTAGCTTCATAATGAGGGAAGTCCATATACCAGACATTCTGAATCATTTTTTCATGGCCTCGTCCAAGACATCTAGTGATTAAGACCTCGGCCAAAATCCATATCACATTAGGAAAGGCCTCAGCCAATTCCACGTCTATTTGTCTCATGAGACCTACCGATGCATCGAGGGGCTATATAAGGCCCCACCCATCACATAATAAGTCCAATGCATTCCTCATATGAGTGGGGATAAACATAAACAACATATACATTCATATTGAAACTATCATATCAAATGTTACTAAATTTCCCCAATCATTAAACATAAAACACTAACCATTCTGAGTAATGTGGTGAATGGTTTTAGGATAGTTCATCCACAATAGAGTTAGTCATAAACCATTCAATAAAATATGGTATATTAAATCATAAATTATTAACCCCAACAATACATAATAATCAATAAGAGTATTGAATCAAACAAGAATACTCTTATAAAATCATTAAGCAATCTAGAGATAAATACTCTTTTATTTTGAAAAGAAGAGTTCTTTTGGAAAAATATTTTCATAAAACCAGAAGTGAATTAAGATAGTATTTTTATAACAAAATGATTTATTTTATAATGATAATGGTTTCCAAAAACATATTATAGAGTGCCCTTGAAAATATGAAAGAATTTGAGAAATTTTCTTGAATTGGGCTTGTATTTTGGAAACAACTTTGAAAGTTCCTTTTAAAATGTGTAACTATCCATAAAATAAGGAAGGGTTATGGTTTGTAAATATATATATAATACTCACACAGAATATATGATGATTACATAACAATACATAATAATCTCATTGATGTAATTAGACAATGAAAGTATCCTGAATGAAAATGGAAGTTCGGGTGGAAAACCCTTACCTTAACTCCAAATGTGTTCCTCTCTTGTACTTAAGCTCCTGGAATATGAAATTATACTTGTTAATAACTTATTTCAGAACCTATTAGATATTTATTTAGTTACCATAATTCTGGTTAGTTCATTTATGTCTTTATTGATAAGTTATTGTGTTGAATTTTGTCATTCTGGAGTGTTCGTTTCCTTTATTTTCATATTAGGTTCACTTGTTTTTATGTAATGAAGTTCATGTGGAATGGTTATAAATCTCCAGGATTGTAATTATATATTATTAATTAACATAAAGAATTTATAATGGTCATTTCTATCATTTGGTTGCATGAAATGAGGATGAATCATTAAATGACCACCACTTTGATTATTCGTCGGTATTTGGAATATTATGAACTAGTTTTTTCATATAACTTAATTATATGTACATATTCTGGTTAATGAATATTAATTAGGTTATAAAACATATATTATAGTCTGTTTCAACCATGAATATGGTTTCATGACCAGTAATGAATAAGAAATTGAAGAACAAAACTTCGTCGTCCACGAAGGTTATAAATCGGAACCTCATGGACGTCGATTTTGTTTATAAAATAAAAGGGAGGGAGTAAGAATATTTATTATGGTTATTACATTAACATGATATAAATCCATTATATAGATTTTACTATAGTTATCATGATCATTTGGATAGAGGAGGAGAGAAGAGGATAGAAAAAGAAGTTAAATTGAAATGAAACCAAAAGAAAAAGAAGGGTGCTTTACCTCTTGAAATAACCTCCTTGAGAAACTCCTTAAGGGAAGGGGTTTTGGTATTTTGGTAAGACCAAAAACTTCTTGGACGTGGGGAGAGACTAGGGAAGGTTAATTGGGCAGAACTTTGAGGAGCTTCAAGGCTTAGAGGAGTGAAGAGAAGAGGTAGTGGTGGGGGTTTTATAGTGGAGGAGAGGGGTAAATTTTGAATATTTAATTCATTATTTTATTATTTCCCTCAAGACAACCAATTGTATTGTTTCATGAGACCCCTAATATTAATAATGTAATGTGAGTTCGAACCAAGTGGGCTTACATCATCCTTGAATCACCTATGATGCAGTAAATCAATTATTTAGCATTTATCGTATTTTATCGTATTTTACTATTCGTCAAAAATTATAGAATTTTAGAAAAATCCCAAAAATTCAACCCTACCATTTTTCGACGTGTAGAATTCAAAAGTGAAGTCCATTTTTGAAAAATAATTTTCTAAATATTATTAATTTAACTTTTAAATAAAATCATACTTAATTCAAAAATTAAGAGTTCTAATTCTACAACTACTTCTTTATCACAATGAAAAATTTACCAAGATGTTATTATCTTCTACCGTTAAGAAAATAAAATTTACTATTCATTAGGGTAATGTTACTATTCATATTACTATTCAGAAGGGTATGATAATATTCACTAAAAAATCAAGTTTGTTCTATCAGACTCCAAATGACTTACTGAACACAACTCTAATTGACCATTTTTTGAAATTCAAAACATAGAAGAGGAAAATTTGTGTTTTAATGGATATATTATAAAATTTCATTCTATATTTATTTTCAAAACCTTGGGGTGTTACATGAATTTTTGTTGAATATTAAAAATACAGTTTTGAGTTTCAGCTGTTTAATGACATCATTAATGATGTATTAATGATGTAAGCTTTATGGTTAACTTATGAATAATGAGATATGATATGAGGTATCTCAAGTGGCCAATACCATGGGAAAGCCCATGGTTTTTCAAATACCACCGATGAGGTGTCCCTTGGAAATTACTAATTTATTCCCTCACTTTTCCTATAAATACCAAGCCATTTCCCTCATTCATTTCATTCCAAAATCCTCCTCAATGATGTTATGGTCTCCTTCCCTCCCAAGGAGTCCTCTCAAGGTTCCCTCAAGCCTCCCAAGGTCCTGACCTTCATGTTTTAAAAGTTCCTCTTCAAGGTAAGGGATCTTTTCGCCCTCCACTTTTAATTCATGACTTCCTTTATGTTATGTCTTATAGTTCCATTTTATTATGTGGGGGATTGTTATTATATATCTTTAATACTATCCATTTTATGTCCAAATGATGAGAGACCATTTACACTCTCATCAAATGATTTTCTGAATCTTTAAGTGACGTCGTTAGGCTGCCGAATTTTCATAAAAGAAATCGCGTCTTCTCTTTTCCTTCGAGTTTCATTTTCATATGGTATTTCCTTCAAATATCCATACCCTGATCTTATTTATTTTTATTCTATACTCATATTGTATTATGAGTTATTTATGAGTGTGTGACTCTTGTCCCCTTTCTTTTAATGTTTTCTAAAAGGATGTTATGTAGCCGTTATGCTGTAGAATTTTCATCTCAAAATTCCTATCTCTTTCTCTCAAGAAATTATCTTGTGAATACCCAGACCTATTTCATTTCTACGGGTGTTAATAAATACACAAAAATAATATATTTGATTCTGGAATTTACATACATATAATCCTTACTCCCTTTCCATGGGTTATAAATGACATAATGATTTTATTTTTAAGCACTTTTAAAACGTCACGATTTAGAAGTGAAACCCAAAAATTTTACTCTCTATGGGTTATTTATGAATTGTATGATTATGATATATGTATATCACATTAAAGTAAATACATATTAAGGGTGCACCCAGATAGTGCTCCAATTCATTGGGTAAAGAATTAATCTCTAGATATGACAAGTTTCATGATACCTTGGTGAATAACCTTGGTAGTTTTTATGACACCTCGGGGATAAACCTTGGTGATATATTCATGAATGTCTAATTGAAATGTTGTAGCCACATATTCAAGTTATGATTCGAGTTTTTTATTATGATATTCCTATTCTTCCATTGATCATGACTTTATGACTTTTATCATGTTCTTATTAATATTTCTCAAGATCACATGTCAACTGTTTCACTTGTTTTCCTTACTGAGCCTTCTGCTCACCCTTTCCTTTGATGTATGTTTCCAGGATATGAGATGCAGTAATTGTACATAGGATGAACCTATTATGAATCCTTATGAGTGGTTTAGAAGAATTTTATATGTTGTTTTCATGTATTATGTTCCGAATTTCCAAGACACTAGACTTTGAAGATCCTATGTATATAAAATGTAATGAAAAGTTATGTAATAAAAAGTCAGGATTCCATAATGGCTACCGCAAGATGACATGGCGCATCCGGAGCATCACAGAGAAACCTCACTTTCCATATCCCTCTTTCTCTCTCTCCATCTCCCTTTTATCTCTCATTATCATGAAAAATGAGAACCCATGGGGGAATGCATGATAATCTAGGGAGGAAGAAAAGAAAAGAAGAAAAAGAAAAGAAAAAAGAAAAGGGGTTCGGCCCGACCTCGATTCCCAACATGTGTTTATGCCCCGCCTAGGAAAAAATCACTGTTATAGACTCAAAAGAAGAGATAGAATCTCAATTTGATACTCCAATAAAAATATATGGCTGAACGAACTAGTGTGAATAAATTAATATTTAATTAATTAATTATTAATTATTCCTCTAAAATTTGAATGGCTCAAAATTCTACAAAACTTTTTTCCTTAGGTAAACATCCTATTTAGGAACCAATGTAGTGGTCATAAAAATTATCCAAGATCATATGCTAGGATAAAATTACTATTTTACCCCTTATAAGTATCTAAAGGCAAAAAATAAAATTTAAACTTAAAATTCAATTTCGGAAAAATAGGGGTCCTTAAACTCTATTGATCAGAGTGATGGTTTTGGGAATAGAATAAGAACCTTTGGTAGGTGTTAAATTAAAATTTATTTTAATTTTGAGTTTCCTAAAACCCTGAGAGAGTATATTTCATGTTAAATTTATAATTGATTAATTTATATCTAGAATAAATGATTAACTCGTCATAGGATTCTTTCTTCGATGACGTTGTTGATCTTCCTAAAACCCCTTAAAATTACCTTATTTTTTCTATAAGGATTCAAGTATAGAATCCATTTATAAATGATCCACACATACTCCTTTGATCTCTAAGAAATGCTAATTTATTTTTAGTTGCTAGTTTCGCAACTCAAATGCATCTCACTATCCCTCTAGATCATTCCAAGATTCTCCAGGCTTGAAGGAGTTCTTATCATTCTTGAGAGAAACATAAGAGGAATTTGAGAGAGTGAGAGAATTATATTCTTCTCAAAAATTCTCTATTCTTAATTTTTTATTAACCCTGTACAATAGATAAAACCATATATTTATAGATCTAGGTTTTAGGTTAAAATATTATTTAATTTCATACCGGTCCTTAAATAATATAATAATCTTTAACAAACTTTATGCCAAATAATAATAAAATATTATTATTATTATTATATGAAGTGTGTTAACTTGTGAAAAAATAAATATATTTTTATTAGCTATAAAATAAATATTTATCAACGGATGTGGTCTTGGTCCATTTATCCTCTTTAGCATTTATTTAATACCCAAATAAAATATTTAATTAAATATTTCATTCATCAATAAATATTTGTGAGTATTAAAACATGAATAAAATTATTCCTTTGTCTTGGGGATGATATTTATTCTATTAATTAAATTAAAGTATAATTAAATTTATATCAATTGTAACTCTTATTGTGTGACCTTCTAGGATTCTTTCTTGTTGGCATTAGGCGTGCTAACGTAAATTCCATGATTACTGTCTCACAATAGGTCAAGGCACCAAAGAGAAAAAACTTGGGGTTGAAATGTTGAAAACCACTGTAAAAACCTAGATAATGATTATTATAAATCACTTTCATGTTTATTAATATCTTTTTATTCATTATATAAATATTAAGTATTTTTTAAAATCAAAAAGGAAATATTTTTAATTAAACACTTTTATTATAAGGTTTTATTTTAAAGTTTGATTTAAAAAATTTAGAATTTTTATTTGAAACAAGAAAAATTTATTTTTAAATCATAATATAAAAATTAAATTAGGGAGATATTTTTTTTAATTTTTGGAAAATATTGATTTGTCAGTGAATAGTGAAAATACTGCTTTTTAAGAGTCAATTGTTTTCAATAGATTAAGTAATTTAAAAGTCCCATTATGTTTTGAATGTGATTTAAATTAAAATAAGTATTATTTATTTATATTTAATCCACATAATTACTTTTTAATCAGATTTATATTTATTTTATGATAAGTTTATTTTTTGGTACAAAATTAGATTTTTCTAAAAACTGTTTTAAAGTGCATAATGTTTATCCATTTTAATGAATTAAAATAATACCTAATTTGGAATGTTATAAATGAAATTTATATATTATATATAAATAAATATTAATTTATATTTATATAATTATTTTTATTAATTATATACCTAATATAAAATCATATCTTTCTAGAAAAATACACTTCCTAAAATCCCGTTTTTCCATCGTGTCTTCAGATTTAATTTAAAATTAAATTTTTCCAATTATGTGAGTTAAATTTGTAAAAATGAATTCTATAGTTTTAATCATCATAACTTATAGTATATAAAAAGTTCAAGTTAATTTTTGACCATAATGAATAGTAAAAAAGTAAAAAATAATTACTGCGGTTAAGGTAAAAATTGATTTATCGAGGGTTAAACTAAAACAATAAAGGTTAAAATGACCTAAAAACTTTTCTAAAATATGTTTTATGGAAATATATCGACCCTATAATATATAATTATCTATAATTTTCCATTTTGGAGCGTTTTTTCATTTGATAAATATGGGTATACCTTTTTCTTTTCAAAAATTACAATTGTGCCACTCACCTCACTTATAAAAGGCTACCCCTCTCTACTCTTATTCACACCTTAAAATAAATTTTATCAAAAAATAACTACCAAAATACCTTTCTAAATTCCATCCCCACTGCATAGATCCCTTATTTTGATCATAAATTCATCCTAATAAGGCTTTTGGTGCTTGCCTAAGGAGGTTTCCTAAAGAAGTGGTATCATGCTTTACCAGGAATCATTTTTTATTTCTTTTTCCACCTCCTTAAAATATTATTGAATTATGATTTTATAATAAAACATCTATATCCAATATAATTATATGTTATTATTTTAATGTAATAACCTAAATACATCTCCTCTTCCATAAAATGGGATACGAAATCATTATTCATGTGTACGGTGGACTACCGACTCACGAACAGATGTCATTCGTTTTCCATCATCGCCTCTCAAAAAAAGTGTAATGATGAATTTAAAGTATGTATAAATTATTTTTAACATATTTTTACTTATATAGATCTTATATCACTTATAAATTCTTACTCTCCATTCTGTGGGGGATATGATAATGTTGCTCATGTGTACAGCGGACTGCCACCTCACGAAGCATTGTGATTCATTTTTCACTAATGATTTACATGGAAGCTAATAAGTATAAATTAAATGAATATTTGGGATATAAATAAAATAATTATTATATTAAGTTCATATTTAACATCCTCAAAATATAATATATCATTTTATTTCTTACACTAAAAAATGATAATGTCATTAGTGTACATGTGGACTACCGCCTCTATGAAGCAATGTGATTCTTTTTTCCATCACCACATCACAAGAATAATATATATAAGTATAATTAAAGAAATTATATGGTATATATGATATTATTATCATTATATAAATATAAAATATTACTTACATTCTTTCAATAATGATTTTTGAAAAATGGACACATTACTTATCCGTATATATGGCCTACCATCTCCATGATGGTAACATAGTTAATAATTCATAAAAATATTTCATTATTGGTTTAAAAATTATAATTGAATTATAAATATTATATATATATATATATATATTTCGTGATTATTATTCTTTAAAATTTTAAATAATGAACTCGTATACCAATAGTCAACCTACTGAAGTTGTTTTGACACATAAGCTAAATATCATTGAAACATCTAACGTAAAATTAATTGATTAAGTAATTGTATATAACATAGTAATAAGTTAAATAAAAATAGAAATGAACTTGAAAAAGGTAATTAATCAAGTAAATAATTAACATAAGTTTATTATTCAAGAGGTTAAATAATGAGTGTGAAGAATCGAACTTGAGGTAAAGGACTTCAACATAATTTCCTTTCATTAAGAAATTTTTTGATGTTATGTAGCTATATTCTTTTATGAGGTGTATATATAGACCCTTTAACACATTATATCATGAATTTATCTAATATCATGATATTTAAATCTTTTTTTAATATTTTTCTTTCATGTGGATTATGATTTAAATATTTCCAAAGTGGTAAGGGACTTTCTTTTTATAAAAATCCTCTTTTAAAGTTCCATTAAAACTCTTTTTATTCTATGTCCTTGTTTTTTTAAATTTATTTTATGAATGTAATTATATATACATGAGAGTTTTATAAATGAAATTTTTTTATTTATTTAAATTTTTTTCAAAAAAAATGAATCTTTGTATGGAATGTTTGACATTATTTACAAACAATAAAAGAAATGTTTTATTTTAATGTATATGGTGATAGAAAATTTTCCCACCACCATAACCATTTTTTGAATTTTGGATTGCCTTATAATAATACATGTTTTATTAAAATAAAAAACCTATTTCCCTTGTTTTTAATAATTTATGTTTTGAAAAAGGTTTTTTAAAAGAAAGGGGTATTTTGATATCTGAAAGTATTTTGAAAATGGGTTTTAAAGAGATTTAAAGGGTTTTATGATGAAAAGTTGCATTCTTTAAATGTTTTATTCATTATATGGTCCTTGTACATTGTTTATTATGGGTTAAAACATAAATCATCAAGTGATCATGTTATATATTATATGATGGGCACACCTAGATAGCACTCCAATGTATTGGTTAATCATTGTGTTCTATAAATAATTATATTCAATGTTTTTCATATGGTTATTCCAATTTTTAAGGGTTCTGGTAGGGTTCTGCAATGGTTCTTTAAGGGTTATATGAGATAATGTCCCAAGAAAACTACATGAATTTTATATGTTATCAAATGAGTTTTCATGGAAATTTTTTGATTTCAAAAGGAAAGATAGTGATATTTTTTAAGGAAAATGATTCCCTTTCTAAGAAAAATGCATGTTTTTTAGAAAATATTTTTCATGGGCTTTCATTTTTTTCACTAGACTAATGAAATTATTCTTTTTATTTCCCTTACTGAGGTTTTTTTATCATCCCATATTTAAAAAAAATCTATATGGTTTAAGGATTGGTAAAGGAAATGAAGAAATCAAGTTGAAATTTGTAAATATTTTTTATGAAAATAAATCATGATTTATTTTAAAAGTTTTATATTATGTGAAAATGGATACTTATTGTAAGTGTCCACTTTTTATTTTAAGGTTTTTTTATGTATGAGTTATGACCTAATTTTCAAAAAATATAAACCTGAAAAGATCCTAAAATGTAAGATAATTAATTCTTGACTTAAAAATTAATATTATGTAATGTTTATGGTTGGGTCCTTATAACCACATACAAAACCTCATTGTATAATATAATCCCTTTTTCACAATATCTCATCAATAATATTTCACATCCATGTCACCAACCTATATTCCTAATACGTATTTTTTGAATATATGAAATAAACACATCATTACACCATGGCCATGGAATTTAATGTGATGGTTCTGTTCCAATAAAAGGGGTGAGATATAAGCTTCAATAAATATATAAGGGAAAAATACCACCTTAACTTATCCATTAATAAAATGTCATTCATGATGCACCCAACATACCCTACTTCCCACCAACATATGACATAACAGTTTTGGTGACAAAATATAAGTGTGAAAATCATGACATGCATAAATGATAATATAAAAGTCCAAGGACCATTACACATGATCCTAGATAGGAATATATGATGACACAAAAACATGATAAATTCCTACCAGTGGGTTTGTTCTCATAATCTCCCATCTTAGAGATTATCAAGTGTGGACGTTATGAGAAGAATCCTCATGCTCTTATGAGTACTCACACTTGAAATTATACATACTATGTGTCCTATCATAGTATGTTATCCAATACTATAACTATATTGAATAATATCATCATATCATTTCAAGGTTATCATTATAGCGGGAAACTACTATTACCTTATCAATGTGATAGATACCCTATGAGATTATTACATTGAATTTATACATAATAATAAACAATATGTAACAAAATATTTTATTAATATTCAAATAATTGAATATATATGTAATCAAATAACAAATAGTTGGTCCTAGTACACCAAACCCAATAAACTCTCACTTAGACTAGAGACAAATTCTTATGAATTTCGATCCACTGTACATCACATGATAATCATATTTCTGCTATGTCGAGGCTTTAGTCAAGGGTTATTCCATTTTATATTTCATGGAAATAGTTCTCATTGAAATCTATCCTATCTGAGATAAATATCTCAATATATGACACTTCTTAAGTATGTGCTTCATCCACAGATGTGACCTTTCCTCTTTTACAAGAGAAACCGTTGAAGTGTTATCACAATAGAGTGTGATAGGATATTTACTACTAGGTACCATGAAAGGATATTAGATGAAATTGTGTATCTATAATTCTTATTTAGATACCTCAGAATCTAGAATATACTCAGACTCTTCTATAGAATCTACGATTATATCCTACTTTGATCTATTCCAGCTAACAGCACCTCCATTCAAAGTAAAGATGCATCTTGTTTTAGACTTCATGTCATCTTTATTTTTTAGAAACTATCATCCATATAAACTATGATAATTAGTTTCTCATATTCTTTATATACTAGGTACATATACTTTGTACACCTCATATACTTAAGGATAGTATTGACTACCATCCAATGGTGGTCACCTGGATCAACATGATATATGCCCACTACACTCAATATGTAAGAAACATATATTATAGTACACAGAATAACATACATTTAATGATACAATTACCAAAATGTATGGAATACTTTCCATTATTTGTGTTTAATCATGTTTCTAATGACATGTTTTCTTATAAATATGGATGACATGTGGCACTGGAAACAATCTCCTCTTGTATTTTTTCATACTGAACCTATTAAATATCTTTTAAATATATGTAATTTGACTTATTATAAGTATACTCTTGGATCTATCATGATGGATCTTGATCCAAAGAATATATTATGATTCACCTAAGTCCCTCATGGGAAAGCATTTATTCAACCACGCATTAATAGATAATAAGACTGGTATTTCATTTCCAGTAAATAATATTTCATCTACATGTACTATTAAGAAAATGACCACACTCCCGATAAATTTTTTATATACATAAGTCTCACATTCATTCTCTATGAAACCAAATTCTATTATAGCCTTATCAAATCTAATTTTCCATGACCTGGATGCTTTCTTTAATCCATAAATGTATTTTTTTCAATTTGAAAATATTATTGGTATCCTTTGGAGTCACAAACCCTATAGGTAGTGTATTATAGATAACATCATAAATGTTCCCATTAATTAAGTTTATTTTTACATCCATTTTCCAAATATCATTATCATGGAATGCCATAATGGCAAGTAGAATTCTAATGGATTTCAGAACTGCAGTTCGTGAAAATTTTTCATCATAGTCAATGCCTTGATACTATTTAAACCCTTTTGAAACTAGTTATTCCTTATAGGTATTTACTTGTCTATTCATGCCTAGTTTCTTCTTGAATACCCATTTATAATCAATGGAATTTACATCCACTGGAGGATCTAAAAAATCTAGACTTGTTTTTTGTCCAAGGAAACAATTTCAGAATTCATGGATTCTTTCCACTTGGAAACCTTTGTGCTATTTATTGCTTCCTTATAGGTTGGAGGTGTAACATCCAGAGTTTTAAATAAAAGATTTATTTATTTTATTAGTATTTTTTTAATTCAATTTTAGTTATAATAAAAAAATGTAAATATATACAAAATTATTATAATGATACTTTACTAAACATGTTTTGATTAAATACTAATTTTCTAAACATTGTATTATTTTTGAAATGTGATTTATTATTAATAAAAATATATGAATACATGTTATAATATTTTATTTATGAAATTATTTTTAAAACATTGTATATAAATTGACATAGAAATTTTATTGAATTAATAATAATAAAATTTAGTAATAGATTAATGATGATTTTATAAAATTAGTTTTATTTTATTTCAAATGATTTTTAATAATTATTTTTTTTAAAATAATTATTATGTTCACTATATCTATTTTATTACCATTCAAAAATATAATTATTTTTATTAATATTAAATTAATTCTAAAATATAAGTATTCATTTTGACTTAATAATTAAAAATTTTATATAAAACAATATATAAGATATTTAATGACTTATAAAAGATATAAAAAAAATTTAAAAATGAAATGTTAAAGAGATAAAATCATGATAGGGTTTTTTATGAGTGAGGGAATAGGTAGGGAGAGCTCTTCGCGAAGAGGAAAGGCTAAGAATGGGTTTATCCCTTTATGGTTGTCCGATAAAAGCTACAAATCGGGGGTTTTAGAAGACTTCAGCAATGGATTCAAGGTTTACCGTGTGTGTTAAGTTGAGCCACGTAATGGTCAAAGCCAATCAGAAGTCCAGATATGGATTTGAGTTCGAGGTGTGTGGTTTCAGTTAGGGTTTCGATCTCTGTGAGGTAGATTGATCTTGTTTCTCTTGTCAACGTCTAACATCTATGTTAGTGCCTTGAATTTGATCAAATCTATGTTAGCGTTTGTCAAGATTTTTATTTTTCTTCAACTATCTGAAATAATATGATATTCGTATTTATTCTCAATATTTTTTATTATCTATTTATATGGATTAGTTTTGTTACATTGTGATGAAGTAATTACCAGTTGCAATTTATATTTGATCTATTTTGGATTTTTATTATTTGAATGTCTTTGTTATTCATTTCCAGTTTATATCATTATCAATTTATGATCATCATTGTTTTTTTTGTGGATATGGATTATTGTGTCTCAACCAAACTTCTTCTGTAATAGGATTTTTCCATCAATTCATTGAATACTTCATCCGACAGTTGTTTTCAACAATTGAAAAGTTTTATTTAGTTGAATTTCAAATCAAATTGAGATACTATCGTGTCTCCATATTTGATGTAAATGATTAAATAATTATAACTATGAAATTTAAACATTAAAAAAGTTTCTATAAAATATATTTTTTCTATAGAATGATAGTATATATAGCCAGACTTTTATACCCAATGTAAATGCAATTTGAAAGTTCTCTTTTGCATGCCCTACTTGGGTAGTGGATTTCTTGGGTATTGTGTTGCATGGGTCATCCTCTATGGTTCCATTAGAGGTAAGGAATTATTTATACTTTAATTTCAATTACATTTTTATTTTATAAGAGATGTTTTTATTTATTTTAGGATTATAATATCTATTTTCTAGTTGGCTAAAGAGATAGATTTTCTTTTAATATATTTTCCATCTTATGATTATCAATTCTACAATAAGTATGAGATCATTTATTTTCTAAAATAAATTAATTGATTTATTCTTATGCATAAGGGAAATTTATATCTTATTTTTTAATTATTCTTGATAGAAATTAATTGATTGTGTTTTTGTAAGGGATTATTTATTTTTATATACTATCTTTGCGGTTTCATTTTATTTGTTTTTATAAGGAAGAACTATTTATTTTCAAGTAATTTTTATTTTTGAAAAAGCTTATTTAGTGGTTTCTTTAAATTAAAATCAAACATGTTTTATATAAGTTACCTTCAATTTTATGATTATCATTTCTAAAATCAGTATGAGAGAAATTATTTTATAAATTTAAATAATTAATTTATGCTTATGTGTAAAGGAACTAATTGTTTTTCAAACACTTATGAGTCTTTATTTTTCAAATTTATTTTTAAGGTATAGTTTGTTTAATTACTTTTATATAATTACATGTAAAGGATATATTTTATTTTTTCAATTTTAAGATTTTCAATTCTAAAGTTAACAAGGGACTTTATTTATATATAAGAGACAGATAATCAAATGATGTTTCATTTGAATTATAATAACTTATTTTGATAAATTATTTATCTAAAAATATATTTCAAATGATTTTTCAAGGAATTATATCAATTAAAATAATTTATCTACATGCACGTCATACTCATTTCACGATTATAGTCATATATTGATGATTTTTCATGCCACTTCATGCATAAATATACATAAGTTTTATTATTTGAATTTACATTTATATATATATGTGTGTGTGTGTGTGTGTGTATGTATATATGTATGTATGTATGTATTTGTATTCAATATATATAAAAATTGGTTTTATGATTTTGATAAATGAAATAATATTTCATGGATATTAAATATTCTTTTATCATCATTCTATATATTAAAAAAATCTTAGAATTTGAAGGATTTGGTTTTTTAGAATACAGAAAATGAATATCATGATGTTTTCTATATATATATATACATTTATACATAATTATATGTATATTCTTGTTTATGTTTTGAAATAAAAACTTCAGTGATAAACGTATATATAACTAAAACAAGCTTAAAATGTTTTCAAGAAAAATCAGGCACTTAAATGTAGTAAACATGGTAAGCAATTAGGGAGTGAACCCAATCCCTCAACATGTGGGTAGGCCCAAGATAGCCTTCAGTGTTTCAAGTTTTTACAAGCTACAATGTTTGGATTTCAAGTGCTTGCATAGTGATTTCTGAAAAAATCACTAGATTACTTTTAAAGTAATTTTTTTACTTAAGTAAATTCAGAAGTGGAATATTATTTTCAATGTAAGTAATTTAAATTATTTTTTTTCAAAGGGTATTTCAAAAAGTTTTTTAAGTTATTAACCAAATAAATTTTTGAAATTTATTTTCAAGGAATGAATTTCTAAAAGTATGTCAATGATTTTCAAACCCATTACTGGGTAATAGAATGCTCACCCCTTTTTTTAAATGTTCTTCTCAAGAATCAAAGAAGTTGTAAATCAAACTTTGATGCTTTTGGTGTTAGAGTGCATAGAAGCATAGTAGGAAATTATTTTATTTTTGTTCAACACTGATAACTGTAAGGTTTTTTATAATACTCCAGAACCTAGACCGGTAAAAGGTCCTCATTTGTATAATATGTTGGGTAATTGTTCAGTTTATTTTATAAGAAAAAAATACACAGCATGTTCAAGCATTGATTATGGAAGATCCGGCTCGGGTAATTATATGAGGATCAATATTATTAAAATGTTCCTTACTGTAGAAAATGTTTTCTTTATAAAAGAAGGAAAATTTATTCCTAATCATTAAAATAAATCCATCTATATAAAGTTTAGATATATATATATATATATATAATTTTTTTAGTAACTTATGGAGCATAATAACAACCATTAAAAACTAATATAATTCTTTTCAGAAATGCAAGGTGCTAGTCACTAATAGCCACAACAACAAGTCTAGCTCTATTGGCTTCTCATATATCTACCTTACCTCATTCAATATTTCTAAATCTACTTGGTTCTTTTATTTCAATACATATGTGAGAACCAAAATCTATATAGAATACCCAATTTTTGGAAATATATAAATTTTAATCAATAATAAATGCACCTGAATCTTACCCTTTATTCTTAGTCTTGGTGTATTTTTTATTCCAGTGGACCTTTTTTCCACATGATAAACGAATATCATCTAGTTCCCTTTATTTATATTTGATCTTTCACTTCTTAGAAGGATGTTAAGAAGCTTTGGTCTTAGAGATCCTTGCTTTCCCTTTCCATTTTTTTACCATAAGGATGGAAGGCTTTTCACACTTCATCACCTTATCTACTTGGTGAATAAGACTGAGTATATCTAGAAGAAAATTCTCAATATTTTTCACGTTAAAATTTACAACAAATTTGGAGAATATTTGACGGATTGATGCAATAATGAGATCAATATGTTTTTATTCAAGGATTTTAACCCCTAGAACTTCTAGGTTCTCAATATATCCAATTAGAATGACAACATGAGGCCAAGTTGGTAAACTATCTCCAAGATTACTCTGAAAAATATCCTTGGAGATCTTAAACAATTTCTATCTTTCTCCCTCTAAGCATAGTTCATGGAGATGCTAAATAATTCTATAAGCATCCATGATTTTGTGAGACTTTATGATTTTACTAGACATAGAAGAATGAATCAAACATTTAATTTTGACTGTGTTGTTAAAAAAATCATATACAAGGAACTCTTTATCACTCACCTCATTGGTAGGTAGACTAGGAATTGAGGATTCTAGCACATATGATTTCTATTCATGGTTCATCACAACCCAAAATCATCTTGACCACACCTGGGAGTTACTGCTAGTGATGATATGGTCTTTATCAAATATCAATCACAAGGATAATGTGGATGATGAAATTTCCATTTATTCTAAAATTTAAAATAGAAAATTGTTAGTACTTTTCTTAATTAAAAATTATATGAAAAATAATAATAATTAAAATTTTATTAAATCTCCCAATATTTTAGAAAGTCCTAAAAGACCACACCATTAAACTCAAAATGACTAGTTTCTTTGAAATTCTAATGTAAATTATCCATATACCCCTTCATATAACCCTAAAATGGTTGGTTAAACTACTTGAAGGTATTTAGGTAGGAAGGCCTTTTCCAACTACCGGAATGTATCACCTTGATTTGTTGAGTGGCTTCCCCAATACAGAAATACAAACTTGAATTTCATCAATAATTTCCACCAAACTATACAAAGTATAGAAAGGGATACTATTATTGGTGTAAAATGGTTAAGTCAACCCAAAAACTTCATAAGAACTTTCCTTATAAAACTAAGTGTCCCAACAAGGTTTGGTCAAACGCTTAGTTCTATTGGTTTCATTCGTTATCAAGTAATGGAAGGCCAAGTCTGACTTAATATATATTTGAGGGATTTTAATTTATTATGCATAAATTCTATCATGTTTTATCCCTTTCATGAATTTTTAATGTTAATTGGATTTTACTTAATTAATTAACCATGTTGGGTAAAATATTTATGAATAATTAATTTATTTATATTTAATATTTTCACATTAATTAATTAATTTATGTTACAGTGGTCTTACGTCCATAAAATAAATAATTCATAAGATATAAATAAATAAATAATAGATGACCCAATCATGATCTTATCTAATGGTTGATTTATTAAGAAGAAAATAAATCAACCTATAACCTAGGGTAATAACTCCTATTTCTAATCTTGGAATGATTTGCATCATTCCACCTATCCACCTATATATCACCTAAGTTAGAATCATTATGGCTCCATCTCAAACCTCCTCCACACACATTGGAATACTTCATTTATTACATCATTTATAACTCAAATATAGGTGAGGGGAACTAAAGGACTAGTTAAAGAGGGGTTACATAAATAACCATGGACACGTAGGTCCTACATATTAATGGACCATCATTTAATTTAATATTAAATCATTGAAAATCCATAAAATAAAATAAATTAAATAAATACAACACATACACTGGTCATGGTCAAGATCATGAATGGTCATATATGTAATGTATATGCAAAAGTAACTGGCTAACAATCATTTCTTATTCATTATTTTTTATTATAATAGACACATTTTCATTAATTAATTAATTAATTAATTTTCATTCATCTCAATGACCATTTAAAATCATTGGGAGATACCGGTCATAAATTTATTAATGGAAAATAAATGGAAGAACCAATTATTACGTATTATTAAAATAAATTAATTGATCATTTTGATAATTCTTTAAAACCATTATTAAATTTTCAATAAGAATATATTCCAATAAATAAAATAAGTTTCTAATGCTATAATTATCAATTTAACATAATTTTATTATATAATTTAATTGGGAGACTACATGATGTGTACTATCCAGATACACGCCATGTACCTCAGTTTTCATTTATCTATGATACACATCTGGGTATTTAGTGCGTAACTTGGTCAGGCTACGTGGCCTCTATTATCCAACTACACACAGTGTGTTACACTTTTCATGTGTATGTAGAACCCATTGAAGGACTCACTGTGTTTGATGTATGAATGACTACACGATGTGTAAAATCCATCTACACACTTTATGAATGCATATTGCATGTATTCATAACTCACTAATGAACTTGTCATGTATTTAAAGTTCAATAATTAATTAATTTCATGGAATGTATGTTGACTAAACTTCATGTACTTAATTAATACTCTAGGATTTCAGTCTCATGAAATTTTGACTATGTATAATGACCATAAGGGTTGCATGAATTTCACTGCTAACCCATGTATACTACATGTAATGTACACCAACTACACACCATATAATATAGTATGTTGTGTGTCATGTTGTCCTTGTCAGTACACGGTTTGTAAAAAATGCACCATGCACAATCTACTTTTTGGAACATCGTGTATCCCATGAAAGGTCTATGTGAAGTGCACTTGGGTACATAGTGTGTACTATAGCTTCACACAATATATATTCCCATGCTATCCTAATAGAATCCTTGATACTTATTGATGCCATCTTCAGTCATTCTTCATCTTTTCCCTTAAGAAAATGAAACACTGAGATATCATGATTAATATGTCAAAAACATGTTAATTTAAATTGGATTAAAGAATGAATAATATGAAATGATATATTCAACCATGATTGTGAATATAGATAAAAAATCAAATAAATAATTGTAAATTTGAAATGTGTCCACTATTATACCACTTGATGGTTTCAGGTGTAGTGGAAACACCTTTGGTGGGAGTTAAATTAAAATTTATTTTAATTTAGAGTTTCCTAAAACCCTAAGAGAGGATACTTTATGGTAAATTTATAATTTATTTATATCTTGAAGAAATGATTAAATCGTCTTAGGATGCTTTCTTTGATGATGTTGTTGATCTTTTGAAAACCCTTTCATATTACCTTCATTGTGCTATAAGGATTCAAGTGTAGAATCCCTCTAATGGTGATCCATGCATTCTATTTTGATCTTTAAGAAAAACCAATTGATTTCTAGGTGATAATGTGGAAAATAAAATGTATTTCATTGTTCATCTAGATCACTATAAGATCTTTTGGTCTTGAATAAGTTCTTCTCATTCTTGAGAATAAGAGAGGATTAATTCGATCAGGAGACAGAGAGAGAGAGGTTTGTTGTGCACAATGATTCTATATTCTCACTTTTTTATCAACCCTACATAATAGACATAACCATATATTTATAGAGATAAGGATTAGATTCAAATATTATTTAATTTCATACCAAACAATAAATAATCTAATAATCATTAACAAACCTCGTGTAAAATAATAATAAAATATTATTATTATTTTATGATGTGCAATAACTTGTGAAATGATAAATATATTTTTACTAGAAAGAAAATTAATATTTATCAACATATGTTGTCTTGGTTCATTTATCCTTCCTAAAATTTATTAAATACCCAAATAAAATACTTAATTAAATATTTCATTCATTAATAAATATTTGTGATCATTAAAATGTGAATAAAATTATT
The DNA here is from genome assembly GCA_963277665.1 of Viscum album. Taxonomy (NCBI): domain Eukaryota; kingdom Viridiplantae; phylum Streptophyta; class Magnoliopsida; order Santalales; family Viscaceae; genus Viscum; species Viscum album. The sequence goes on along the minus strand of OY728147.1, from coordinate 1,945,603,473 downwards.
CCTCATTCTTGAGAATAATATTTATTCTATTAATTAAATTCAAATATAATTTAATCAAGATCAATGGTAAAACTTAGTGTGTGACCCTCTAGGATTATTTTTCATTGCAATTATAATATCTTTCCTAAAAAACCAGGATTACTATCTAGTAATGGTTCAAGTCACCCAAGATAAATAAATTAATGTTAGAATGTTGACAACTAGATATGGATGTTCATAGTGTAATATAATACCTTTGTCAAAATATATCATCAATCAGGTTTCAAATTTGTTTCACCAATCTATATGATTGATATGACTTTATTTGACTATCCCAATTAAACACATCATTAAACCATGGCCCTGGAATTTAATGTGAAGGTTCTATTCCAATCAAAGGGATGAGATATAATGTCATGAGTTGGCCTAGATACCCTAGTACCCGGATAAATGAGTTGATCCTGAAATAGCCTGAAGGGCATTCCCAATCCCCACAGGTTGGTGAATAGAACTTGGCATCACACAAGATAGAGTCGGAATGGTTTTTTCATATAAATATACCAGAATAAACATATGCATATCAACATTATCAAAGAAAACACCCAATGGAGATAGTATCAGAAGTCAAATAGGTATAAAAAACCCAAATAGTACATCAACAAAGTACCAAAAAGACAAAACAATAAGCCCAAGTCCCAACGAACATAGAACTCCAAGCCCAAACTATCAACAACCACCACCTCCAAGTGGTTATTTCCCCTTTCTCAAAATTGGTAGAAGGAAATATACAAACTCCTAAAGGTAAAGGTAGGGTGTGATCTAAAATACCAGTAGGGTCTCACCAAGTGATCCATAAAAATATACCTATATAATAAAATAATAAATGCTTTAAATTTCAAATAAAAAGGAATGGAAGTACAGTTTCATATTTAAAACAAACATGATATTCACTTCAATTGATGGAAATATTTAAAATAATGTTTTAATAAAAGAATTACATAAAATAATTTATACAATTCACAAGGCATGTGTAAATCAGTTTAACAAACAATGGAATATAGATATATCACAATAATTCAAAAATGAGCAACATGTTCATATTCCAAGAGGTATGATAGTTCTAGGTTATGGGATCCTCACACACTCTTATAGTGATAACGGAAATGTGTACACACATCCCTCTGACACTATCCAAAGAGGACTAACCAACATCCCACTGAGGATAAGCTCTATCAGTAGGTTTATTTCAAAGTTGTAAAGAATCAATTTATTGCTAGGGAAATCCCAACCTAATGTGTTTGTCCTAAATAACTCACTAACTTTCTATGATTTCATGTTGTCAAACAATAATCAATAATGGGAAAATTATTTCAAAACTATTCAAAATACAATTGCCCCATTTTCCATTTCAATATACCAATTTATCATTAAAAAAACATGGGTTTTTAATCAATTCATGCATTTTCTAGGATAAAACCAAATGGGTTCTTATAAAAAAATAATTGATTTTCTTGAAATCAATTTTAGAAATAAAATTCCACTATTTTCATCAAATCTAAATCACACAACAATTCATTAGAATTGGGGGTTTTTTCCAAAATCCATACCATTTTAATTTAAATCCCAATTACATTCAAATTCAGTTTTTACAACACAATTGAAATCATTTAAAACAATCAAGAAATTTAATGTTAAATTAATTAGAAGAACTTATACAGAACCACCTTCCATAACATGGAGATAACGTACAACAACACCCACAATGGGAAACTCTAATAAAGAATATTGGGAATGGAGATCCAAGAATCAAATATATATTCAATATCTAAAATTAAAGAGTTTAGATCCCTCAATAATAAGGAGATCTAACAAAAATAATTATGAGAGAAGGAGAGAGTAGGAGAGAAGGAACAGAGGAAGAACTCTTATCAGGGAAAGATCGAATGACATTCTCCTAGCTTTAATCTACTTTTGAAAGGGTTTGGAGGGGCCAAAATCACCTCTAGGGAGCCACAAAAAAATCAAGTTAAGGTTGATTGGATCATCAGGCACTTAAACCAATGTTTCATAATTTTAAAATAAAATTTTGGAATTAGAAATTTCTACATGCATAGTTTACCAAATCGTGCACCCTAACCATGCACCCCTGCTATGGGGTGAATGGTTTCTCCTTGGTGGGAACATGGTTTTTCAAACTATGATCCAACCATGAAAACCCCTACTTACTATGTTTTTATGGTTTACCCTTATTGGGTGCATAGTTTGGGAAAGTTGTGTGCCAACTATGAATAGCCCTAAAAGTTCCAAAAATTTCCAAATTCACACCCAAATCACCCCTAAACGAGACCCAACCAAGGTATGATTAAATAGGGTAAAATATTCCTTGAAAGAAATAACATGATATTAAAAACTCTCCACCATAGAAACTTTATGTCCCCAAAAATTATGTCAATAAGTCTTCATGTCAAAAATATGATCCCACTTCTCTCTCATCAATGGCTCTCTCTCCCAGGTATCATAAGTATCAAAACCACGGTTCCATAGCACTCAAACCAAAGGTATCACACTCCAAGGAATAACCTTGGTTTCAAAATCAATAATCCTAACTGGATTCTTAGTCATGGGTAAATTAGGCTCAATGTTAAGATCACTCTAGATCAGAACATGAGATGGATCAAAAAGATACTTTTGTAGCTGAGAGACATGAAACACATTATGTATCGATGTCAATTATGGTGAAAGTGCTAAATGGAAATCCACTTTTCCCACCTTCTCAACAACCTAAAATGTTCCCATGAAATGAGGATCAATATTCCCTTGCATCCCAATCTTTTGATGAACTAAATGTGGTGAAACTTTCAAGAACACCTAATCACCAACTAAAAATTGTAGCGGTCTAGTGTGACAATAAAAATAAGATTTATACCGACTCTATACCATCAAAATTATCTAAATAATAAAATGAATATTTTTTGTCATCTCTTGAACCAAGATTGGTACAAACAAGGAAATTTCACCAATCTATAACCAATATAATGGATATTTTCAAGGTTTTTTATAACGTCCTGGATCCAGGTTCCGCCCAAAGGTACCCTGAAACTGGTTGGTCACATGACCTCAAGTGAATTTCCCCAAACACCAGAGGTTGTTGACTAGCAGTGAGGACCATGGTGTGAAAATGGGGAGACTATGCCCTCATTAGCATAGTATACATAGTAAAAAGAAAATAGTAAACAGTAGTGGAATCAGTAATACCATACAAAAAAAGTAAACAACATAAGACTAATAATAATATAACAACTAGAGCATATAAAAATGGTGCATGTCACTTGTGTCTAGGAAAGTATCCAAATAAGTAACAATGATGGAAATACAATACTAAAACCAAATTACAAAAAAAATATTAAACTCTAACAGCATCATAAGGCTTAGCTTGGTCCCATGCTCTCCAACTCCAACATCAATCAAATACCTTATGAAGAATGGAGCTTGCCCTTATTTATACCTACAACCATATAATCTGTTTGGGTCCAAAACATGACCCAAACAAGGTGTGAGAAGAATCCTAGTAGGAAACCACCAAAGATCTATGTCTAAGTGTCAGTGAATATATATAGCAGGTAATATGCATAAATTAAGTAATAAACTAGGAAGTACTCAAAATTAAACAGTCCTACAGTTTTCAATTACATTCATTTACATTTATTATTCATATGTTGAATCATGTAAACCTTGTGATCTATCCTAATCTATGTATCCCCTATGTAATAGTAACAAATAAAAATATCATAAGACCATCTAAACAATCAAGTAAAACCTAGTCAAATCATGTGCTTTGGCTTAAAAGACTCATCACCATCATTCAATTATTAAATAACAACCCTTTTGGGAAAGTTCTCATATTCTAATCCCCCCAGTCTAACATAACAACAATTCATTTAGTGATGACCCTCTGGGTATCTCTCACCGTCTAACCCCTCTGGTCTAACATAGCACTAATCATTTACAAATAATAACCTGGGTAGCTCACACGGTCAATACCCCTTGGCCAACATAGCATAAATTCATTTAATAACGACCCTTTAGGTAGCTCTCACGGTATAACTCCTATAGTTTATGACCACCTGATAGCTCTCATAGTCTATACCTCTAGGTCAACATAACAACAAAACATAAATAGATAACCCTACCTTGTGAATCTCTCACAGTAAAATTCCCCTTTTTCAAACTTTCACAGTATGTATCACATGCATATCGTATAATCATTGACTTCATCATAAAAATCAAGGCATGGAAAACACGGAAATCCTAATAGGAATCCTAGACCAAATGGCCAGAAAATATTCAACAAGGGAAACACACCCTTAGTGTCCTATAATCAAGGTATATAACCTTATACATAAAGAACTACCCTTTTATCAATATACCAAACCATAACAGATAATAAACAAAGTTTAATTCCAAACATGAAAAACCCCAAACGTAGGTATATGGCACTTTTATCATATATAATGCAAATACAATCAACGAAAGGCACAAACCACCTACATTGATGTTGTACGATCAATACTCTTGAATATCATCCCTTGAATTGTCCAAGATCGGCATATATCTACAAAGAGGTGAAAAACTCTCAACCTTGAACAACACAAATGAGATAATGAATTAGGAAGAGAGGATCTATGGGAATTTAGAACTCACCAGTGGAATTCCAATGCACCTTATGGTGTCTCAATCAGAGGTCGGACGGAGAATTAGGAGGGTTTCTAAGTTCTTTAGTTGTTCATCGCTCTCCTGTACAAACCAAGGGAAAAAGAAGATGTTTCTAACGATGAGATGCAACCCCGCTCTGATTTATCAAATAAAAAGAAAACTACATGACATGTTCATTAAATGTACATGCCTTGTAGTATCTTTAACCATCCTCCACCTTAAGCGGTCTACCAGGCGGCCTACACAGTCATGTACTTGGCCATTACACGACCTATACGTGGGTGTATGCGGTACCCCGGTACACGGTGTGTACTCATATATACACAGCGTGTACTTAGAAAATTCCCCTTTCTTCTTGTTTTCTCAAAAACAACCCAAAATAAATATCCATACCTGAAATGAAGATCTGGGTTCTTACAAACTTCCCCCCTTAAAGCAATTCATCCCTGAATTTCCCTTCCAAGGGTGGTGAAGAAGAATTTGTGAACAACTCTGGCCAATGTGATCGTACGTCGGCCTCACTCTCCCAAGTCTCATCTTGTACTTTCCCATGCTATCATAGCAGTTGTACCATATGAACAGACTAGTCATAGAGAACCTTCGTGATGTGATCCATAATCTGAATTAGGTTCTCCTCAAAGGATGAATCCACCTCCAACTCAACCTCCTCGGGTTGAAAAACATGATATGGGTTTGAAAAGTAACATTATAGCTAAGAAACATGAAAGAAATCATACATAGACTGGCACCTCTGAGGTAATTGCAACCAATAGACAACTGGCCCAACTCTCTCTGAAACCTCAAATGGCCCAACGTATCTCAGTGAAAGATTTCCCTATCTCTCAATCCTCGTGTTTCCCAACCTCGGTGTGACACGTAAGAAAACTTGATCTCTGACCTTGAACTCCATAGATCATCTTCATCGATCAGCATAAGATTTCTACCAATATTGTGCAGTATCCATCCTCTTCCAAATCAACTCCACCTTCTCAGTGGTCTCCTAGACAAGATGAGGTCCTAGCATAGCTACCTCTGCTGCCTCCAGCCAACATAGGGGTGATCGGTATGGCCTACCATACAAAGCCTCATAAGGTTCCATCTGAATCGTTTCCCGAAAACTGTTATAGGAAAAATCCACTAGGGTTATGTGTCTCTCTCAATAGCCTCTGAAATCCAGGATACATACTCATAGCATGTCCTCCAAAACCTGAATCATGTGCTCGAACTGGCCATATATATGGGGATTTAAAGTTGTACTTAGAAGTACCTATATACCTAATGCCCTATGTAGTCCCTTACAGACACAAGAAGTAAACCAGGCATCCCTATCTAAAATGATAGAAAGGGGAACCCCATGAACAAATACAATCTCCTAGATGTACAACCTTCCAAACTCATCAACAATGAAGGTTTCCTTAATTGGTAGGAAATGTGAAACCTTCATGAGTCTGTCAACAACAACCCAAACCACATCATTCCCTCAAGGCGACCTTGGTAAACCCGTCACAAAATTCATTGTGAAATCATTACACTTCCACTCAGAAATGGGTAACTGCTATAAAATCCCTTCCTGTCACCGATGCTCCACCTTCACCTGCTGACAGGTGGAACATCTCATAACAAAACCAGTTACATCCCTCTTCATACCTAGACACCAATACTGACAGTGTAGATCTCGATACATCTTGGTGAAACTAGGATGAACTTCCCATTATGAGGCATTAGAATCTAGAATTAACTCCTTTCTTATTTCTACTGACACCCATACACATCCATGAAAATGAAAGACCTCATCATCGACTATGTTCCACCTAGGAGTATGATCCTCTACTGACACACTCTCCCATAGGACTAGGCCTTCATAATCTTATAGTTTCCTCATTCAAACTCAATCTAGAATAGTAGAGGTAACATCGATATAAGAAATAAATTTCTACCCATATCTTCTGTGCACCTCTAAATGCATCTCAGAGAATAGACCCATAAGCTACCACTTACTGAAAGCCTCCTAAACTTCCTATATCTGTGTCCTCTTACTCAATGCATATGCCACTGTAGTTCCTTTCCCAGGAATGTAGTAAAGTTAAAAGTCAAAATACTGAAGGTACTCAACCCAGATTCACTGTCTCAAATTCATATCACACTGAGTAAATATATACTTGAGACATTTTGGTTATTGTATACCAAAAAATTATCTCCCAAAAGATAATGTCTCCAACAGTGCAAGGCATGCACAACTGCAGCCAACTTGAGATAGTGCATTGGGTAATTCCTCTCATGTAGCCTCAACTACTGAGACCCTTATGCAACGACTACTTCCCCCTTTCATAATCACTACTCCCAGCCTAATAGATGATGCATCGTATTAAATGGTGTAACTCTTTTCTGGTTCCAAAAAAATCAGTATCGGTGTTGAATTCAATCTCCCTTTCAGCTCCAGAATGGCTGAATTGCAGGAATTTGACCACAAGTACATTTCAACCTTCTTAGATAGGCCCGTCAGTGGTGCCTCTAAGCATGAAAAGTCATGTATAAAGCATATGTAGTAACCATGCATCCCAAGAATACTCCATACATCAAATAAATTCTTCAAATGCTCCCAGGAAACTACTGTTCTCACTTTCTATGGGTCTACTAATACTTCTGTCTATAAGAAAATATGACCCAAGAAGTGAATCTCGTCTATCCAAAAGTGGAACTTTGAGAGCTTAACAAATAACTAATTCTCTCTCAGTGTACTCAATATGATCTCAAGATGAGCGGCATGGTCATGTTGAGTGTGATAGTACACCAACATATCATCAATGAAGATTACCACAAAATAATCCAATTAAGGATGGAACACTCGATTCATTAGTTCCATGAAAACAGCAGGCACGTTCATGAGACCGAACAGCATAACCAAATACTCATATAGACCATACCTTCTCAAAAAGGTTGTAATGGGTATATCTGATGTTATAACATGAAACTAATGATAACCTAACCTCCAGTCAATCTTTGACAACACTCGGGATTCTTGAAGTTGATCAAAGAGATCATCAATCCTCAACAAGGGATATTGGTTCTTGACCGTCGATTGGTTTAGATTCTAATAATCCACACAAATTCTGAGGGTACTGTCTACCTTCTTTGAAAAAATGGCATAAGAATCCCAAGGATAAGTACTAGGTCTGATGAAACCATTTGCCTACAACTCCCATGTAACTATAGTGTATCCATACTATATGGAGTAATGGACACTGGTACCACTCCCGACATAATCTCAATAGATAAATATACCTATCTCTCTAGAGGTAAACCTAAACATTCATCTATAAATACATCTTTAAAATGATCCACCTCTGGAGGAAAGTACATCTGTGAAGTCCTCTATTAATCCAGATATAAACTAGAAATCTGGGCTGTAATTCCTCCCAACCCATGATGCTCGGGTCCAGCTCTGCTCGCCTAGACATCCCATTCACCATTGTGTAGAAAAGATTCACCCTCTAGAGACATGAAACTCACCCTAAGGAGATAGAAGTCGAAAAAGGCCTGAAAGAAGACCAACCATTCCATTCCTAGAATGACATCAAAGCCTATCATCTCTAAGACATAGAGGTCCCATAATAAGTAACACCCACCAACCTTAAGAGGGAACTCCTTTCACTAATGTACACTAGTCGTCCTAATCCCCAACAGAGTATCTAGAGTCATAACATCATCAGAAGTAGTGATATAGAGCCCAAGGATCTCCACAATGACAAAAGATATAAAACAATAGGAAGAAACTGTATCGAAAAGGGAAGAAGCTAAAATTGAGGCAACTAGAATCGTACCTCTAACTGTAGAGGGACCAGGATTCTCGTCCTGCTGGGTCCATTCCATCACAAAAGTTTAACCTGTATCGCATCCCTACAACCCTTCCTGACTACCCTCAGCTGATCCACCCTGCTATCACTAAAACTCTGTCGTCTGGCTACCATGGTCACGACCACCTCCTTTGCTTGAACGGCCTAATGAACTCTAGTTTTCTGACTAATGATAAATTGTTGGTCTTACTCCTAAATGTGGAGTCATAACAGATCCCCTCTCACTCTCTACTGGTGATAAAAATTGGAAAAAACACTGAAGATGACCCATCTTGCTGCAAGATCGTCACTCGAATGGGTCCTTCAGGTAATGTGGTCTCATATTCCCACTCTTCCATCACTGGTATCATACCACCTATCTACATAAAGAAACATTGTGCAAAAGATCCCTACAGTGCTTCCTACTATCTATCAAAGGAGTACCAGCCCTGGATGCTGAACCGCCCTGGATCGCAGCTCCCAACTCCCTTAGATTTCTATTGGTAATCAGTGCCTGGTTCACTATAGTAGTCACTGAAGTCAACCTGAAAACAGTCACCTATGATCGGATGTCATACCTAATACCATCCTCAAATCGCATATCCAAGGATATCTCATCACCTCCTAAAACAGGTGCTAAGTGCTAAAGATATATAAAACAAGAAGAGTAATCCATCACTGAAAGAGGTCCCTACTCCAAATGCATGAACTCTCGAGCTCAATCGTCCCTCAATGTATCAGGGTAAGAGTAATCATAGAAGGTACTCTAAAACTCTTCCCAATCCATATCCTGATGATTTACCACTAGTGAGATGACATCCCACCATCTCTTGGTGGAATCACATAGCATGCATATCGCGAGCTTCACCCTCATCTCTGAAGGCATCTCCATATTCTCTAAATAGAAATAATGGCCTCCAACCATGACCCCACATCATGTGGTCCTTCATCCCCTAAAAAAGTGGGAGGATGATGTTGTTGCAACACCCTTGTAAACTCCACCATAGTAGGGGTAGGATGTGGTGCTCCCTGAAAATTCTGCATCATCCTCAAAAATCCTTCATGGAACTATGGATCAACACCTATGTCTGGTATAACAACTTTTTCCAAGATGGACACGAAGAGAGGATCTTTTGGTAGTCCCTGATCTATATTTTTTGGTGTCTGGTCATCGCCTTGTACCTGGCATACAACCTAGGGTCGTCTTGGTTCCATGAATCTGCAAGGTCAAATGCACACCTCAGTACAAAATTATCAAATACTGCAACTTATAAGTGTAAGAAAGGAACAGGATAATAAAACATTCAAGTTTTACAAAAGAAGGTTACACGGCGTGTAGAACCACTACATAGAATGTTCCCTTTAAGTCTTAACATGGATGTGTACTACTACCAACCTGGTCGTGTAACACCCCATACACATAGCGTGTTCACCCTATGACATGGCATGTAATTCAATTTTCCCTTCAACCCAATTACTTCTAAATGGAAAGAACTACACAGTTCTACTAGTGTAACACTACACGGCATGTTCACCCTAGACATGGTGTGTACCACTTAAGTTTCATCAACCAATGTTGTTAGTCACATGACCAGATACATGGTTTATTACTATACGGAATGTTTAATAGATACATGGCATGTAAAACCCAGGTTTCATCCACCCATGTTGTTATTCACATGGTTTAATACACGGTTTATTACTACATGGCGTGTATAATTGAGACATAGCATGTACAACCCAAGTTTTATCCACTTGTGGTGTTACTCACACGGTTGGATACATAGTCTCTACAGCATGGCGTGTACTTCCAGTACACGAAGTGTTCTACAAAACATTTATCAACCTCGTGTATCTGCTCACACAATCAGTCACATGGTCAAAGACTACACAGTGTGTATATATGGTACACAGCATGTACTTAAGAAAAGTTGTTTCCTTTAGAACATAATAACACATGGCATGTGTTCATAACATCACACATTTTTTTGTCTATGTTTATGGATAGAAAGCCTTTGAAACTTCTCTAGAACCCTTAAAAACATAGAATTTTGTCCAAGGAATGACAAATTTTGACCCGTGGGAGCCCATACTCCCCACAAATCAAAGTTTTGCATCATTTTTCACATCATAACTTAACAAAATTCAATTAAAGTTCAACCATGATCCACCAAATTCTGATCCAAGAGGGCCCATAACACCTCAGGAACCAAATTTTGGTGTCCATCCAAACACAACTTTATAATTAGAAATACCCTATCAAAATACCAGGTATTTTATCAAGGAATCTATCACAACATCATGCATATCTTGCAAAAAATATATCACAACAACATGAAATCAGTGATGCACCCTAAATGGCATGACAAAAATGCATGACATGTAATATCTAGTATGTTCTTATATGATGCATGATATGGCCTACCCTCATCTCATCGGGTTGCAACATAAATAGAACCACAATGATATAAATCATAATTGTAACACCCCAGGTAAATAAAGAATATTACATTTTCATATTTATCCATATTTGTGAATAAAATATTAATATGACTTTAAAGGGGACGCTATGCTCGATGGCGTACCCAACACGCAACAACGAGTTTCTTGAGAATCTTACGTTGCACACTAATAATAAAATAATATTATTTTAAATGGTAGTTAACATTTAGCCGTTGTATTTGCGGGAATGGATAGAAATAACTAAAATATGATTATATATGTTTTTAAATGTTTTTACATAAAGGCATAAAATACGGAAAGAATTCAATTTTAGGCGTATATGCCCTAGTTTTCACTAAAGGTTCACTTATCGCCTTTTGATGGATAACAGTCATTAAATATAGTTTTTTTTCACTCTTATACATCCTTTTGGACCAAATAAAACTCTTCTTAAGAATTGGGACATCAAAATTTACTTTGTGTAAATTTTTGGTATCTTTCTGATAAAGTTCATTTTTTAATGAATAGTGTAAAATGTTGTATTTTAATTCAAAACCTCTTTTTAATCTAATTTATTTATATGATTAGATTATCTTTTGAATTGGTTTTAAAGTGAAATTAGAATATATTTTTACCATTAAATCCAATAGTGGTCATTGGCATTAATTTCACTTTGAAATCAGACTTAAACTAGTGTCAATCTTTTGATACTTATTGTTTCATAAAAACATGCTATTTTCTCTGACAGCGGGAATTAATTATTAAATTAATTAATGTGACTTATATGTTTTGAATTTTGTAAAATAGACTTCATTTTTGAATTCAGAATATCAAATATATCTTAGGGTGAATTTTTGGGATTTTTCTGAAAAACTTCAATTTTTGATGAATAGTGAAACCACTAAGTGGTACTTATAAAAACTGATTTTTCCGTTTAAATGAAATTTTGCCATCTTTGTGTTTTGAATTTCAAAAATCCGACATACATGGTTTTCATTAAGAAGTAAAATGTGGTTCAATGGGATAAAAATAATTTTTTGGTGAATAGTAACTTATTAAGTTTTTAATCGCGATTAGAGGTAATTAGTGTAGTTTAAGGTAAAAATAATGTTTTAATAATATGAAATGAACTTGACACATGTCCTAACCTCATTGTATGTGTCATGGCCGACCAAAAAAACCCATGGGTCAACTTGAGGACCCCATGAAGCCACTTTGGTTGGAAAATGACATTAATATCTTTTTATTTAAAGTTAAAGTAAAAATGAGACAAACATAAAATGTTTTACTAAACCAATTTTTACATGGGGTTATACAAATCATATTTTTTACTATAAATATTCATCGGAAATCTAAAAAGATTTAATACATCATATTATTTTTTTTATAACTTTTAGACATTAAATAAATTAAATTATTTATGACATCATAATGATGCAGCGATGACCTCATTATTTAACGATTTAAATAAAATGGAAAGATAATGTAATATCTAAGACCTACACATGTCCAAAACCTATTGGATGAGTGGATTTAGAACCTTTATCATCTTATCCTCGAAACACATCAATGTGGAACCTCTTAAATCCGAATACCATTTTAAAATAAAGTGACTTTTCTTTACCTTCCAAGAGTGCCCCTCCTCTCCTCTTATAAAAGGCCCCCACCTCTACCTCCTTACCCACACTCCCAAAGCCTTTGGCTCGGCCAACCTCTGACCATTTTGTCTCTCCACTTCCCTCTATTACTCCATGAAGCCTCAATTTGTGCAGAAGTCTTCCCAAGGAATCCTTTGAGCTCAAACCAAATGCAGTTACCCGATTTTAAGGTAATGTCTTCACTTGAGTACTTTTGTTTTATTTTGCTTCTCCAACCCCCTAAAATCTTTTTATTCATTTATTTTGTAACAAATACAGTATCATCAATATACTAGGATTTTTTTATAAGAATTATTCTAGCTACACTTTCACACACCTACATCTAATGGTTAAAGAACATATTGTTTCCGTGGATGGCGAATTTCGGCCTCCCGAAACGATGATTGTTCAACATTCTTTTAATACATTCAAAGGTGGAAATTAAGATGACACTATATTTATATATGATATATAATATGTTTATGATTTCCTTAAGCTTCTTTATTTTTCATTTTGGGCAAACCTTAATGGTTTCCATTATGGATAAACGTGATATCTTCATTTAAGGAAGTGTGGACTACCGCCCCCTCAAAGTGATTTGATTCGTTAATACCATATGTGTTACGTATAAAGGATATATTTAATTATATTATATATGATACCATACTGTAATTAAAATACTATTATGTATCATTATGTTTTAATTCCATTAAATATGAAATATAAATGGAAGTAGCGTTCATGCGTACGTACGGCTTACTGTCTCCATGAACGGTACATTTCATTTCTTATCTCAAAATGTTATGTAATACTATAAGTACCTATATAAAATGGATATATATGTAATATATTACATCAAAATTATGGATATCATTCTGGAATTATAACATATATATATCTCTCTCATTTTGTTAATATGACAAAAAATGAAAGTAGCGTTCATGCGTACGTACGACCTACCGTCTCCATGAACTGTGCTTTTCGTTTTTTATCTCCAAATGATATGGAATAGTATGAAATGAATATTTACTGGATATATATGATATCTTAATCATTAATACTATTCTGGAAATTATTTACTTATAACTACATGGGCAATCTTTTTTCAAACAAGTTCATTTTTGACTCATGTACCAAACATCGGCAAAAACGTCTGATATGAACTAACATTATTAAACAATTATTATTATAACATTATAATATGTGATATGAACTGAATAATAATCTCTAAAGGAGGTACTTAGGAAATTATTAATTGACTAAAGTTAATTATTCAGGAATATAAAGAAACGAACAAGACAAGTTGGACTTGAGGTAAGGGATCTTACTCCTCTCTTTCTTTTTAAGTACACTCTTTTATATCATTCCCTCTAAAGATCATCTTTCTTGTTATTGGGATGTTATTTTATATTACACTTTCTGTAATTTTTATGTTCATGTGATGAGAGACCCTATTCTCTCTCATCCATCCATTTTGGAAGTTTTGAGTGGCGCCGTTAGGCTGCCGAATTTTCGTAAGAGATCTAACCTCTCTCTTTCTTTTTAAGTACTCTCCTTTATGTCACTTATTTTAAGCTCCTCTTTGTTATTTTGGGGGATGTTCTTTTATATTCCTCTTTCTATAAACTTTAAGTTAATATTATGAGATACCCTGTTTGATCTCATCAATCCATTTTTGTAAGTTTTATGTGGCGCCGTTAGGCTGCCGAGTTTTCGTAAGGGATTTTTCATCTCACTTTTATTACCATGAGATTTATGCTACATTTTCCACAATTTCCTTTGAGTGGTGTATGTACTGACCATTATTCTACTCTTTGTGTAATATACTTTCATTTATGAGTATTTACATCAATGATTTATTTTCCTTCCTTCATGGGGTGTATGTTTTGAAAGATACCCAAGTCGGTAAGGGAACCTTTCACCCTCCTCTTTTTCAAAAGACTTATTTTGTTGGGTCTTTTAATTTACATATTGTTATGTTGGGATATGTTCTCATATATCCTTATTGATGTAAATTTTATGTCCATGTGATGAGATACACTTTTTATCTCTCATCAAATCATTTTGATGTGACGCTGTTAGGCTGTCAAGGGAACTTCTTAACCCAATTTCGATTTCTTTGGGTTCAACATGTAGTTATTGAATATGTCATCCTTTGAATATGTGTGAATGACCTTTGATTATTTTACACTTAATATCCACTTATATTTGGTGTATTATTTTTTCACCCATAATTATGTAATTGATTTATCCTTAAACCAAGGATACCGTCTTTGTATGGGACTTCGTCTCAATATCCTTTCATTGAGGAATATTTTATTTTATACACAACTTTCTTTTATATGGTGTATAAAACCCTTTTACTTTTACTTTTATCCAAAAGGAATCTTTTTTATACGAAGCGTTTTACAAAATGACAAAAGGGAATGTTTTTGTTGTACGTATGCGGCGACAACGACTTCTCCACCGCCGTGACCATTATTTGAGTTTTGGATTCCTCTACAATCCATACCTTCTTTTTAAAAAAAAATACCATGTTTTACTTTTCTTTTATCTTGGTATTGAAAATGGTTTTCATAATGTTTTTATATCAATGTGTTGTATTGATATCTTGTGATTGAAAGGTGGGAATGTTATGTTTCCTTTATGCATGTTTTATGTGATACGATTATGTTAAAGTTCTTGGGAATTGTTATGAAAACAGGTGGTTCCGTGATAAACTATGGGCGGGTGAGCCCGATATAGCTCTCCAATGCATTGGGTAACGCGAAGGAGTGAAACTTTAAGGTTTCTCCAAAGAGATTTAGGGAATATACTGTGATGGGTATTCCAAACGTAACCAAGAGGGTTACTCTCTACGTAAGAATGTTATGAATGCCTCAAGTTACCTCTATGTCTTATGTTTTCTATGATTTATTCATGGTTTAATGAGGTATGTTAAAGTGCCTATGTTTTATGGGTAAAGTATGATTTCATTATTATGTATATATGAACTCATGTTTCCTTTCCATATTTTTATA
Source organism: Viscum album (assembly GCA_963277665.1). Classification (NCBI taxonomy): domain Eukaryota; kingdom Viridiplantae; phylum Streptophyta; class Magnoliopsida; order Santalales; family Viscaceae; genus Viscum; species Viscum album. Next base: position 1,945,587,849 of record OY728147.1, on the reverse strand, counting down.
ACCCTTACTGAGCTTTTTATGCTCATCCCAAGTTTTTGAAATGTTTTTCACAGGTCAAGGGAAAGGTACATGATGTGATGATAGTGTCAAGGATGTGTCAAGAAAGAATCCATGTTTTATTTTCAATATGTTTCCATTGATGGGAAGAATGAATATTGTCTTTTATGTAACCACTTTGTTTAAATGTGGAATGTAATGCAAGTTTCATGATCTAATTCTCTAAAACTCTAAACCTGAAAAGATCCTCAATGTGTAATCTTGTAATAACTCTATATTAAGTAAGGTTTAAGGTTGGGGCCTTATAGTTGGTATCAAAGGTCGGTTTAGATAACTTTAGAGGTTAGGGTATTCTTTAAGCATAAGTGACATTACCATATTGGCTAGGATTTTAGAAAGTGTCATAGTTTTTAGATAAAGTGAATGAGTAAGTATATCTTAGTGTTTATCTTACTCATTAGTACATGATGGTTATGTTGATATACTCACACTGACCTTTTTGGTTTTAGTAAATGGCTGGATCTAGCAGGCACCAGAGAGACAACAGGTTTGAAGGAAACTGTGGTGGTTCTCTGATTAAGATACTAGATAAAATGGAGGATTCAATGAGGAAACTCGTGGTTGTTCTAAACCAACTATCAAGGAGTCATGATCAACCACTTGAACCTTGGTATGATCTTTAATGCATCATGTACGAGATGTCCAATCGATGTGGAAGTTCAGGTAATAATTATAAAGGTAACCATTAGAGTTTATATGATCCTTACTTTTGAGGTAATTATGGGTTACTATATGTTATGATGGAAGTGAAATGCATGAGATAAAATTGAGGTTAAATTATGTTATGTTTATTTTTGATGATTTTATCTCTTTTTGGGGAATGATTTAAGAATTATATAGTTTTGGAAAAAGGACAACACGCAGACCGTGTGACAACCCGTCGCTTCAGACAAAGCTGCGGGAATCGAACCCACAACCAAAGTGCGACTGGTATTTATCGCCTACCACTGGACTACGTGAAGTCCCTGGTTAGTTTGACCGATTCTTTTTAGTTATATGATTTTATGAATTAAGATTAAGTTGATTTTGGGTTATTTATGAAAATGGTTAACCTATCATGGAGGATATGTGATTAGGTTAAATTACTTGTCAATACGAGACTTTAGGAGCAACTGATATTGTTTGGAGATAAATGTTACGATTTAACTTGGAAGACTATGTGACTAAATCCTTCAAATATTTGGGTTTCAATATTATATTGGTTTACTTTGAATAATTTTATGGACAAATTGTTTATCGGATGGTCCTCGTTGAACTTTGGGTTTTGTTGGACAAATTTTGAGATTAAGAATTGATTTTCTTTTTATAAAGGGTTATCCTTTTTTGGATTATCTGACCTTGTACTAACCTTTCTAGTTTTGGTTTTGGTTAAAGCCTAAAGACATGGTATGTATATAGTTCTCTTTTTTGGATTAGGTGATTCTCTAGAAGTTGATTATAGTACTCTTAATGCGAACAAGTCTCCCTAAATACTCATCTTTTGGAAAAAATATGAGTTTGATTAAGGAATCTAGTAAAAGTCGAAAGTCAACATGATAAGTGATTATGTTTCCTTATGAATAAATTCCTCAATAAAAAGTAACTTAAAACAAAAATGTTGTCTATTAACTTTTCCTACTGGGGAACCCAACACCGTTTAACCCATCAAAAGTTTGTGATTTTCTTATTGTTAACTTTCTCCTAAACATGTTTTCTATCACTCTCCATTAGAACATGACCCTATGTTTTCTCCTCCATGTCCATGTTTTCCTACATGGAGTCCTAGTATGGGTTAACTCGGGTGACCTCTGTACTTATCTTTCTTTATTTTAAAGGGATTGTTTTACCGACTCTTGTTCCGATGTGGGACTTTCAAGGATGTTTCCAAGCGCAATTTTAAATTTGCGAGGATGCAATTCCCAAAAGGGGGGAAAGATGTAACACCCCAGGTAAATAAAGAATATGACATTTTCATATTTATCCATATTTGTGAATAAAATATTAATATGACTTTAAAGGGGATGCTATGCTCGATGGCATACCCAACACGCAACAATGAGTTTCTTGAGAATCTTACGTTGCACACTAATAATAAAATAATATTATTTTAAATGGTAGTTAACATGTAGCCATTATATTGTCGGGAATGGATAGAAATAACTAAAATATTATTATATATGTTTTTAAATGTTTTTACATAAAGGCATAAAATACGGAAAGAATTAAATTTTAGGCGTATATGCCCTAGTTTTCACTAAAGGTTCACTTATCGCCTTTTGATGGAGAAACGTCATTAAATATAGTTTTTTTCACTCTTATACATCCTTTTTGACCAAAGAAAACTCTTCTTAAGAATTGCGACATCAAAATTTACTTTGTGTAAAATTTTGGTATCTTTCTGATAAAGTTCATTTTTTAATGAATAGTGTAAAATGTTGTATTTTAATTCAAAACCTCTTTTTAATCTCATTTATTCATATGATTAGATTATCTTTTGAATTGGTTTTAAAGTGAAATTAGAATATATTTTTACCACTAAATCCAATAGTGCTCATTGGAATTAATTTCACTTTGAAATCAGACTTAAACTAGTGTCAATCTTTTGATACTTATTGTTTCATAAAAACACGCTATTTGCTCTGACAGCGGGAATTAATTATTAAATTAATTAATGCGACTTATATGTTTTGAATTTTGTAAAATAGACTTAATTTTTGAATTTGGAATATCAAATATAGGTTAGGGTGAATTTTTGGGATTTTTCTGAAAAACTTCAATTTTTGATGAATAGTGAAACCACTAAGTGGTACTTATAAAAACTGATTTTTCCGTTTAAATGAAATTTTGCCATCTTTTTGTTTTGAATTTCAAAAATCCGACATACATGGTTTTCATTAAGAAGTAAAATGTGGTTCAATGGGATAAAAATAATTTTTTGGTGAATAGTAACTTATTAAGTTTTTAATCGCGATTAGAGGTAATTAGTGTAGTTTAAGGTAAAAATAATGTTTTAATAATATGAAATGAACTTGACACATGTCCTAACCTCATTGGATGTGTCATGGCCGACCAAAAAAACTCATGGGTCAACTTGAGGACCCCATGAAGCCACTTTGGTTGGAAAATGGCATTAATATCTTTTTATTTAAAGTTAAAGTAAAAATGAGACAAACATGAAATGTTTTACTAAACCAATTTTTACATGGGGTTATACAAATCATATTTTTTACTATAAATATTCATTGGAAAGATAAAAATATTTCCTACATCATAGTATTTTTTTATAATTTTTAGACATTAAATAAATTAAATTATTTATGACATCATAATGATGCAGCGATGACCTCATTATTTAACGATTTAAATAAAATGGAAAGATAATGTAATATCTAAGACCTACACATGTCCAAAACCTATTGGATGAGTGGATTTATAACCCTTATCATCTTATCCTCGAAACACATCAATGTGGGACCTCTTAAATCCGAATACCATTTTAAAATAAAGTGACCTTTCTTTACCTTCCAAGAGTGCCCCTCCTCTCCTCTTATAAAAGGCCCACACCTCTACCTCCTTACCCACACTCCCAAAGCCTTTGTCTCGGCCAAACTCTTCCCATTTTGTCTCTAAACTTCCCTCTCTTACTCCTTTAAGCCTCACTTTGGGCATAAGTATTCCCAAGGAAGCCTTTGAGCTCAAACCAAAGCGAGTTACCCGATTTTAAGGTAATGTCTTCACTTGAGTACTTTTGTTTTATTTTGCTTCTCCAACCCCCTAAACTCTTTTTATTCATTTCTTTTGTAACAAATCCAGTATAATAAATATACTAGGATTTTGTTATAAGAATTATTCGAGCTACACTTTCACACACCTACATCGAATGGTCAAAGAACATATTGTTTCCGTGGATGGCGAATTTCGGCATCCCGAAACGATGATTGTTCAACATTATTTTAACACCTTTAAAGGTGGCCATTAAGATGACAATATATTTATATATGATATATAATATGTTTATGATTTCCTTAAGCTTCTGTATTTTTCATTTTGGGCATACCTTTATGGTTTCCATTATGGGTAAACGCGATATCTTCATTTAAGAAAGTGCGGACTACCGCCCCCTCAAAGTGATTTGATTCGTTAATACCATATGTGGTACGTATAAAGGATATATTTAATGATATTATATATGATACCATACTGGAATTAAAATACTATTATGTATCATTATGGTTTAATTCCATTAAATATGAAATAGAAATGAAAGTAGCGTTCATGTGTACGTACGGCTTACCGTCTCCATGAACGGTACATTTCATTTCTTATCTCAAAATGTTATGTAATACTATAAGTACATATATAAAATGGATATATATGTAATATATTACATCAAAATTATGGATATCATTCTGGAATTATAACATATATATATATATCTCATTTTGTTAATATGACAAAAAATGAAAGTAGCGTTCATGCGTACGTACGGCCTACCGTCTCCATGAACGGTGCTTTTCATTTTTTATCTCCAAATGATATGGAATAGTATTAAATGAATATTTACTGGATATATATGATATCTTAATCATTAATAATATTATGTAAATTATTTACTTATAACTACATGGGCAATCGTTTTTCAAACAAGTTCATTTTTGACTCATGTACCAAACATCGGCAAAAACGTCTGATATGAACTAACATTATTAAACAATTATTATTATAACATTATAATATGTGATATGAACTGAATAATAATCTCTAAAGGAGTTACTTAGGCAATTATTAATTGACCAAAGTTTATTATTCAGGAATATAAAGAAACGAACAAGACAAGTTGGACTTTAGGTAAGGGATCTTACTCCTCTCTTTCTTTTTAAGTAAACTCTTTTATGTCATTCCCTCTAAAGATCATCTTTCTTGTTATTGGGATGTTATTTTATATTACACATTCTGTAATTTTTATGTTCATGTGATGAGAGACCCTATTCTCTCTCATCAATCCATTTTGGAAGTTTTGAGTGGCGCCGTTAGGCTGCCGAATTTTCGTAAGAGATCTAACCTCTCTCTTTATTTTTAAGTACTCTCCTTTATGTCACTTCTTTTAAGCTCCTCTTTGTTATGTTGGGGGGGTGTTATTTTATATTCCTCTTTCTATAAACTTTAAGTTAATATTATGAGATACCCTGTTTGATCTCATCAATCCATTTTTTTAAGTTTTATGTGGCACCGTTAGGCTGCCGAGTTTTCGTAAGGGATTTTTCATCTCACTTTTATTCCCGTGATATTTATGCTACATTTTCCACAATTTCCTTTGAGTGGTGTATTTACTGCCCATTATTCTACTCTTTGTGTAATATACTTTCGTTTATGAGTATTTACATCAATGATTTATTGTCCTTCTTTCATGGGGTGTATGTTTTGAAAGATACCCAAGTCGGTAAGGGAGCCTTTCACCCTCCTCTTTTTTAAAAGACTTCTTTTGTTGGGTATTTTAATTTACATATTGTTATGTTAGTATATCTTCTCATATATCCTTATTGATGTAAATTTTATGTCCAAGTGATGAGATACACTTTTTATCTCTCATCAACTCATTTTGATGTGACGTCGTTAGGCTGTCAAGGGAACTTCTTAACCCAATTTCGATTTCTTTGGGTTCAACATGTAGTTATTGAATATTTCATCCTTTGAATATGTGTGAATGACCTTTGATTATTTTACACTTAATATCCACTTATATTTGGTGTATTCATTTGTCACCCATAATTATGTAATTGATTTATCCTTAAACCAAGGATACCGTCTTTGTATGGGACTTCGTCTCAATCTCTTTTCATTGAGGCATATTTTATTTTATACACAACTTTCTCTTATACGGTGTATAAACCCCTTTGAATTTTACGTTTATCCAAAAGGAATCTTTTTTATACGAAGCATTTTACAAAATGACAAAAGGGAATGTTTTTGTCGTACGTATGCGGCGACAACGACTTCTCTGCCGTCGTGAACATTATTTGAGTTTCGGCTTCCTCTACAAGCCATACCTTCTTTTTAAAAGAAAAATAAATACCATGTTTTACTTTTCTTTTATATTGGTATTGAAAATGGTTTTCATAATGTTTTTATATCAATGTGTTGTATTGATATCTTGTGATTGAAAGGTGGGAATGTTATGTTTCCTTTATGCATGTTTTATGTGATACAATTATGTTAAAGTTCTTGGGAATTGTTATGAAAACAGGTGGTTCCGTGATAAACTATGGGCGGGTGAGCCCGATATAGCTCTCCAATGCATTGGGTAACGCGAAGGAGTGAAACTTTAAGGTTTCTCTAAAGAGATTTAGGGAATATACTATGATGGGTATTCCAAACGTAACCAAGAGGGTTACTCCCTACGTAAGAATGTTATGAATGCCTCAAGTTACCTTTACGTCTTATGTTTTCTATGATTTATTCATGGTTTGATGAGGTATGTTAAAGTGCCTATGTTTTATGGGTAAAGTATGATTTCATTCTTATGTATATATGAACTCATGTTTCCTTTCCATATTTTTATAACCCTTACTGAGATTTTTATGCTCATCCCAAGTTTTTGAAATGTTTTTCACAGGTCAAGGGAAAGGTACATGATGTGATGATAGTGTCAAGGATGTGTCAAGAAAGAATCCATGTTTTATTTTCAATATGTTTCCATTGATGGGAAAAATGAATACTGTCTTTTATGTAACCACTTTGTTTAAATGTGGAATGTAATGAAAGTTTCATGATCTAATTCTCTAAAACTCTAAACCTGAAAAGATCCTCAATGTGTAATCTTGTAATAACTCAAGATTAAGTAAGGTTTAAGGCTGGTGCCTTATAATAATAGCAAAAAATAATTGAATCACCCAACAGTGAAATCAAATCAACTGTAACAATTGAAAAACCAGAAAATTACAATATTTGAGGTAACTTGGCTTTTCTATATACACTGGTTAGTTACTCCTGGGAACATCTTATGATCATGTACCTATTCCTTCCTATCTTGATCTATAGGCTCCAAATATAAAGGCAAAGCAGAAAAGAAAAATCCTCTGATACCACTTTGTAACGTCTCGGTTCCAGGTGCCACCCAAAGGTTCCCCAAAACCGGTTGGTCACATGACCTCAAGCACATTTCCCTAAACTCTAGAGGTTGTCGACTAGTAACGAGGGCCATAGTGTGATAATGGGGAAACTATTCCCTCAATGGCAGAGTATACATAGCAGAAAGAAAATAGTAAACAATAGTGGAAGAGGTAATACCATACAAAAAAAGTAAATAGCAGAAGACTGATAATAATATAACAACTGAAGCATATAAAAATGATGTATGTCACATGTGTCTAAAAAAGTATCCAAACAAGTCACAATGCTATAAATACAATACTAAAACCAAAGTACATAAAAATAGTAAACTCCAATAGTTTTCAATTATATTCATTTACATTTATTATCCATCTGTTGAATCATGTAAACCTTGGGATCTAGCCTAAGTTTTGTATCCCCTGTTCAATAGTAACAAATAGATGTATCATAAGACCATATAAACAATCAAGTAAAAACTGAGTCCAATATTGTAATTTGTCTTGAAAGACTCATCACCATCATTAAATTATTCAATAACGACTCTTTTTTGAATTTACTCACAGTCTAATCCCCATGTTCTAACATAACAACAATTCATTTAGTAATGACCCTTTGGGTAGCTCTCATGGTCTAACCCCTCTAGTCTAACATATCACTAATAATTTACAAATGACCACTTGGGTATCACACACCGCCAATACCCCTTGGTCAACATAGCATCAATTCATTTAATAACAACCCTCTGGGTAGCTCTCACGGTCTAACCCCTCTGGCCATTGACCACCTGGCATCTCTCATAGTCTATACCTCTGGGTCAACATAACCACAAAACATACATAGATGACCCTACCTTGGGAAGCTCTCATAGTTAAATTCTCCTTGGTAAAACGTTCACAGTGCATATGACATGCATATCATATAATCATCGACTCCATCCTAACAAGCAAGGCATGGAAAACATGGAAAGCCTAACAGGCATCCTAGACCAAATGGCCAGAAAACGGTCAATAAGGGAAATGCACCCATGGTGTCCCATAACCAAGGTATATAACCTTATGCATAAGAAACTACCTTTTATCAATCTACCAAACCATAACAGGTAATAAATAGGGTCTAATTCCAAACACGCAAAACCCCAAACATGGCTATACAACACTTCTAGCATATATAATCCAAAGAAAATCAATTAAAGGAACAAAACACATACGTTGATGTCATACGATTAATAATATTGAATTTAGGTCCTTGAATCGGCCTAGATCAGCGTAGATCTACAAATAGGTGAAAAATACTCAACCTTGAATAACTCAAACGAGAGAAAGAATATAGAAGAGAGGATCTACAAGAATTGAGAACTCGGCGGTGGAATTATAATGCACTTTATGACATCTCAATCAGAAGTTGGATAGAGAATTGGTAGGGGTTCAAAGTTCTTTGTTCGTTTGTCACTCTCCGATACAAACCAATGGAAGAAGAAGACGTTTCCGAAGATGAGACGTGACCTCACTTTGATTTATAAAATAAAAAATAAAACTACATGGTGTGTTTATTAAATTTACATGTCATGTAGTATCCTTAATTTTCCCCCACCTTAAGTGGTCTAACATGTCACCTATGTCACGACCCGTCCTCGGTGCCCATGCCGTGAATACCCCAAGCCCGCCTTCCATAGGCTAGGGGTTGGAGACTAGCACCAAGGCGTATATCCCAACAAAAAGGGAAGGCATTGCCTTTAAAAGTAAACAAACACCATAGAGTAATCCATCAGAAGTAAACACTAAGTAAACTGAGTACAAGTAAGTGCAGAAAGTAAATGGACCAGAATACAAACCCAAACTGAAAGTAAAGTACAACTGGAAAGAAAGTACAGCAACTGAAAGTAAAGAAGCAACATCGAGCCGTCCACTGGTACTCCCACCTGAAGGGTGGGTACAGATATCCACCTCAGCTCCTCGGGTCCAGCCGTCCACTCTGTGTACGTCCCTCCCAATGGTCCACCTCCAGGTACCGACTGCTCCACTAGCCTCTACCATGATCAGCGTTGTCCGTCATCTGCATCCAACACAATGTAGTGCGGGCATAGCCCGTGCAGGGGTGAGTATAAGCTACTCAGTAGGGACCCCGAGACCCCTGAAGGTCTCCCATAATCCACAAAGGATAATCCACAAAATAAACATACAATCACGAAGTAACATCCAACACTACTTAGGTATATGCCCATACATATTCCTAAGTCATCATTTCCAATTCGGCTCCAGCATCCGAGCCCAAGTTCGATCACGTCCACACAGGATATCACAACACAATCCACATAGGAAAGCAAGTCAATCATATCGAAGATAATGATTGAAAGTCAAGACTCAACTCACACAGGATATAATTCTTTGTAAGACGATAGAGATGACCAGATGTAGCCACTGATTCATCTAAGCTGTCAGACCCACACAGGATTGTTAGGTATTAACCCCCGCAATGACCCACACAGGATTTGACCCACACAGGATCGGTAGGCACTGGCCCACACAGGACCGCTGAGCGCTGACCCACATAGGATCCGACCCACACAGGATCAGTATCACTGATCCACGTAGGATCGTTGAGTGTTGTAGTCATCATCGTCGAATCTACAGAGGATTTCTATACAGTCGTCATCATCGTCGCAGTCGTAGCCAGCTATAGGGTTCCCGCACATACTAAGCTCGTTCGGGAGGGTCCGCTCCACGAGCCGAGGGGCTGATACATCAACTGACATGAAGTCCGGGGTTGATGTATCCAAAAGATCTGTATCGTCAAAAGGAACTCAAAGTCACAGACGGCACGTCAATCGGACGCCCGGTCTAAGAGTTATTGGTTTTTCGTCCCAGGGGCCCGGTTGGTTTTTAAGTTAAAACCAACCTGACCATACTCCAACTGTGTCCAAACCTTGAGCGGAGTAAGCCAAAAGGTCTGTCTCACTAAGAGGAATCCAACAAAGTCGACGGCACGTCAATCAGACATCCAGAGCTCAAGTTATAAGCGTTTTCGCTGCGAGGGCCCGGTTGGTTTCGTGTACGAACCAACCAGGATGAACCCAAAGTTCACCTAAACCTTGAGTGTAATATACCGAAACGACCTTCTCGGTCCAAGGATTGCATCATAGCTGACGGTGTGTCGATCGGAGGTCTGCATACCAAGTTATGGGCAAAAGACCGAAAGGGGTCCGCGAATAGGGGGTTCGGGCCCGGTCCAACCCGGCCCGATACCCCCTGGGTCAGCCCGAACCAGGTCGACCCAGCCCGGGTCCGGGTCCGGCCCATTAGGGCGCAGCCCAGCCAGGAGGACCGGCCGTAACGGCTGAGCGGTAGGGGGGCGCTGCCCCCCTGTGTGTAACCGCGGCCCCCATGTGTGGGGCCGCTCCTGTCGGCTAGTCGGGGGTTACGACCCCCAGCCCTTCTCAGAAGCCGGTCGGCCCGGTCCGGCCGGCCGGTTGCTGCTGCCGCGGGACCGCCGGGGTCCCGCCCTCCTACTCCAGCGCCGGTGGCCGGAAGCCGGCCGCCGCTCCCTGCTTCTCCACGGCCTATGGCCGCGGCCTTGTTCCGACCGGCGCGGCGCGACGGCGCCGCGACCTTGTTCGACTTCAACGGCGCGGCGTGACGGTGCCGCGCATCCTTGCCGCATGATCCTGTGTGGTGTGAAGGCACTGCGCCATCTCCATTCTAAACCACAGCAAGGTCAACAACATAATTAAGGGAGGAGGGACAGTCGTGTTTGTGTGGTCCGGGCCCCTCCCGTTAATCGATAGCAAGTGGCTAAGATTACGAAGAACGCTCGAATATTCATGAACATAAATTCAAACCCCTACCTCAAGCATGGTTGAACGAAGGCTCGTCGCGGAATTGAACGTCGCGGAAGAAGGCTTCGCGGAAGGAGAGGGTCGTTGGAGTCATGGTACACGGCGTCGCGTCGTCGATTTCCGAGGAAGGTGTCTCTCATCGTCACCCGTCGGAGGAGGTCGGCGGCGGTGCGTTCTTCGTGTTCTTCGATGAAGAAGAAGAACTTCAAGCCTTAGAGCATTTTCCCCAAATCCTCTCACAACCCAACAACTCTAATAAAATAAGTGTTTGTCATATTTTATTTATCATGCCAAGAATTTGAAATTCAAAATTGAAACAATCAATTAATTGAATTAATTGAGAAGTTTAAACCACCCAATTTAATGAGGCGTTTAATAATTAGATAAACGCAAGAGTTGACTTTCATTTAAAGGGGGGTGTGGGTGCGTTACCTAATTAAAAGAGGGGGTTGAAGAAATTAATAGGAGGGGCTCGTGTGGGCCCCACCCCACAAATATCCTACCTAGTGGAGTAGGATATAGCGGGTCCCACTCCAACCACTTAGCTTAAGTTAAACTACTTTAAATAAAATAAAATTGGTTTCACCATTTTATTTTATTCTTTTACTTAACCCAAAATTTTAAGTATCACACTCGAGCAAGCGCAACTCCAGAAAAGGTGTTCCTAAAAAACTATCGGTGCTGCGCTTCCATCGGTGCCCTCAGAATTCGATTCCGAGCACCGTTTCAAAAGTTATAAAAACCCGCTCGTTCGTTCACTAAACGTACCTGAGCTAAATTTCAGAAAATTATTCTGGGCACACCGGGCCTCGGAATCAGGTGCCGTCAGAAACTGCATTCTTGTAAAATCCAAAATCAAATTAATAAAAAAAATCCCTTGAATTATATGGGTCTTTACAACCTACAAGGCTATGTACTCATCCATTACATGGCTAGTACATGGTTGTATATGGTACCCGGGTGCATGGAGTGTACTCCTATGTACATGGTGTGTACTTATAAAATTTACCTTTCTTCCTTTTTTTCCAAAAAAACAACCCTAAATAAAAATCTATACCTGAAATGAAGATCTGGGTTCTTACATTGTCCATAAAAGGCCTCAAAAAGATCCATTTTGATCATAAACTGGTAACTATTGTTATAAGAAAACTCAAAAGGTCCTAAATGGTCATCCCAAACTACAAAAAAAATCTAGGATTTAGGCATGAATCATATCCTCAATAATATGTATGGTTCTCTATGTCTACCCATTCGACTATAGATGGTATGTCATACTCAAATGAACCTGAGATCCTAGTGCCTCTTGAAGGTCTCTCTAAAAGTGTGAAGTAAATTGAGGATCCCTATAAGATACCATAACATATGGAAATCCATGAAAATAAACAATTTAATTCACATAAAAATTTCTCATATAATCAAATTTGGTTACATCATGAATGGTTATAAAGTGAGCTAGGTTAGCTTATCAATCACAACTCATATCGCATTCTTCTTTTTCTGGGTACACAGAAACACAACCACAAATTTCATAGAGATTTCATCCCACTACCAAGTTGGCACTGAAAGTGGATGAATCAAAATTTAAGGTCTCTAGTGATTGAAATTGACATATTGGCACATAAAACAATGATAGAGAAAATTGGCAATGCCCTATCTCATACCTGGACACCAGAATCGATGTTGCATATCATAGAACATATTTTTTGTTTCTGGGTGTACTACCCACCGGGAATTATGGAAATACCCTATCATATATTTCCTCACATGAAAAGGTACAACATAATAGTTCTAGAAACATAGAATACCCTCTAAGGAGAATTACCACTATGCAATGGTTTCCCCATCATAAAGAGAGTCTCAAATGTTGTAGAATTCGTCATCAATATGATATTCCTATAGAATCATCTTGAGAAGAGAGGAGGTCAACTAAAAATTGGACAAGGAAACATTTTTCATTGTTTCCTAGACTCTAATATGCAACTGTTCAAAAATATCCATCAGTTTCCACTCTTTTTATGATTCTTTCATGGCCTGGGTTGGAAGTTCCCTACTCAAAGCACCTATGATGACATTAAATTTCCTTGGGGTATAGGCAATATCAAATTCAAAGGATTATGGATACGGTACCCAACACCTATGGTATAGATTCAAATTTTTGTATAGAAGATATAAATCATACTCATGTGGTTAGAATATATAGTAAACCTTTCTATTAAGAGTTCATGCCACTAACTCTTAAGTGCATGCATCACAACTATAAGTCCATGGTCATGGGTTGGGTAATTATTATCATGTAGCTGAATATTCCAAGAGACATATGAAATAACGTCATCACCATACATAAGAACACATCTCAATCCTAAACTCAATGCATCATAGAAGACCACATAGCCTTTCATGGACTCTAGAAGAGTCAACACCGACGCAGAAGTTAAAAATGTTTCAGCTCAACAAAACAACTATGACATTTCTCATCCCAAGAAAACATTAATCCCTTACAATTTAGAGTAGTCATTGAAGAATCCAACTTTGAGAAGTACTTTAACAACCATAAATAATATCTAACTAAACATAAGAAGATCCAAATCTTGAAAATATTTTTTGGTTGCTCCAATGTCACAAAAAAAATTCACCATCTCATAATCAACTGAGATACCATGTTTGGATACCATGTTTCCCAAGAACTTAACTTTTAAAATACAAAAATAACATTTTGATAGATTGGAATAAAGTTAGTGATTTCTCAATAATTCCAGAACTACTCTTAGATGATGCACATGATCCTCCTCATATTTAGAGTAAACAAGGATTTCATCCTCAAACACTACCATGAAGGTATCAACATAATCAGGGAAAATCATATACATTAAATACATAAATATAGTAGGATAATTGGTTAGATTAAATGGAATGAAAATATACTCATAATGGTCATACCTGCTCTAAAATTTAGTTTTTTGAATTTCATATTCTTTTATTCTCTACTAGTGATAACCGGATCGAAAATAAATCTTTGAGAACCACTTTTCACTTTTCAAATGGTGAAACATATCATCAATCCATGGAAATGGATTCTTTTTCTTTACCATAACTCGATTGAGTTTTTAGTAATAAACACAAAGGAAAAGTGATCCATCACCTTTCTTAGAAAAGAGAAATAGTTCCACCAAATGTGACACACACGGGCATATAAATCCTTTCTCTAAAATATCATCCAACTGAGTCTTCAATTATTTCATTTTAGCTGGTTTCATACAGAAAATAGATATTGACTGGGTACCTAGCACTAAATCAATAGAGAACTATACCTATCTTACTAGTGTCAAACTAGATTAGTCAGAAGGAAAATTTTAGTAAACTCAAAGAAAATTGAGGGATAACATCACTCAAAGATTCTCAATCTATGTTAAAAAACACTCATATTACTTTCCTCAAATATGGATAAGAAGGTCCAGATCTACTTGAACTTAGGTCCCAATCTCCCAGAATAATATGACACACCCCATCAGGCATAATAAAGGTGAATTTTTTAATATAACAATCAATTTAGTATTTTCTATCAATGATCCAATCCATCCTAAAAATGATATTAAAAGGTTTCATGTTAATAACCATAAAATCCCAAGAAGTATCAATCTCTAATAAAGATAATAAACAAGTAGGACAATGAATACCTTACTCTCTCTTCATTCCAAGGTGTGTAGTCATATGCATTACATAAGATAAAATATATGTAGGAAGATTTATAAGATTCATAAAATAGGTTTACATGAATGAATGAGATACACAAATATCAAATAAAGTAGTTACTAAATATTATTATCTAGTAATGGTACCTCTCAAAGTTACAGGACTTATATATGCTTCCTTTGGAGACTCTTATGCTATGTAAAGAAAATTCATTCTAGATTCCTATGAATGGAACCACTTTTTTCATAAAGTATTTGATTTCACCATATTACTTTTAAGTGATAATGATATTATGCCAATATATAGAGCATAATATACATGAGAGAAATTCTTCAAATGACCTGATAATCTTTAGGAACTACATACCTTTGGTGCCTTAGTTCAAACCCGTTTCAAGTGCCTAGGCTTTCCACACTAGTATCAAATCAAAGGGCCTCTTCCAGGAACTACATGAGGTCTAAAAGAAACATACTATCAATATCTACCATGAGAATAATCATTCTTATTCTTTCCTTTATGAGAACTCATAAAACTTCCACTGGGAGAAAAAGGAACTTTTTTCAAACCTAAATTACCAGTCAGGCCCATCTCGAACATCAATACTCTATCTATAACATCAATATAAAAAGGGATATTTAGCAAGCAATACTAAGAATGAATATCATATAGAAGTCCCATCTCTAACCATAGATTATTAATCTTCTAATTTGATATAATCTCATGTGAAAATTGCACAGGATCAACGAAGCGATTTTCATATTCTATCACAGTCCTATCATCCTGCTTGAGTTTGAAAAAATATATAGCCTTGTATAACACCATAGACTTTGGATAGAACTGGTCCATGAAAATGGATTTAAATTATTTCCACTCTAATCCCTCATTCTTCTTCTGCATCACTATTGTGTCCCAGCATCTCCTACTAGTCCCCTCTAACTTGAAGGTGGAACATTTCACCTTGATCTCATCGGGTGTCTTCAGGAACTCAAACAAAAGTTAAAACCTTCTCAACCAATCTTAAGCCTCTTGAGGATTGTTTGAGCCTTGGAACACTTGTGGCTTTTAGAAAAGGAACTCTTGAGTTTTATTTTATAAAACATACCTCTAAGGTTCCACAGTTGGAGCCTAAATGGGACTGGGTGCAAGTGCTTATCCCAAATATTGGACAACATGCACTATAACCACAATCAGACTGGTCCATAGGATTATTTTCTCACTATAGTTCATCAGCAGCTTCTTCTTGGATCCTATTTTCATGTTTTCTAGGATTCATAATGATACACAACATCAGTAAACAACATTTAATACATCAAAAGATTACTCAGATCAACACTCAAACAAGAGCAACATGGGAAATTAATCCCATCATATAGATAAACAAGATTTAGATTTTAGCCTATCCAAATCAAAATTAGATAAAATACTAAAACTAAACCTCAAGACATATTTCCAAAACTACCCCTGGTGACTTAAGCCTGATTGAGGTGAGAACCATCCAGGCACTCACTCGTAACCACCATCTAAGTCCTGAAAAGATTACAAAAGTGCATGATGACATCAATGAAAGAAGCTAAACCTAGAGCTTTGATACCACTTTTTCACTAACCATCTCAGATACCCAAGTACCTTGATAATAGGTCCAATCTTGACATATCTTGAAGGTAGTTCCCAATCCCCATGGGTTGGTGACTATCACCTAACATCACACAAGATAGAGTGGGAATGGTTTTTCCACATAAACATAGAAGAAGAGAAAAATACATATCAACATGATTAAATAAAACTCACAAAGGATACAGTACCAGAATTCCAATAGTATAAAAAACACAAACAATAAATCAAAAAAAAATATTCATCCCAAGTCCAAATGGACATAGCACTCCAAGCCTAAAAGATCAATAACCACCACCTCCAAGTGGTGTTTTCCCCTTTCTCAAGCCTCACAAAAGAAAATATATAAAATCCCAAAGGAAAAGGTAGGTTGTGAGATAAAATCCTTGTAAGGTCTCTCCAAGTTTACCATAATAAGATTCCAATAAAATAAACCAATACATGATTTCAATTTCAAATAAAAGAAGCATAGAAGTACAATTGAATATTTAAAACAAAACATGTTATTCATTTAAATTGATGGAAAAAATTAAAACAATTTCTTAACAAACATATTTATATAAAATAGTTTATATAATTCACAAGTCATATGTAAATTAGTTTAACAAACAATGGAATATACATATATCACAATAAATCACAAATGAGAGACACGGTCATCATCCAAGAGGTATGAATAGTTCCAGATTATGAGATCCTTACACACTCATATAGTGATAACGAAAATGTTCACACATGTCCCTCTAACACTAGCTAAAGAGTACTAACCAACATCCCACTAATGATAAGATCTTCTAATAGGTTTATGTTATAGTTGTAAAGCGTTAATCTATTGCTAAGGAAATTCCAACCTAGTGTGCGTGTCCTAAATAACTCACTAAATACATAGTATTTCATGTGTTTAAACAAAAATCAATAATGGGTTAATTATTTCAAAGTTTTTCAAAATAAAATTCCCACATTTTTCATTTCAATATTCTAATTTCTCTTCAAAACCCAATACATGGGTTTTTAATCAATTCATTCATTTTACAACATAAAACCAAATTGGTTCTTATCAAAACAATTTAAGTCATTTTCTCAAAAATCAATTTCACAAATCAAATTCAGAAATCAAATTCAGAAATCAAATTCCATAATTTCCATCAAATACAAATTACACCCCAATTCATTGTAATTGGAGGTTTTCCCCAAAATCTATACCATTTCAATTTAAATCCCAATTATCATAAAATTGGTTTTTCACAATACAATTGAAATCAATTAAAATAATCAATAAATTCAAGTTTAAATTAATTATCAAAACTTATATGAAACCACCTACCTTAACGTGAAGATCATGTATCGCAACACTTGTAATAGGAAACTCCAATAAAGAAAGTCAATAACAAAGATCCAAGAATCAAACCTAGATTCAAGATATAAAGCAAAAGATTTTATATCCTTCAACAATAGGGATATCTAAAAACCATGAGGAGGAGAGAAGTAGAGAATAGGAGAAAAGGAATGGGGGAAGTGATCTTATTAGGGAGATATTGAACCACAATCACCTAGATTCGATCCACTTCATAAAGGGTTTGGAGGATCCAAAATCACCTCTAAGGAACCTCCAAGGAAAAATAAATCGATTTAGGGTCTAATGGTCTCAATAAGAACTTAAACTAAGGGTTTCAGAACTTTAAAATAAATTTTCAAAATTAAAAATTTCTACGTGCATGGTTTCTTAGATGGGGTCACACAATTTACCAAACCTTGTGCCCTAACAGTTCACCCATGTTATGGGGTTCACAGTTTCTCCTTGGTGAGTGCAAGGTTGTTTAAAATTTATGCCAACAATGAAAACCCCCACTTCATGGGTTTTCATGGTTTACCCTGGGTGGACACACGGTTTGGGAAAACCATATGCTAATAATGCATAGCCTAGAAAGTTCCAAAAATTTCCAAATTTTCACCTGATGTACCCCTAAATGAGACCCAACCAAAGCATGATTAAAAAGAGGGTTGAAGATTACCTAAAAATAGTAATGGATGTTACATATAAGATTACATACAGTTGGAATAGACAAATCCTTCCTTGACTTATCCACTAAAAACATGTCATTCATGATGCACCCAACATGCCCTACTTCCCTCTAACATGTGGGGTGGGGTTTTTGTTTAGAAAATATAAGTGCACAACTCATGGAATGGATAAATGATAATCATAAAGTCAAAGGACCATTACACACACTCATAGATAAGAATATATAATGATACCAAGACATGTGGAATTCTAACTAGTGGGTATTCTCTCATAATCTCCTGTATTTGAGATTACCAAGTGAAAACTTCATGAGAAGAAGCTATATCCCCTTAAGAGTTCTTTTACCTAAAAATTTACATAATATATCTCTTAAAATAGTATATTATTCAACCATAGAACTATATTTAAGAATAACATTATATCACTTCAAGTCTATCATCATAGTAAGGAACATCTACGACCTTATCAAAGTGACAAATACCCGAAGACATTATTACATTAAATTATGGTAGAAAAATGAACAGTATGTGACCATATATTTAATTAATATTCAAATCATAGAATATACATGTAATCACATCACAAAAAGTTAGTCCTAGGACATAAAATCCAATACAAGTATACCAAAAACCTATCACCTAAAATATAGTTTCTTAAAATTATTATGGAATGCACCACCACTTCTAACTCAAGATCATATGTTGGGTAGTTTTGATCATATGGACTCAAATATCTAGACCCATAAGTGACCACATGACCATCTTATATTAAAACTAATCCTTACCTGACTCTTAATGAAAAAAAAATAAAATGTACACTTACCTGAATTGTGTAAGGTTAGGATCAGTTCTATTTCCAACCTCCCTTTCATCTCTTAAAAGTCTCTAATAAGAATCTGACCTCAGGAACATCACCCCCTTCTTGGTATGGTTTATAATCAGAAATAAAAATTAATAAAATTCATGTATAAACCTTTGATATTAACCAATAAATACTAATAAACTACATATCCCAAAAACTATTGGGATGATCTCAATAAATCATAGCCTTGACCTTTTTAGAATCTATGGATACACCACACTCTTATATCACATACCCCAAAAATCTCTCCATATTAATTCAAATTTGATACTTTGAGAGCTTGGAATATAGTTAATGATCTCTAAGTGTGCTGAAAATAATCTACATGTGTGTAGAAAGATCCACCCTCAATTAGGATTACATGATAATATCATCAGTAAATATGATCATAAAAGAATCCAAGTGAGGATAGAAGACTTGATTAATCATGGCCATAAACATTGTCAGCACGGTCATAAAATCAAATGGCATCATAAGGTACTCATATAAACCATTCCTTCTCATAAAGGTAGTACTAGGTATATCATAGGGCCTTGATCATAACTGATGATATCAAAATTTGAAATAAATCTTAGAGAAAACTTTATCCCCTATAAACAAGTCAAATAAATCTTCAATGCATGGAAGTGAACATTGGTTCTTGACCATCACCTGTTTAAACTTCAATTAATCCATACACAAACTCAAATAACCATTTTACTTTTAGAAAATAGTACTAGAGCACTTTAAGGAGACATAATCTGTTGTTTAAGCTTATTTAACTCTAAATCCCCTTACTGAGCCTTCATATCTCGAAGCTCAATAGGAGTTATCTTATACGTTGGAATAGACAAAGGATAGATGGTTAATAAAAGATTAATCATGAACTTAATCTCATTATAAAGTGGAAAACTTTAAAAATCCTCAAGAAATACATCCTAAAACTATTAAATGATGGGAGAAAAAATTATATGATGTGTCTCCCCATCATCTCTAATGAAACAAGAAAAGTAGTTTGTGATCCCACCTAGCTTCAAAAGGTCAGGTCCTAAAGAGCCTTCCCTCGTATCTCACTCTCTAATAAAGACATAATATCAATCCTTGGTAGTCATAAATGATACTAATCAATTATATCAATCAATATGGGATTAATACCCTCCCATATAATACATTTTTAAGATCACATCGAATCTTCACATCTATATTATAAAGAAATACTAAAGGAATCTATATAATCTAATCACTATGCCACACTCCTCACACCTTAGAATACCCTCAAATCATACCCCTAAAGGAATATTGATCGACATTTCCCCATAAAATGTAACATAACGGGTAAATAAATAAATAATAAATTCTCTTTTTTATTTATATTTTGTGAATTAAATATTAATTTTACTTTAAAGTTGTTGCTATGTTTGATGGCATACCCAAAACGCAACAACAGGTTTCTTTGAAATCTTACGTTGCACACTAACAATATAATATTATTATTTTAAATGGTAGTTAACTCCTAGCCATTGTATTGGAGGTAATGAATAAAACTAACTACAATAATATTATACATGTTTTTTAAATAAAATTTAGAGGCTTAAAATGTGAATGAATCTAATTTTAAGCATAATTTACTTTAAAAGGTCGATTTACCACCTTTTAAGGGAAAACCCTATTTAAATCTAATTTTGGTCACTTTTATATGTTATATTTGACAAAATAAAATTCTTCTTTATATTTGGGACATCAAAATTTACTTTGGGTAAATTTTTGGCATTTTTTTGGTAAAGTTTATTTTTTAATGAATAGTGAAAATACTGTATTTTTTTTCAAAAGTGACTTTTAATATAATTTATTTATATGGTTATATTATATTTTTAATTGGTTTTAAAGTTTAATTTTATTATATTTTTACCAATTAATCCAATTTTGGTCATTGGATTTAATTTCACTTTGAAATTGGACATAAACAAGTGTCGATCTTTTGATAGTTATTGTTTCTTAAAAACATGTTTTTTGTTTTGAAAATGGGAATTAATTTTAAATTAATTAATGCAACTTTTATGTTTTTGAATTTGATAAAATAGACAACATTTTTGAATTCGTAATATTAAATATATATTAGGCTGAATTTTTGGTAGTTCTCTAAAAAACTTCAATTTTTGATGAATAGTGAAACCACTAAGAAGTAGTTAAAAACTGACATTTTCATTTAAATGAAATTTTACCGCTTTTGTGGATTAAATTTTGAAAATCTGACATACATGGTTGTTATTAGTAAGTAAAATTTGGTTCAATAAGATAAAAATAATTTTTGGTGAATAGTAACTTTTGACTTTTATTTACCGCGGATAAAGGTAAATATGGTAATTCAAGGTAAAAATAATATTATAATAATAAAAAATTACCATAAAACTTGTCCTAACCATATTGGTTGAGTCATTTATGACCATGGAAATCTTTGGGTTGATTTTGGGACCCCATTGAGCCACTTGGGAGTGATAATGACACTTCAGATTAATTAACTTAAAGTAAAGTCAAAAATGACAAAAAAAAATACCTTTTAGTAAATTAATTTTTACAAGGGGTTATATAAATTAACATTTCAACTATAAATATTCATTGTAAAGATAAAATTATCTTCTATATCATGGTTTTTTTTTATAATTTTTAGACATCAAATATATTAAATTATTTATGACACAATAATGATGCAGTATTTACCTCATTAATAAAAGATTTAAATAAATAATATTATAAATATTAAAACAATATCCAAAACCTGTCTAATTCTTATTGGATAATTTTATTTCGACCATGAGTCATCTTATCTTCGACTTTAATTAGTTTTGGACCTGTAGAAACAGAATATCATTATATAATAAAATAATATTTTCACACAATTCTAAAGATCCCCTCCTCCCCCTTATAAAAATCTCTCACTTCTAACCAATTTATCACACCTCTAAAGCCCCTTGTCTTGTCCAAAACCTGACCAAATAAGCTCTCAAGATCCCTATCCTCCTCTTAGAAGACTTACCTTAGGAATAATTCACTTCAAGAAGTCCTTTTGGTTCAAACCAAAAGAAGTTACCCAAATTAAAGGTAACAATTCCTCTTAACTTATTTTCGTTTATTTTACTTATCCAACCCCTAAACTCTTTTTATTCCTTTATTTTATAATAACTCCAGTATAATCAATATACTAGGATGTTTTTATGAGAAGTATTTTAACTAAACTTACACACACCTCCATCTAATGGGTGAAGAACATACTGTTTCTGTGGATGGCAAGCTAATGCCTCACAAAACGATGATTGTTCGATTATCTCCTACTGCCTCTCATGGTGTCCATTAAGATGACACTATATTTATATATGATATATATTATGTTTATGTTTTCTTTATTCTTCTGTATTTTTATTTTATATCATACATTTATGGTTTCCATTATGGGTAAACACGATAATTTCATTTGAGGAAGTGCGGACTACCGCCCCCTCAAAGTGATATGACTCGTTAATACCATATATGGGATGTATAAAGGATGGATTTAATGATATTATATATGATATTATACTGTAATTATAATAGAACTATGTATTATTATGTTTTAATACCATTAAAAGAATAAATAGAAATGAAATTAGCGTTCATGCGTACGTGCGGCTTACCGTCTCCATGAACGGTGCATTTCATTTCTTACCTCCAAATGTTATGTACTATTATAAATACATGTATATACTCGATATATATGATATATATGATATCTAAATCATGAATATGATTCTGGATATAGTGAACTTTTGACCATGTGAACAACTTGTAATTATAAGAAGTCCATTTTTGACTCAAATACCAAATATCGACAAAATGAACATTATTAACTTAAATGATTACATAATGTTTATAACATGGTAATAAGTGATATAAAAGGAATAATAAACTTGAAAAAGGTTCTTAATCAAGTAGAAATTAACTTTAGTTTATTATTCAGGAGATTAATGAACGAACGAGTCAAGTCGAACACGAGTTAAGGGACTTCATCTTAATCTCCTTTCATTGAGGCATATTTAGATAATATATACCTTATTATTTTACACGGTGTATAATAAAACCCTTTGAATTTTACTTTAATTCAAAGGTAATCTTTTTCTATGAAGCATTTTACTAAACGAAAAATGGAATGTTTTTAATATTTGCGACGACAATGACCTCTTCGCCACCATAATCGTTATTGGGATTCTTCTATAAGCCTTAATGTTTTCTAAAATGAAAAGGAAATACCTTATTCTATTTTTGGGTGTTTTGGTATTGAAAATGGTTTTTGAAATGGATTGATTATTTCAATATCTTGAAATTATTTCTTGTGATTGAAAATTAAATTTTATTAGTGAAATGTTTATATTTGAAATATTTTATGTGTTATGATTTTATAATGGTACTTGAACATTTGACGGGTGGTTACGTAATAAACCAAATGATGGGTGGTGCCGTGATAAACTAGGACGGGTGGTTACGTTATAACCTCCAATGCATTGGGTATGGAATTTGGCCGTATGGCTATTCCATTTAGTGATATGCATGGAAGTTGACCATATGGTTATTCCACTTAAGAATGTTTATGTCCCAAGTTACCTTTATATGTTATGTGTTCTTTATATGGGTTTTATGGTAATATTTTGGTTACAAAAGGGTAATAAATGATCTTTTATTCAATGAAGAGTATTTACTAATTCATAAAGGTGAAATTTATTACTTATGATAAAGTATTCATGGTTTACTTGTTGTTTGAAAAACTAACAGTTTTCCTTCTTTGTGTATCCCTTACTGAGATTTATATGCTCATACCAAGTTTTTGAAATGTTTTTCACTAGACATAAAGTGGAATAGGGTCAAGTATGGGATCAAGGAAATTTCATGTTGTCTAAAACATGGAACTAGAAAAGACTCTTTTTTTCAAGAGTTTTTATTTTATGAAAAAATGGAAATTGACTAGAAGTGCCTGCCTTGTAATTTTTGAGATATAATGTAATAGTTGTGGACTAATTCTCTAAAACTCTAAACTTGAAAAGATCCTAAATGTGAATTATTCATTTAATTCATGATTGTGTAATGTTTAAGGCCAGGTCATTTTGGTATCAGAGGTCGGTTTAGACAACTTTAGGAGTTAGGGTATTTTTAAATTAATATCTATAAATTAATTTTTGTTAATATTGAAATGATATAGAATTTATATAGTACCATGTTGCTTCGCCTAATCTATTTTTGTGTTCAGAATGGTTTTCCACAGCGGAAACAGGGTAGCTATGTTGGGACGACATCAGGAGGAAGAAAACCTTCCAAATCAACAACCTGAGATGGTCAAAATCGGAACTAAATAGTCTGTTGGAGTGATAGCACAGTTAACTCAGGCTATAAATGGTCGTGTTATCCATGCACGAGATCATCCAGATCAACCACATAGGAACATGTCAATAGTGGATCATTTCATGAGGCAACATCCCCCGTCATTTAGAGGATCATCTGACTCTGTGCTAGCAGAAGGGTAGATTAAAGTATTGTAGAAAATTTTCAATGTCATGGGTTGTTCAGAACATCAAAAGGTTAGTCTCGTTATTTACTGTTTTAGAGGTGAAGCTGATTAGTGGTGGTCGATGGTGAAAAATATCAGGAATAGTGAGGAGATTGATGCTCTTGATAGGGATAAATTCAAAGGTATGTTTTCTAAGAAATATTTTCCTAAGGTGGTTCGTCTTAGGATGGAAAAAAATTTCTAGAATTGAGGTAGGAGGATGACTTAGTGGCTGCTTATGAAGAAAAATTCACTCGAATGGCAAGGTATTCTCCCAATTTCATCCGAGATATTGATAGTAAGATAAATCGATTTTACTCAGGACTAAAGCCGTGATATCGAAGAGAATTAGACTCTTGTGAGTTCAAAAGTTATGAAAAACTTGTTTGATGTGCGGAGAATGTGGAAATGGAGTTTGCTGATGATCAGGTGTTCTTTGAAAAACAATAAAATAAGAGTTCCAGTTGGCAGACAAAGGGAAATGATTCATCAAAGAAGCTTGGAGGTAAGAAAACTAAATATCCATCTTGTGAGAAGTGTGGTAAAATCATCCTGGAGAATGCTTATCAAAGTCTAGGAAATGCTTACGGTGTGGTAAGTCTGGTCATATTACTCTTAACTGTAAGGAAGATGATCAAGCAGGCAATGAAAAGCCAGAGGTAAGATGTTTTAAGTGCAATGAAATGGGTCATTATGCAAATGAGTGTCCAACGAAGAACTCAAATGAGGGAAAGCAACAAGACTACAAGCAGAAAGGGGTGGTGAAGTCCTTTGCAACTACTTCAGTAGATGTTGGGCCATCAAATTAAGTAGTATCAGGTACACTGTTTGTTTGTTCAGATTATGCCAATGTATTGTTTGATTCCGGATCTATACATTCTTTCATTTCTGATAAGTTTTCTAGTAAATTGGGAATTCCATCTCAAGATATGAATCCTGAACTTATGGTAAAAACAGCGGGGGGAAATGTTGAGACAAAAAGAAATTATAAGAACCTTCATGTCCTTGTGTGCAGAAAAAATATACCTGCAAACCTTATTGTTTTGCCTCTAGTAGAGTTTGATGTTATTTTGGGCATGGATTGGATTTCTGTTTATCATGCTAAGATTGACAGCATAGCTAAAGAGGTTTCTTTTCAAAAATATTTTCAGTTTGTGTACAAGAATGAACCCTTGATTTTGATAATATATCAGGAAGCTGAGAAACTAGTAAAATATGGAAATGAATGTTACCTTGAACATATTGTTGAAAACAAAGGAACTGTTTAGATAAATTATGTGCCAGTGGTAAATGAGTATCTTGATGTTTTTCCTGATGATTTTCCTTGTATTATACCTAATCAGAAAGTAGATTTTACTATTGACTTAGTTCCCGATGCTAAGCCAATTTCAAAACCCCCTTATCGAATGGCTCAAATTGAACTTTTAGTGTTAAAGAAGCAATTGCATGAGTTATTAGATAAAGGTTTCATTCAACCTAGCACATAACCATGGGGTGCTCCTATCTTATTTGTTAGAAAGAAAGATGGTTCAATGAGACTTTTCATTTATTATAGAGTATTGAATAACATCACTGTTAAGAAAAAGTATCCTTTGCCTCAAATTGATGATTTGTTTGATCAGCTCTAGGGAGATCAGTATTTTTTGAAGATTGATTTGAGGTCGGGGTACCATCAATTGAAAGTAAAGGTAGCATACATTATGAAGACCGCATTTCATACTAGATATGGCCATTATGAATTTTTAGTTATGCCTTTTGGTTTAACCAATGCACCTGATATATTCATGGATATTATGAATAGAATTTTCTGTGAGTTCTTGGATAAGTTTGTGGTTGTGTTCATTGATGATATTTTGGTTTATTCCAAAAGTAAAGAGGAACATGAAAGTCATTTAAGGGTTGTCTTGAAAACCTTAAAAGAAAAGAAAATGTTTGTGAAATTCAGTAAGTGTGAGTTTTGGTTATAGAAAATTTCTTTCCTTGGTTACATTGTTTCAAAAAATGGCATAACTGTTGATCCTTATAAAACAAAGGTTATTGAAGAATGGCCAAGACCCACAAATATAACCAAGATTCGTAGTTTTATTGGTTTGGAAGGTTATTACCAAAGGTTTTTTGAGAATTTTGCATGGTTATCTAGCCCACTGACTAAGTTAACTCGAAAAGGTGTTAAGTTCATTTGGACAAAAGAATATGATGATTGTTTTCAGGAATTGAAAAGACAATTGGTGAGTGTTCAGTTGAAACCACATGAGTTAAATTACCTTACACATGATTTGGAATTAACTGTTATTGTTTTTACTTTAAAAAATTGGAGGCATCATTTGTATGGAGTAAAATGTGAAATATATACCGACCACAAAAGTTTGAAGTATATATTCACTCAAAAATAATTGAACATGAGATAGAGGAGATGGTTGGAATTAATCAAGGATTATGATTGCACGATTCATTACCATCTAGGAAAGGCAAATAAAGTGCATGGTAATTTGAGTCGAAAAATTAATGCTTCATTAACCATGATACGTTTGGAACAAGATCCTTTGGTTTTTGATTTGATAAACTTTGTCATAGAAGTTGTTGGTTTAGGAAATTCTTCTATTTTGTTTCAAGTGTCAGTGAAATCATCTCTATCAGACATAATAAAGAAAGTGCATAAAGAAGATAGTGAGTTGCAAAAAAATGTAGAGTTGGTTCAAAAGGGTAAGTTTCCTGATTTTAATATTGATAATGATTGTGTTTTGAGGTTTTGAAAAAGATTATGTGTGCCTTGTGATTCACAGTTGAAGAATGAGTTGTTATGTGAAGCTCATAGTTCCCAGTTTTCAGTTCATCCTGGCAGTACAAAGATGTACAGAGATCTTTGGGATTATTACTAGTGGGATGGAATGAAAAGAGAGATTTCTTATTTTACTGTGAAGTGTTTGACTTGTCAGCAGGTTAAAGCAGAGCGGTAGTTACCAAAAGGGATGCTTCAGTATTTACTGGTTCTAGAGTGGAAATAGGAAAATATATCCATGGACTTCATTGTGGGATTACCAAAGACATCTCGAGGTAATAATGCAATATGGGTTATTGTTGATCGGTTGACTAAATCTGCTCATTTCCTTCCTATTCGAGATACTTTGTCTCTAGATCAACTTTCTCAGTTTTATGTTAAAGAGATAGTCATGTTGCATGGATTTCCTCTCTCTATTGTATCTGATCGTGATCACAGGTTTACTTCTAACTTTTAGAAAGGCCTTCAGAATTCATTGAGTACTGAATTAAATTTTATTATAACTTTTCATCCACAATTAGATGGGCAGTCAAAATGAAAAATTCAGACCTTGGAGGATATGTTATGTGCTTGTTCACTAGATTACCAGGGAAGTTGGGACCAACATCTTTCTTTGGTTGAATTTTCATATAATAATAGTTTTCATTCCAGTATACAGATGGCTCCATTTGAGGAATTATATGCAAAGCATTGTCGAACTCCAGTATTTTGGGATGAAGTAGGTGAAAGGAAGATGATGGGGCCAGAATTGGTAGAAGAGATGACATAAAAAGATCAGTTGATTTAGAAGAACATGAGAACAGCTTAGAGCAGATAGAAAAGTTATACGGATAACCATATGAAGGATCTTTCTTTTGAGGTAGGTGATCATGTCTTTCTCAAGGTTTCTCCATGGAAAAGTGTGATGAATCTTGGTAAGAAGGGAAAGTTGAGTCCGAGGTTCATTGGACCTTATGAAATCCTAGAGAAAGTTGGATCAGTTGCATACAGAGTGGATGTACCTCCAATTTTATCCTAGGTACACAATGTTTTTCATGTTTCAATGTTAAGATAGTATATGCCAGATCCATCTCATGTTTTGAGTCCATAGGTAGTTCAGTTGGAAGAGAATCTCTATTATGAGGAACAACCAGTCCAGATTCTTGATTGTAGAGAGCAAGTGTTGCGGAATAAGGTAATTCACCAGGTAAAGGTTTTGTAGAAAACCCATATGGTTGAAGAGGCAACGTGGGAATCTGAAAATGCTATGAGGGATAAATACCCCCACTTATTTGATAAGTGAATAAAATTTCGAGGATGCAATTTCCAAAATGGGGGAAGGATGTAACATCCCAGGTAAATAAAAAAATAATAAATTCTCTTTTTTATTAATATTTTTTGAAATAAATATTAATTTTACTTTAAAGGGGTTGTTATGTTCGATGGCGTACCATATACACAACAACGGGTTTCTTTGAAATCTTACATTGCACACTAACAATATAATATTATTGTTTTAAATGGTAGTTAAATCCAAGCTGTTTTATTGGCGGAAATGAAAAAAACTAACTACAATATGATTATACATGTTTGTTAAATAAAAGTTAGAGGCTTAAAATGTGAATGAATCAAATTTTAAGCATAATTTACTTTACAAGGTCAAATTACTACCTTTTAATAGAAAACCATCTTTAAATATATTTTTTGTCACTTTTATATGTTCTATTTAAAAAAATAAAATGCTTATTTAGATTTGGGACATCAAAAATTACTTTGGGTAAATTTTTGGTATTTTTTGGTAAAGTTTATTTTTTAATGAATAGTGAAAAATACTGTATTTTTATTCAAAAGTGCATTTTAATCTAATTTATTTATATGGTTATATTATATTTTTAATTGGTTTTAAAGTTTAATTAGATTTTATCTTTACAAATTAATCCAATGTTGGTCATTGGAATTAATTTCACTTTGAAATTGGACATAAACAAGTGTCGATCTTTTGATAGTTATTGTTTCTTAAAAACATGTTATTTGTTTTGACAATGGGAATTAATTTTAAATTAATTAATGCAACTTCTATGTTTTAAATTTGGTAAAATGGAAATCATTTTTGAATTTGGAATATCAAATATATCTTAGGATGAAGTTTTGGTAGTTTTCTAAAAAACTTCAATTTTTGATGAATAGTGAAACCACAAAGTAGTAGTTAAAAACTGACATTTTCATTTAAATGAAATTTTACCGCTTCTATGGATTAAATTTTGAAAATACAACATAAATGGTTGTAATTATTAAGTAAAATTTGGTTCAATAATATTAAAATATTTTTTGGTGAATAGTAACTGTTGACTTTTATTTACCGCGATTAAAGGTAAATAGGGTAATTCAAGGTAAAAATAATATTATAATAATAAAAAATTACCTTAACAGTTGTCCTAAACTTATTGTTTTATTAATTTACAACCATTTTAATCTTTGGGTCGATTTTGGGACCCCATTGAGCCACTTGGGAGAGATAATGACACTTTAGATTAATTAACTTAAAGGTAAAAATGACAAAAACAAATAACTTTTAGTAAATTAATTTTTACATGGGGTTATATAAATTATCTTTTAGACTATAAATATTCATTGGAAAGCTAAAACTATTTCCCACATCATGGTTTTTTTTTATAATTTTTAGACATAAAATAAATTAAATTATTTTTGACACAATAATGATGTAGTATTTACATCATTAATAAAAGATTTAAATAAATAAGATTATAAATATTAAAACAATATCCAAAAACTATCCAATTCTTATTGGACGATTTTATTTTTACCATGAGTCTTCTTATATTCGACTGTAATTAGTTGTGGACCTTTAGAAACTGAATATCATTATATAATAAAATAATATTTTCACACTTTCCTAAAGAGCCCCTCCTCCCCCTTATAAAAATCCCTAACTTCTAATAAATTACTCACACCTCTAAATCTCCTTGAATCATCCAACCCCTAACCAAATAATCTCTCAAGATCCCTATCCTCCTCCTAGAAGCCTTACCTTAGGCATAAGGAACTTCAAGAAGTCCTTTTGGTTCAAACCAAAGAAAGTTACCCAAATTAAAGGTAACGATACCTCTTAACTTCTTTTATTTTATTTTACTTCTCCAACCCCTAAAATATTTTTATTCCTTTCTTTTATAACAAAAACAGTATCCTCAATATACTAGGATGTTGTTATTATAAGTATTTGAACTACACTTATACACACCACCATCTAATGGGTGAAGAACATACTGTTTCTGTGGATGGAAAACTAACGCCTCATAAAACGATAATTGTTCGATTATCTCCTAGAACCTATCATGGTGGCCATTAAGATGAAAATATATTTATATATGATATATATTATGTTTATGTTTTCTTTATGCTTCATTATTTTTCTTTTATTTCATACCTTTATGGTTTCCATTATGGGTAAACATGATAATTTCATTTGAGGAAGTGCGGACTACCTCCCCCTCAAAGTGATATGACTTGTTAATGCCATATGTGGGACATATAAAGGATGGGGTTAATGATATTATATATGATATTATGCTGGAATTATAATACACCTATGTATCATTATGTTTTAATTCCATTAAAAGAATAAATAGAAATGAAAGTAGCGTTCATGCGTACGTACGGCTTACCGTCTCCATGAATAGTACATTTCATTTCTTACCTTCAAATGTTATGTACTATTATAAATACATGTATATACTGGATATATATGATATATATGATACCTAAATCATGAATATCATTCTGGATATAATGAACTTTTGACCATGTGAACAACTTGTAATTATAAGAAGTCCATTTTTGACTCAAGTACCAAATATCGACAAAACGAACGTTATTAACTTAAATGATTAAATAATGTTTATAACTTGGTAATAAGTGATATAAAAGGAATAATAAACTTTAAAAATGTTCTTAATCAATTATAAATTAACTTTAGTTTATTATTCATGATATTAAAGAACGAACGGGTTAAGTCAGACATGGGGTAAGGGACTTCGTCTCAATCTCCTTTCATTGAGGCATATTTCGATAATATATGCCTTCTTCTTTTACATGGTTTATAATAAAACCCTTTTACTTTTACTTTCATTCAAAGGGAATATTTTTCTATGAATCATTTTACTAAATGAAAAACGGAATGTTTTTAACATTTGTGGTGACAATGACCTCTCCATCGTCGTAGTCATTATTTGGCTTCCTCTATAATCCTTAATGTTTTCTAAAATGAAAAGGAAATACCTTATTTTGTTTTTGGGTGTTTTGGTATTGAAAATGGTTTTTGAAATGGATTTATTATTTGAATATCTTGAAATTATTTCTTTTGATTGTAAATTAAATGTTATTAGTGAAATGTTTATATTTGAAATATTCTATGTGTTATGATTTCATAATGGTACTTGGAAATTTGACGGGTGGTTACGTGATAAACCAAATGACGGGTGGTGCCGTGATAAACCAGGATGGGTGGTTACATTATAACCTCCAATGAATTGGGTATGGAAGTCAGCCGTATGGCTATTCTATTTAGTGATATGTGTGGAAGTTGACCGTATGGTTACTCCACTTAAGAATGTTTATGTCTCAAGTTACCTTTATATGTTATGTGTTCTTTATATGGGTTTTATGGTAATATTTTGGTTACAAAAGGGTAAAAAATGATCTTTTATTCAGTGAAGAGTATTTACTACTTCATAAAGGTTAAATGTATTACTTATGATAAAGTATTCATGGTTTACTTGTTGTTTGAAAAACTAACAGTTTTCCTTCTTTGTGTATCCCTTACTGAGCTTTTCATGCTCATCCCAAGTTTTTGAAAAAAAATTCATAGGAAATAAAGTGGAATAGGGTCAAGGATGTGATCAAGGAAATTTCATGTTGTCTAAAACATGGAACTAGACATGACTCTTTTTTTTCAAGAGTTTTTATTTTATGAAAAAAAATGGAAACTGAGTATAAGTGTATACCTTGTAATTCTTGATATGTAATGTAATAGTTATGGCCTAATTCTCCAAAAATATAAACTCAAAAAGATCCTCAATGTGAATTATTCATTTAATTCAATATTATGTAATGTTTAAGGTTGGGTTCATATATAAAATCACTCAATGGATAGACCCAATCCATCAATGCACTGATTAGATATAAAATAATGTGATGCAATTGTATCGAATAAAGATAATTCCATGTTAGAAGCTATCAAAATCACACCTCAAACTGTGTATGTTCTAGTATCATGATTTATAGGAGTGGGATCAATAACATGCAACTAATCTGAACCTCATCCATGTGCTCCTTTCTAACTCCATTGAAAAATACCATCCTATTGATATTGTTTCCCCCTATCCCTAGGAACCAAATCCACCACCATGGACTAAACATCCCATTGAACTCCAGTTACCACACTATTTTGGAATTCCTAAACTATCTTTTAAGCCCTGTACCTATCCATATCCTCTTATACGAGCTAATAACAGATCATTCCTATAATAATACTACCGGTTCCCTATCCACCCACAAAATTGCTACTTGATAGGTGACTAACTACACTATATTAGAAAATGTCTAGTAATACTAAATATGTAACAATATAATGATTCTCTACCCCTAGGTAGTTCAGATGATCCACTACCTTGGCTACTCAATCCACCACCTCCCTAGTGTGAACCTTCAAACTAGTGCTTCCAAATACCCAAGGATCCATTTCCATATCCCTCAATAGAATTCAACTAACCATCACCTCTACCCTCATTAAGGTTCCTCTTATATATAATGGATTTATTTAACACCTCAAAAAAAGTGGATATAGTAATGATATTTACCTTTATCTTGATAGAATATCTCAATACATCCTCAAATAACCTAACTTTGGCTACCTAAACCCCATCCAAAATCAATAAAAAAATATGAATCATTGTAAATAATGTTATATAGTCCATATAAGACATCCCTATCTAGTTCAGAAACATGAACTCCTAATCTCTATCCACCCTCAAGGTCTCTGGGATGAAGTGATCATAGAATCAGGCCTGAAAGTCCCTCTAAAATAACTTAATGTGTTGGACCACTTGGACCAGAATATCCCACCAATTCTTATTTATTTCTCATAACAAGTAGGTCACTAACTTCACCCTCCTCTCAGGGGGTGTCTCAAAATGTTTGAAAATAGTTTGAATTGATTCCACCAAGAGATCAGCATCCTGGAAGCTACCCTCTTCTATAAACAAAGGTGGGTACTATATATAGAACTCATGCATAATATTTGATATAAAATTTTTAGCTCATGGAATCTATTTGCCTATAGATTTCATAACCCACAGTAATCCCTCATAGATCTAATCATCTATCATCGGTACTAGTGTAATAGGGGGCTCTGTCTCAACTTCCAATAGGGAATGATCACCCCCTCCCTTATGGAACTCTACTAGAGGTTTTCATGATGGAATTTATCTACAATTCCGAATTCATTCCTCAGAATACATTTTTATATCAACTTTAAATATAATAATAGGGTATTTGGTAATGAGAATAATGTCCCACTACTCAACATACACTCACCATATAATCAAAGTCACACAACTCAGGTTCTCTTTCTAGACATGTATACCCATTCCTAGGGTCATCATCAAATATATATAGGATCCACATAATTTTATTTTCATTTTATTTTAACAAGAATATCATAACTGAGGTTTAGTTAAATTAAATGTAAATAACAAGTTATAGAAATAATAACTTTATAAGTTAATATCAACATTTTATTTAACTGATACCATATGAATAACAAGATAATCAATCACAAATATCTATAAAAAACATGTGATTAATCATTTATATAACATGAAACCATCAAGTTATATAGGAAAAAAACTATATTATTATTTTCACTTTAAATACCCGACCACTATATCATAACTAGAGTCAACAATCATAGGTAATCACATGAATGTTATGTGAACACTATGTTCTCGATATGATGCAAGATCACACACCCTATTACCACCTTGGGGAAATATTATATCTCCAAACTCATAAATCATGTTCAAAATGCATCATATTTAGTAAAGTAAACTAATTGTAAAGGCATAAACCTATAATAATTTTCCCATCCCTAGAAACATATACTTCCCTCATATTTGTTTTAGTTACACCCATGCATAATAATTATACCAAGCACTGAAAAAAATACTATCTCGTGTCTACCACTACTAAATAATAATTCAAAATAAAAGAAATAAGTCTTTGATACCACTTTTTAACATCCCTATCCTGGTTCACCTCTGTTATAGCCAATCATGTCTCTATATACCTCAGTCATGCCTCCTATTATTCCATAAACTACCAACTAGTAGAAGATGCCTAATAATATTGTGGGGAGACTATAACTCTTGAGTTAGATAACTATAAATAATAGAAGAATTAATAATAATAATAATATCCATTGAGATAAACTAGTATAAATATAAATCGTAGATAAATTACAATAACAAACATATCAACCCATGTTATACAGATATGAGGATTTGTTCATGTCATACATGCACATAGAAGAAATCTAGATCCCTCATAGGTGGATCATATACATCAATAACTAAAATATTCAATAGTAAAAGCAACTAAGAATAAATCAAAAAACTGGTCTAGAGTCCTAGTTATATCCCATTACCATACTTCATCTCATCTAACTAAATCATCCATCAAGCATAGTTCCCCTTCCCTCATCCTAACTTAAGACCAAAAAGACTAATTGAGTACCAATGGTGGTCTGAGTAGGTTATGAGTACAACTTAGTAGGACACCACAAATGGTCTGCCAAAATATATTCAGACAAAACAAAGTGCATACTGATGTACCAATTAATAAAATACTGGAATCATAAATAAATGAATAAATATTCCATAATCAATCCTTGGGATCTATAGTGACACTTGGAATTTACAATACATATTTTGTATAGTGTATAATTTCTTTGAGCATAATACATCATCACCCAGGTAGAATAGCTGCCCACCCTGAAACCATCTCAGATATAACCAACCAAGGGGGGATAGTGCCCCACCCTAGAATCATCTCTATAATATCACCCCAAAGGAAGAATAACACCCTACCTTGTAATCATCATGAAAATATCATCACCTAGTGGAATAGTTACCCACCCCAAAACCATATGATGTCTCATCACCATGGAGAATAGCACCCCACCCTAGAACCATCTCATATCTTATCACCTAGGGGGGATAACACCCCACCCTAGAACCATATCATATCTCAATGTGGATCAGCATCCATCCCATTCTCACTACATAATCATATATTCAGTTACCAAATTTTAATAAACAATATCAATTTAAATTTCACAATTTAATACCATCAAGTTACAACAGTTCACATTTTACCACATTTTCCAAAAATAACAATTTCCAAACTTAGCATCTTAGTATTCTTTTCAAAATGTTGGTCCTCACCCAACTAATATCCCAACCCAAACTCACCTAGGTATTTCTCCTTAACATCCCAAATTTACTACACATCCTCATTCATGGGATCATCCTAAGTCACTTACACTCAGCCAATCGTGTAAAAGTTTCTCTTAGAGGACCCCTCAATTTTCCTTCAATATTTTCCCATTAATTAGTTCAAGTCATACATCACTTGGTGGCCTAAAATTTAATCTCTACAGTTGCCAATAGTTTTTCATGGATTGATCGAGGTGATTACCATGTCAAACAAAGCATAAACTAGTTGATTTGGTTTTAGGTCAAGTATACGCTAAGTTAGCACTATCAAACATCATACATATATAAAAACAATATTAGGATTTATGGATAATTTATGGACCACCTAATTTATGCTCGTAGGAACCTCCCAATTGACAACCGGTAGTTAATCGAAGCACAAAAAGAACAAATTTAAGAATATGATGAAAATTTTGAATTATGGAATAAATTTCCAAACTTGTGTATGACTATGGAACAAAAATATAAACTGATAAAAAATCAAAGATGAATAGTAGAATTATCTCTATCTATCACTCAGAACAAACGACACTTGAATCGAGTGAAGAATGAAAGAGAACCCTCCTTGGAAGATAAATGGCCAAGAGAGAGCAAAGGGAAGAAGGTGTGTTACTGTAAGAATAAAGAACCCTAGTTAATTAGATTTTAATATTAAATCCATTTAATAAATAAATTTATTTATAAATTATCCAGATCAAGCATCACAGCATAATCATAAAGGTCATGGCACAATTTCCCTTCATGGTCCACCCCACAAAATGTCCCTTATGGTCATGGCATGGTTCACCCTTCCAAGTAAGAAATAATAATCATTTGATTTAGGTCATTACAGCATGGAATTCTACTTTCATAACATAAATCCCCTCCTTAATCTATCCTAATGGAATGAAACCCTTATCAGGGCATTCTCCCTCTCCAAGCATCATTTCACAACCCACGATTCATTGCATGACCACCCTTCTCCTCAGAAAATCCACATGTAAATACATAATATTTTACAAATGAAATGTAATGTTTTTAATATATAAGTGTCATACTATTAATATATTGGAATAATAATCACAATATGTTTCCCTCTATCATGGAATGATCCTATCACCCGTCATAAAAATAAACAAGGTCATATGTAAGAATTTCAATATATAAAAAATTTCATATGATATTAAGAATTATTTTCTTGGAGTTTCACTATACATAATGGATAAATACTCATATTTAAGGATTTCTAAACCACATGAATCACTATATAAAGGTTACCACAACAGCATGACACCCTCTATTATGACATGATTCTCACACCCCATAGTTAACCCTCATGCTAGAGGAGCTTACTCCTACCCAACACCCATCATAATGAAAATCCCTTGTCTATAGCATGGTCCTCTTTCATCCCTTAACACATATATAATAACACCTCCATGTATTGATGACCTAGGCCATGAAGTTACTACTCTTGGCACTAAGAGGATTTAATCTAACATAAACACCCATTATAGCTTGACCTATACCTTTCATAATGTGATAGTCCTTTTTTTTTAAAACTTTAGTCACCTATAGAAAATTATCATCCCCAATCCCTAGAAAACTCTCAAAAACAACTCTTGAGTTCCCCACCAACACCTCAAACATCTATAAATGATGGATAAATGCATGAGTTTAGAAAAAATAAATAAATAGGTTTCTACCTCAATAAGGTCTAGGGTGTTACATACTAGTACATGAAGATCATTAAACAATGTTATACGGGTTTTGGTTCATGTTTGGATGATATTAAGGGATCCTATCTTAAACCCTTAAATTTATAATGATCTAGAGATGAGTGGAGAATATTTGGATCACGTCATTTCACTATTGTACCATTTCTTTATTTACATACTTAAATTAATTAAAAATGGTCTATAATTAAACCCAAACCTGGTATGTCTGATATAGTGTTACGATGTTGAGTTGGGATGAAATTTTTTTAAAATATTGATTACAAATTCTTATGTCACACTTGATTTCCTTCAAGTAGTATTAGAGAGTTTTTATAAATCCTTATGAAAAAATTTCTATTAAATTTTTTATAAATTAGATAGAGGGATTCGATACAAGCCCAATGCCACTATCAATTCATAAATCATAGGGTGGATGGTCCTAAAATTGTTATATAAATATTGATATATTTTTCATTATGAAAAAAAAAGTAAACTAAAAAAAGAGAAAAAGAAACACCCATGCATGTCTGCCTCACACACAAAGGGGTTCGGGAGATATTAGCTATAGGGAAATAAATTTCATTAAATACAATTTAAAAAATATAAAATATAATAAATATAATATTCCTAGGGGTTAAACTTGTCACTTTAATTAATTTAATTATCCCTTGTTGATCGTATGGGGCGAATCACAATTCATCCACTCTAACTATCATGGATGTATTATAAATAAAATATTTTTTAGTAAATTCACCTTCTATGTGAGTGGTTTATTTTGATTATCATAGTTTCTATAGGGAGTTAATAAATTTTCTGCTAGTTCCATGTTCTGATTAAATTCACCAAAAGGAGAAATTTTGGTAGAGTCTTCATCCTTGATGTTTTAGAAATAGGAAACTATAAACTCTGATGGTGGTGGAAGTTTGATTGGAAGATGATAACTTCTAATTAGTTCATGGATTGGTCCAATTTTGTTTTACTGAATATATTGGTTTAGGTGATATAAACTATAGGTAATTTGAGGTCATTATTCCTAATGGTAGATTCTATACTAACTTTCGATGGTTGTGAAACCTGTTCAACTAGATGATTACTTCTATAAAAATTAAGGTGGGACCAAATGTTGAGATATGGTGACAAAGTGTTATTATTAATTATTACATAATATTAGTGATCTATGTAGAATTTATTATATATTTATTGTAATATTTGTACTTTTTTATCAATAAGGATGTATTCAGTGTTCCCCCATGGATGTAATACAAAATTCCAAACCATGTAATCTTTATGTGTCCTATTTATCTTTTCTCTCATTTCTATTACTTGGATGTTGTGTGTGATTTATCTGAAAGATTGTGTGAAAAGTTCAACTTAGTGAAGTGAGTAGGGGGCCTCATATTCCTATCTTTCAGTGCACTAATATCACAGGAAGTTTTGTAGGTTCAATTCTACTACACATAGCTTCCAGTGTGTCTTAATTTTTAGTGGAATGAAGGTCCTACATTAGATGATTTCACAAGTGTCCCTTCCTAAAAAGTTGTATCGGAGATTATATTTTTACACTTTGTGGTAGATTAGGTAAAATACACTATTTCCTTGGTGTTATATTGATTTTAGTTGAGATTACTATCATTTAAAGATATGACATTGGAATAAGGGAAGGTTCAAATTGAAAAGTTTGATGAAAAAGACTTCAATTTCTAGTAGATACAAATAGAATATTATATCATCAAAAAATATTTGTAATTTATATTAGTTGGAGTAAATCCAGAAAAAATATATAAATTAGAGGGGTAAAATTTTTACAAAAAATTACTCAAATTCACAAGGATTTCATTAGTATGGTGTGTGTCCTTCAACATCCAAGAGAAGAAATAGTGGATTAGTTGATGGTACCCCTAGAGGATATGTATAAGAAACCATCATCACTAAAAAAAGTGTTTTTGATGTGGTGGATACTCCTTGTGAGGTTATCAAAAGGTATTACAACATCAGGCTATGTAAACAAATTCAACATGGTCCAGAGCTAGCTCAAATCTATGAAGGTAAATGAGAGGTATCCAAAAGATAAATCAAGGGAGAGGAGTTTAGTAGATTCGAATGTTCTAGGTATCACCTTCTATAATTATGGGAAATTTGGAAATATTAATATGGATTTATTGATTCATAATGAAATCCTATGAATGACATCTTCTAGAAGTTTAAATTCTATAAACACAAAAGAGGGAAATGAGAATTTGATGCTCAGTATTGATATTTTGTTAGAGTCATGAATGGTTGACACTGGGGAATCATTCCATTCAACAGAATAACATATACTCATGGTTAACTATGTATCTCTAATATTCAATAGATTTCATTTATAAAATAATGAATCTTTTGATTCTTTTAAAAAGTTTGATACAAACATCTAGATTTAAAATGAAATTTTCTTATGATTAAAGGAATTGATATATATTCTAGGAATTTGGAAGAATCTCATATCTACAGAGTAGTTGGGTGATATAGGGTACGACACTAATTTTTATAATAGAGTTCAAAAAGTAACTCTAGGGTCTATGGTAGTGGTGTAAGGAGTATAGGATGGAAAGATTTACTTGACCATAAGTTCTGAGGAAATTAAAATAATTGGATCCAAACCCTCGGAATATCCAGAGGTCTGACATTTCAGGCTCGTTCATTTCAATGAGAAGATTGTGAAGGTTGTGAAGAGAAAGTCATACTAAATATTGATTGTATAAGCATTATAATTTGTGAGAGTTTTGTGATATGGAAACAAAAGTGGGTTTCATTCGACTTTAATAGTTGGAATACTAGAGCTCGGAAGTTAGAATTGGTTCACTCATATATATGGGGAATAACCCCATCCCATTTCATGAAGGATGTATTTGAATATTCTTGTTCATTGATGATGCAACAAGAAATGTTTATTTTTATTTTTTAAAAAATAAATCTTATGACTTTATTGACTTTTTGTAATTCAAATCCATGGTGGAAAGGAAAGGTGTTGAGAAATAGAAATTTATTGGATATGAAAATGGTAGTGAATATAGTAATAGTAACTTTTGGAACTTCTAATGGAATAAATACATAATTATTGAAAATAAAGTACCTAAAATACTACAAAAAAATGTTGTGGTAGAGAGAATGAATCTTCCTTTCATTGAAAATGTGTGATGCATGCGGATGCATTCTGAAATTATCAAGTTCATTTGGGTAGAACCAATCAAAATAGTTTTATACATATAAAACATAATTCCATCATCTATTATGGGAAATATTCTAATAAAATATATATGGTCTGTTAAGATAATAGAAGTTGGATATCTTAATGTCCTCTAAATTTTGGATTATATTTATATCAATGATAAGGGCATACAAAAATTTGAGTTAAGTCTAAGGTATGTTTCTTTATTGGATATGGAAATAAATAATTTGGATTTTATTTATTGGATGCTAAAAAGCACTAAGTTATTAGAATTCAAAATGTAATATTCAATGATAAAGTTTTATAAAAGGATCAGAACTTGGCTGAATCAAAAATTGGGAATAAAGAGTCAACTACTAGAGTTCATGTTGATCTGGATAGAAGCAAAAAAATATCACAAGTTCTAGTGAGACCAAATTTCACACAAATTTACTATATATTATAGGATTTTAAGATGTACTATAATTATAAAGGTATGTTGAATCCTGAGGGAAAGCTCTGGAAGTGGAGAAATTGGAAGATGGTGCACCAAAAGACAGCTAACTATAAATAGTTTTATTATAAATAGTATAATATTAATATGAGTTTAGGTATTCTAGAGTTATGTGACTAGTCAAAATATTTGGAGATAATGTGAATTTTCTACTTCTAATGGATGTTGGACAACCTGAATGCTCAAAATAAGTGGCTGCACTTTCTGACTTGAAATAGTGGATCTTATAGATGAAGTAATACATGGATTTTTTTATGTTAAAAAAACTTGTGAGATGACTGAATTAGAAAAAATAAAATGAAAACATGATAAAAAAAGTGGGTTTTTATTGAAAGTAAGAAGCTGGTTGAGGTAGAAGGTATTAGGTGCAACTGATGGTGTAGGGTTTCCTATATATGGAAGGTGTTGACTTCTCAAAAATATTTTCACCAGTTGTAAAACATAAAACTATCAAAATGGTGTTTAGTTTAGATGAATCTGATGATATATACAATGATAAAATAGATGTAAAAATTGGATTTATTAAATGTCACTTAGAGAAGGATATTTACATGAAGTAGTAAAAT
Source organism: Viscum album (assembly GCA_963277665.1). Taxonomy (NCBI): domain Eukaryota; kingdom Viridiplantae; phylum Streptophyta; class Magnoliopsida; order Santalales; family Viscaceae; genus Viscum; species Viscum album. Next base: position 1,945,545,846 of record OY728147.1, on the reverse strand, counting down.
AGTTTTAAAGATCATCATAATAAGGTCCTTGTTTATAAATTAAAACAAAGCCTATACAGTTTGAAATAGTTTCTTTGACAGTGGATACAAGACATTTATGCCTTCATAACTAAATAAGGCTTAGCATATATTTAATTTGATCACTTTTTATATTGGAAATAATGGAACTATGGGACTTATATTATACTCTTTTCTATGTGGATGACATGTTGTTGGTGGGTTTGGAGATTTCACATATTTAGGAACTGAAGAGTAAGTTGTCCAGATGTTTTTAAATTAAGGATCTTGGACAATACAAGAAAATATTAATGATGGGGATAGAAAGTTATAGAAGATCCATTACATTGGTCTTATCTTAGAAGGATTATATGTGGAAGATCATTAAAAGGTTTGGAATTATTGTATGTAAGCTCGTCTCAACCCCTCTTGTCAGACAATTCAAATTATCCAAGGTACAAGAATAAATAATGTAATATGAGGTTGAGTGTATGAATATATTCTCATTTTCATTAGTTTTATGATGTTTTATATATTCAATGATATGTACATAGACAAGAATCACCTTTATGGTGGGAGTGGTAAGTCATTTTATGTAAAACCCTGGAAGGGAACACTAGGAAGTGGTTAAGTGGATCATATAATACCTGAAACATTAGAAAGATATATCTCTATAGTTTGGGAAATAAAATACATTAAATGGATTCATGTATGTAGGTTTTTTTATGTATTTATACACCAAGAAGAGTACAATATAATTTGTGTATACTTTTGGCAGAATAATAGTTAGTTGGATATCTTAACTGCAACCAATGGTTACTTTTTTTATAATATAATTAGAATACATAGCATCTATATAATCTAAAAAGGAGTTATTTTGGTTAATATTTTTGATAAATGAGATTAAAAGGATCCCTTAAGGAGTATTTTTACTTTTTTATAATCATAGTTCAATTCACCTTTCAAAGAATCTGGAGTTTTATACAAGGATGAAACACATTGACCTAAAATTCCATTTTATCCAAAATATGCTATAAAACAATGTTTTAGAGTTTTGAAAGATATCTAGTAATAAAACTCTTTCTAATATGTTCATTAAGTTCTTTGTCTAAGAAATCTTTAGACAACACTATGCTTCATTTAGACTCAGGTGAATGAAAGGGATGATAGAGAAAATTATATGAATGTTTTGGAAGGATGGATTCTTACTCGTAATTTCCCAAGTGTTATAATAATTGACAAAATATTCCTCAAAATATTCTTCAAGTTGGATATTGTTAGGAAATGTGAATATAATTTTATGCTATGATTAAATTCAATAGAAGTTAGAATTATGGCAACCTTGATGTTTTGACTACTAGTAATAGAAAACTCTAACGATGGGGCAAGTCTGATCAAAAGATCATAACTTTTGATCAATTCATGGGTTGTTCCAATAGAGTTTTAATGGATGTAACAATTGATGTGGTTGAATATACAAATAATCAGAGGTTTCTAGTCCCATAGAAAGTTTCTCCTCTAACTTTATATATAGGTCCAACCTGTTCAATCAGATGATTAATTCTATAAAAAGAGAGGTATGACCAAATGTTGAGATATGGGTACAGAGTGTTATTACTAATTGTTACATTATATTAGTGATATATGTATCCTTAATGATACAATGATTGTAATCCATGTAATTATAGAGTAATAAATATATTTATAGTGTTCTCCAATGGATGTAGGATGAATTTCTGAACCATGTAATCCTTGTGTGTCTGCTTTTACTTTTATTTGATTTTTCCCACTTGGATATTGTATGTGAGTTGTTTGTAAGATTATGTGAAAATTTTGACATCATGAGGTGAGTGGGTTGAATTTTATTTCCATATTCCAGTAAACTAATATCACAAGAAGTTTTGGAGTTTTTATTCCATTGCACAAATATTTTGGGGTGTGTGAAGTTTCAATGGATTGAAGGCCGTGAATCTGGTGATTTCATAGGCGTCCCTTCCCAACACATAGTTCCCCTACCCCCACTAACCTATATTCTAGTGGTTTTAGGCCATATCTAACCCTCTTGGCCAAACCAAGATCAATATAGGATTGATCAACTTCTAAGAAATAAACCCAAAAATTTCTAAAAAATATTAAAATTTTAAGAATATTTTTTGGAATTCATTAAAAAAATTTGGGTGTTGTGGGATGTGTAGATTGTAAATTAAAATAATTTTAATGGTAATTTTCAATTATTTAAAGGACCTAAATATGAATTTTTTAAAAGAATATGGTACTTCCCCATGAACCTGTAGGGCCATTTCCCCATATTCCCACTCACTGATTGGGTGTTGAGATCCCCGCTGAGGTGCTACCACCCTCAAACTCCAGCATTTTTTTGGTTGTTTAATACCACATTAAATAATAAATTAATACTATTATTTTTTAAATTTTATTATGAAATATGGGTGTTTATTTACTAATCATGACCTCAAACTAGCCCATGATGTTTTTTTTTGTTTCTTTATTTAATTTAATTATTATATTGTTTCTTGGTTTTGTAATAATTAATAATTAAGTTATTATTTGACAGTTTGTGAATCTTCCATCCCACTTTAAATGTATAAGGGCATGTGTTTCCACATCTATTACATTAAATTTACTTCAGGAATATCGATTCCTTATCATCTTATTGTGAGTATAAATTTTAAATATCAGAGTAGTGTGTGATGATGCAGTTCGAGTCATGATCTAACATAAAACCAAAAAAGAAAAGTATGGAAGTTTGACTAGTATAGTAATTTGAATTGGGAAATGGATTAAGAAATTACTCTAGGGTTTTGGTTGATCCATCATTAAATTGATTGATCAACTAGTAGAAAACAACTCATGATCACATCATTGTTTATTTATTTTTATCATGCATGGTTAATTATTTTTTTAATTGAATGTGTAGATGGAACATGGTCACATAGGATAGTTTTCGATCATGCAAAGATAAAAATTAATAAATGTGCGATGAAGTATTATCTATTTATGAATGTTTAAGTTGTGAGAATAATATCATAGATACATTAATTATAAATAGAATCAGATTTCAATCATAAAGTAATTAAAGAATTTTAAAATCCTTCAAAATAAATATTAATTCATAAACACCTTCCATCACTTAAGTTAGAATGAAACCATAGTTTGAGGTGATTTTTAGCCATATTTGAGGGCGCTTCCTCCTATCAGAAAGTTATAATAAGAGTGGTGGGTTGATTTAATTAAAATTTTCATTAAATAAATATTTATATCTTTCTTGATATAATTTTAGAGGAAAGTGTTCAGTAAATCCAAGTTAAGGATTCATAAGAGATGGTACTCCACTTAAAAAATCAAGGAGACACAAGTTAATGTGGTTTTCTAGACAAAATCCTACCTTAGACTCTTGGAGTAGTGGTGATTCAATATCTTATGCTATGGATAGAGGTTTATAGATCCTTTCCACTAGAATACTCAAGCAGATGATGTTTTTAAATCTATTAGCTAAGGGATACAAGGATTTGAATAAAATAATGAAAGACATTTTATGATTGATAAATTGATAATATTTAAAAATAATTAATCAAGATATAAGTACTAATATTATAAGTTTTATTTAGTACAAAAATTTAAAGTGATACCAAAAAACATTATGATCAATATTGGAAAAAAAACATGTATTAATCAGAACAAATTTCCAAGAGTGGTATAGGAACTTGGTAATAGTACTATGATATGAAAAGAAATTTTATGCATTGGAGTCCCAAATATCTGAAGAATCACCTAAGGAAGAAATTAAGGGTGAAAAGGAAGATTAAAAAAGACTCATGGATGATATATTTTATATTGACATCATAATTTTAACATTAATGTGCAGTGAGTTATAGAAAAAACATGAGGGAATCGATAGTTACACCATGTTATCTCATCTATAAGAAGTTTTCAAGGAGAAATTTAAGCTACAAACAAATGATATTATGATTACACTAAAAACATGTAAATTGAAAGATGTAATCCATGTTATTACTCATATACTTGAGATGATAGAGTACATTCATCGACTAGCAGAGTTGTAATTCAAGATGAATAATGATCTTTTAATATATCTCATTCTATCTTACTTATCACTGAGTTACTCTATTTTTGTTGAGAACTATAAAATAAACAATATAGAAAAACCATTTCAATATCTTTTGGATGAGGTTCAACAATTTGATAAGAACTTGAAGAAAGATAAATCTTCAGTTATTATTATGAAAAATAAGAAAGACAAGGTGAAAAATCCAATGGAAATTAAAAATACGATGGAACCTTTTTAATTTCCTTCTAAGAAACCAAAAATTTTACAACAAAAAACACCCTGAGAGAGGGTGAATTAGGGTTTTGTCCAATTGAAATTTTTTACATGGATGTGTTTTCCCCCTTTTTGAATATTTCTCCCTCATTGGATAGAACATTTTCATCCTCTCACACATGTTGGAAATCTCACTAAAACATAAATAGATATGTAGAAAAATAAAACATCCACAAGACACATAAATTTTTACTTGGTTTGCCACTAAGGGCTGCATCCAAGTAGAACACAATGAAAATGTGTTGATGTTAAAAAATAAATTAAGAAACACTAATTCATTGGATAAAAAGTTTCATTCGTGATCACTTCATGTCAGGATCCCTACCTTTATAATTTTCTGGGTTTAGTCACTCCTCACCCAAGGCTCACTACCTCTTCTTTACATCTTAAAACTAATTTGATAAAAGAAATGGACAATTTATATACTCTGGGGTCTATTATTAATTACCATTGAAATATTATATTTTATTAATCCTCATCTCCAAATATATTATATAATAAACTCATTTCACTAATCACCATAATGTATATGTCTAGCTCAAAAACTTTCACACAACTGTCACTTTCATGAAACTCATTGTTCACATAAGTATGTCCTTGTAAATAACTATGTAAGAATATATGAAATAATATTATTTCATGCAATATAAACCTTTTTATAAACCAAATGTTTTTATAAATAGTGTGTTTTCAATACTCAGTGATTCATGAAATCTATTCACAGAATTCATGGGTTCGCGTAACTTATTTTTATCAATTTAAACTTTCTCTATTTTATAGTGTTTTTACTCAATAATATCACTCAAACAAGTCATTATTCTTCCTCACTGTATCTTCTTCAATGATAAATTATTTATAGGAAAATATTTACCCTTTGTGAAATATTGAAAATATTCCTTTTCATAACTCCAAACTCATAAAACACTTGACCATATTCTTCATTTGTGAAAATATTCCAGGCCTAACTTTTTCTCTGTGTAGTTTCAATTTCTTGTAATCTTCACACAACTCAACTTTACATAAAAATTGTGAATTTTCTGATTTTAATTTATATTTTCTCATTCTACTCCACTTGCATGAGCGTCTTCTTGACTTTCACAAATTTCTATCATTTTCTTTGATTCTCTACAAAAACTTCCCAAACACTTTCAAACACCTCTTAAATGATTCCTAGGAATTAGTAAACTATATTTTCTCTAATATTTCTATAAAAAATTCCAAAATAATTTCATAATAATTCCTCTTCATAGGAATTCTCCCTCCGCTTAATCTTCTATGGAGCTTCTCTATAGCCTCCAAACTTTTTTAATATTATCCCTTTACCTAAAAACTATATGAACCTATAGATTATAATTACTCTAATATTATGCACCCAAAAAATAGTAAAACATAGGGAATCTTTCCAATTTTTCATATTTATAAATTCATTAATAAAATATCTTCACTTTCTGCAATCCTTCATTCAGTTGAGTTAACCAAATATACCATTAAACATCACTTTTTGTTTTCTATGAAATCTATTTATAGGGGTCTTAATTAAATGATTTATTTAGATTAATTTATTGAAATATATGCCAAATTATCCCCATAACGTTTTCATAATATTTTTTGAGCTCTAACTACTCAATGTAACATAAACTACTAGACTACCATATTCTATAAATATATTGTTTATCCTCTAAATTAACTTTAAACCATGATCTTTTAGGCTTATAAAGATTAAACTTCTATATCAATACTACATTCCAAATAAATCCTTCCACATGATCCCCACATCCAGGTCTTACACTTAATTTAAAATCTTATGGAATATCACCATCTTTAGTTCAGTATGTGAATCACTATGTTGTCTTGTATGCCAAATGCACACCAAATTTCTCACTTCAGTTCCTAATTTCTATTTTATTTATTCAACATACCCATATTTTTTCATATATTTTATTCTAGACTTCCAATATCATCAAAAATCATCTACTGGATATTCTAGAGAATAATATAGGCTTCTCTATTATATCACACATATTTATCCTTTCAGAATGACTTCTAACATAGGAGAATATCATAACTAGTTATATCTTCATCCTCAGAAATTAACATTTAAATATCCAAGATTTCACACCTTAAAATTATCTCCCATATATTTTCCCACACTAACAGTTATTTTCAATAAATCCACAACAAACTCTTAGTTGCAACATTCTCCCCCTTTGTATTTTGTTAAAAATGCTATCATAAATCTTATTTCACCTATTAAATCTAGATTCCTAAAAATAATGAAATGATTTATGAACCATTTTATTCTCACTCTCTCTTTTTAAAAAATAATACAAAGGTTATTTTCAATTCATATGTTTCTATTCATGTTCCCCCCTTTCTTACCAGTATCATAGGGGTTCTCAGCTTTGTATCCCCATAATTGTGAGGGTCATCATTGGATCCACCTATAAGGAATGAAATTTTGGTCTCTCCTTTTTTCTCAAATAACCAAAGCTGCAAAATTAATCATTTAATTTTGAAAAGTAACTCTCCCTATTTGACTATGCATAAATTTCTCCATATATTCTCTAATTTCTCTATGAAGGACCTGTTAGGGTAAGATGATACCTAAGAAATCTAGATCATCATTTTTCCAAACCTTGGGTTATTTATTCCAATCTCAATTATACCTTCCCATAATGATTTTAGATTTTGAAATTTCCACTTATAATTTGAGTCATCAATAAATAATCTAAACCTACTAAGTTGGAAATCATTATAGGAAACAAGAGTATAAGTTAAAACGCTCAAATTTATCCATGTCACCCAAGTAATTTCAATTAATTATATAATCTTGACATAAAATAATCTCTAAATAATTATGTTATCTTAATCACACTATAAAAACCCATCATTGAATAAATGAGAAAGTATAAAGTGTGTGAGACATACCAAAAATTGAACCAACAGATACCACTTATTCATAATAAAATTGTGATACCACTTGAATTTTAGATACATCCATCTTTCATGGGGCTTATCCTCTATTCATATGAGGCTCAACAGACTTGAATTATCATCCCCAACTCACCATAATTACCTTAAATCTTTGGACTAACACCAATTATAGAACTAATATACCAATGATGGAAACCACCTTTTGATAATGATACTTTCTTCCAGTTGATTCTAAGTATTATAAAAATATCCAGTTGATACCACAAGGTTAGAAAAACAAAAAAAAAATATACATTTTATACATTTTGTTACTTCTCCATTTGAGTTATCATATTCTTATAAAATTGGTTAGACACCACTTGGAATATGGCCTAAAACCAAATATTGAATCCAGATCCAACATGAAACCATTGGTAATATTAGGTATGTCTTTGACATATTTATTTTATTCTAGATTGGACTATTCATCATTTGTTATGTTTTTTCATAGCATACAATTTCTATATTCATATTTAAAGATCATAGTGGTTTCTTGATACCACTTACTAATTTTGATAGAAAATGTGAATTTAAAGAATTATAAACCTTCTTATCACATGTATATTCATTCTTCTTAATCACATGTTCCCTTTCTGGACAATCACACCCCATGTATAATATCTCTCCCTTAATCTTGTACTAATTACATTAGATATAAGGAACATATAAGTGCATGGGGATAGGGGTACCTCCAATATCCTCAAGTTTATGATTTTGGTTAGTCTTTATAGACCATGCCTTTACTTTTAGATCACTTACATGACCTTTAAGGGGTTCTTCTTTGTGTGATACCACTTGTATAAATTTCATTCCAAAAACCTTATCTGTTATTCTTTGTCTTCTTAGGAACGGAATTCATTTTCCTTGTGAGATTAATATCACTCATGTATAAACCCTTCTTTGATGAATCACCTATGTGTTCCATGTTATCATAACCACTATCCATTGGTACCACTCTAGGGTAGGAAATAAAAATTGGGAATAGCTTTTGAAGCCCCCTCAAATAGCCCTTTGGTTGGTGACTAGCACCAAGGGTATAAAACACACAATAGGAGGTATTGCACTCAATAATACTAGGATAATAACATAAAAACTACCAACAAAAACCATGTAATAAATATAAAATAACCAATATCTGATAATATATTTCAATTAATGCAAATAAAAATATTCAAAGTAAAACAATGACAAGGAAAATTCTAATTAATTAACTTTAAAATAGCTCTAACCTATGAGATAGTAATGCCTAACTAAGTCTCTGAACCTATCCTAGAAACCTAAAAATGTTTTATATATATAAATGGTGATTATAACATATATTCATAGTAGGATCATACCCAAGTTCTATCATGAAAATGTGCGAAGAGTATACTCATGAACTAGTGAGCCACTTAAATAAGTTAACTAATCCACACCCCAACCTCACTAAGTCTCACTCGCCAAGTAACACAACCAAACTAGTATAGTAATATCAAGAGAACATAATTCAAGGAACCTTGAAACCACTTCTCCACTGGTTATCCACTCTTATGAACAAACATTTAATGTCTTGTGTTATCATCCCTTCCATAACCATAAATCATATATCCACAACATCATCATCATATATGTGTATCATATCCAATGTAATAGGGTATCATGAACATGAAGGACATAAAATTCATTCCCTATTCCCAACATGAATGACCCCCACCATGAATCACATCAAATATTACCACCAACTAGTAATCATTCGTCACTAGAAATCTCCACCAACTAAGTCATCATCACTAGGCATTGACACCAACTAAGTCATCATTGTAAGGTATCACCATAAACTAAGAAAACATCCATATTCACCTAAACTGAATAGAGAAAAGGGGAGAGGGGTATTCATCCATCCACCCTCACTAACCTAGATATTGGGGAAAACACTCAGAACCCAAAATAATTGTACATTGGTAAATAGATCCAACTTGGTTGGGTGCATTTAGAAATCACAATAAAATATAAGAGTAAATAGTAACACACAATACCCAGCCTAAGTTTCCACATCAAACAAAACTTGTATGCCCATAATACTACCATGTCACCCCATGAAATCCACCACTAAATTATGATGACACTAAAATAGAACTCACCACACAAAATAACCATAAAACATCCCAAAAATCCCTTTCTTCTTCACATATTCAAGAATTTTATAATTTTCAATTTACCAAAAAAATCCATTTATTTAACCACTTGATTCCATATTTAATGAAAAACCACCCTCAATCACACCCCATATTTAATTTCATCCATTACTCTTTCGATTACAACCCATTTATCAATATTTAATTAATTAATCAATTACCATGTCACGACCCGCCCTCGGGGTCCGTGCCGTGACTACCCCAAGCCCGTCTTCCATAGGCCAGGGGCTGGCGACTAGCACCAAGGCGTAAATCCCAGTAAAAAGGGAAGGCATTGCCTTTGAAAAGTAATACAAACACCACAGAGTAAGCAAGCGGAAAGTAAACACTAAACAAAAGCAGAGTACTACTGAAAGTGCGGAAAAGTAAATGGGCCAGTATACAAACCCAAACTGTAAGTAAAGTACAACTCGAAAGGGAAAAACAGCAACTGAAAAGTAAAAGCCGCTACTCCGAGCTGTCCACTGGAAATCCCACCTGAAGGGTGGGTACAGATAGCTCCTCTGCTCCACGGGTCCTGTCGTCTGCTCCGTGCACGTCCCGCCCAGTGGTCCACCACCGGGTACCGTCCCGCTGTGCAAGCCTCAGCTAAGGTCAACGCTGTCCGTCGTCTGCAACCAACACAACGTAGTGCGGGCAAAGCCCGTGCAGGGGTGAGTATAAGCTACTCAGTAGGGACCCCGAGACCCCTGAAGGTCTCTCAAAATCCACAAAGGATAAACCACGAAGAAAATAACAATCACGAAGTAACAACCGACACTGCTTAGGTATATGCCCATACATATACCTAAGTCATCAATTCAAATACGCTCCAACCTCCGAGCCCAAGTACAACTCAGTCCACACAGGATAGTAAACGTATTCCACACAGGAAAGCAAAACGTAATCCACACAGGATTGCACAACACAATCCACACAGGAAAGCAATAGGATTCAGCTCACACAGGTATACTTCTTCAAGGACGATAAGATGATCACTGATCCATCTAAGTCGTCGGACCCACGAAGGATCGATAGGTAACTAACCCCCGCAAAGACCCACACAGGATCGGGCCCACACAGGACCTGTAGGCGCTGGCTCACACAGAACCACTGAGCGCGGACCCACACAGGATCGGGCCCACACAGGACCTGTAGCACTGATCCACGTAGGATCGCTGAGTGCTGTAGTCGTCGTCGTCGAATCCACACAGGATCTCTGTACTGTCGTCGTCGCAGTCACAGTAGCAGTAGTAGTCGTAGCAGTCGCAGCCAGCACTAGGGTTCCCGCACAAAGCAAGCTCGTTCGGAGGGTCCGCTCCACGAGCCGAGAGGCTGATACATCAACTGTCACGAAGACCAGAGTTGATGTATCCAAAAGTTCCATATCGTCAACAGGAACTCAACGCAACAGACGGCGCGTCGATCGGACGCCCGGTCTGAGAGTTATTGGCATTTTCGTCTCCGGGGCCCGGTTGGTTTTTAAGGCAAAACCAACCCGACCGTACTCCACCTGCGTCCAAACCTCGGGCGGAGTATGCCAAAAGATTCGTCTCACTAAGAGGGACTCAACACAGCTGACGGCACGTCAATCGGACGTTCGTAGCTCAAGATATGAGCGTTTCCGCTCCGAAGGCCCGGTTGGTTTCATGAACGAACCAACCCGGCCGAACTCAAAGTGAACCGAAATCTTGAGTGCGATATACCGAAACGACCGTCTCGATCCAAGTATCGCGTTTCCGCAGACGGTTCGTCATTCGGAGGTCCGAGGCTCAAGTTATGGCCCAAAAACCAAATCTGGTTCGAAACGGGGGGGTTCGGGTCCGGGCCGACCCGGCCCGACCCCCCCCTGGGCGGCGCGGCGGCGCGGCGGCGCGGCGAGCCGCGGCGGGCCGCGGTGGCTTCGCGGCTGGCGCCGCATGGAGGTCGCGCGGGGGGCGGCTTGTCGCCGCAAGGAGGCCGCGCGGGGGGGATCAAACCCCCGCGGTTTTGAGGGGCGGCGCGGCCTTTGTGCCGCGCCCACTTCTTTTAAAACGCCCCCCCCCCCCCCCACGTGGGGGGCCTGATTTGAGCGAACCGGGGGGGCCGGCTGCCCCCCTCCCTTCAAAGAAAACCGCCCCCCTCATAAAGACGGGGGTTTTGAGGGTTGGCCGGGGGATTATTTCCCCCGGTTTTAACGGCATCCGGCCGGCCAGCTGGCCGGCCGGTTTTCTCCAACGGGACCGGAAATTCCGGTCCCCTCTTCGGCTTCAGATGCCGGCGGCCCGGCCGCCGGTCTTCTCTTCTGTCGCGGCCCGGAACCGGCCGCGGTCTCCTCGTCCCGCCGCGGCCCGGAACCGGCCGCGGTGTTCGTCGTCCGGCGCGGTGCGACGGCACCGCGCCCCTTTCGCCGTACCTTGATTCCTTTAAACGCGGCGCGACGGCGTCGCGTTCTTGAAGATTCTACCCCGGCGTGGCGCGACGGCGCCGCGTAAAAATAAAAGTATGATCATCCGCGTGGTGCGACGGCACCACGCCACTTGCTTCCATCCGCAAGATTAAACAAGAACGATGGAGGGGGGTTCGGCCGTGTTCGTGCGGTCCGCCCCCCCCCCCCCCCCTCGCGTTAACAACAACACTTATATAAAATATTCAAAAGCCTCACGTAGACATGCGATCCACGAGCAAGAAATGGAATAAATTAAGAATAAAACAACAACCCCTACCTCGGGTATAAGGTTCGAAGATTGTCAAGGTTCCGCGGAAGACGACGTCGCGGAGATCGGGCGTCGCGGTAGCCGTTCGTCAAATCTGATGACGAAGGAATGCGCCCGAAGAGACACGTCATTGGCGAAACCTCGTACGCCGACGAAGGTTGTCCGAGAAAGAAGTGGCGTCCCCTTTCGTTGACACGGTAAACGAAGAAGAGCGGAGCGGCGTTCTTTGTCGGAAATTGAGCGTTCCTCGTCAAGTCTTGAGGAAAGTCAAATAATAAAGAAAACAACGAACTCAAGAACCTCTACCTCGATAGTCGCACGTTGACGTAGTCGTGGAATATCGGTGTCGATTCCTTTGACATCGGAGGAAGAGTCGTTGTCGATGGCGTTCGTCGCGGAAAACCGTCGCGGAAGAGATGACGCGGAAGAAGTACGTCGCATCGCGGATACGGCGTCGCGGATGGACCGTGTTCTTCGGCGGAGAAGTTCTTCGTTGAAGAACGACGTTCTTCGCGTTCTTCGTTGAGTTTGAAGAAGAAGAAGAGCTCTCCACATCTCAAGAAGACAAACAAATAACCCAAAATAAAATAAGCTACACCTTATTTTATTTTCACTTTGCCAACCTTTCAAAATTCAAAAGTTGAAATCAATACATTAATTAAATCTAGAGATGACAAAATTAAGTGAAGAGATAGGTTGGCAAGAATTAAAGTAGGGAAGAGTTACATAATTAAGAGGGGGTTTAGAGGGGTTAGGGAATTTGAAAAGAATTAGGGGTTCGTGTGGGCCCCACCACACTTAATCCTCCCAAGGGAGGTTAAGTGGGTGTGGGTCCCACTTCCAACCTCCTTTGATAGGTTTTAAGAAGTTATAATAAAATTTGTTCTACACAAATTTTATTTAACTCAACTAAAAACCCCAAAAAATTAACTTTCAACCCGCAACAAACGCAACTCCCGAAAAGGTCTCTTCAAGCGAAAATCGGCGCTGCGAGTTCATCGGTGCCCTCGGATTTCAATTCCGAGCACCGGATCAAAAGTTAGGAATTCCCGCTCGTTCGTTCACTGAACGTACCCGAGCCAAACTTCGGAAATTAATTCCGGGCACTCCGGGCCTCGGAATCAGGTGCCGTCTGAAACCGCGCTCTTGTAAAATTCTAAAGAAAATTAAGAAAAAATTTCCCTTGAATTTTACGGGTCTTTACATTACTCCCACCTCAGGGCTTTACGTCCCCGTAAAGATACAACAAAAACTAGGGAAACAAATGAGGGTACTGAGCACGCATCTGAGCCTCCCGCTCCCATGTGCTCTCCTGGAGATTCCCGTGCTGCCATCTGATGCGCACAAGAGGAATCGATCGCCCATGCAGGACCCGCTCCTGTCGATCCTCTATCTCCACCGGGACCTCCGTAAAAGTCGCCCCATCGTCAACGTCAAGCTCCCCATGGTCAATGATGTGTGTCAGGTCATGCACGTATCTCCTCAGCTGGGATACGTGGAAGACGTCATGCACCCGGTACAACTGAGGTGGTAGAGCCAGGCGATAAGCCACCTCACCAACCTTGCTGAGGACCTGGAAGGGTCCGATGAAGCGCGGAGATAACTTGCCGCCTCGGCCAAATCTCCGAATACCACGTCGAGGTGAGACCCGCAAGAAGACGTGGTCGCCATCCTCGAACTCCAGTGGCCTCCGCCTCCTGTCAGCATATGACTTCTTCCGGCTCTGTGTTGTCCTCATCCGCTCCTGGATGACCTGGACCTTCTCTGTCGTGGCCTGGACCATCTCCGGTCCCACCAGAGCTGCAAGATTTCTTCATTGCCGAAAAGAGAAAACTGGTCTCATCCCCTGGATGAACCACATTCTTTGCCTAAAACAGTCAATCCAAACATGGATGATACTAATCCATACCAAGGATGACGTCGTAAGGCCTCGACGCTACTACTAAGAGATTCAACCGTTACTCTCGCCTCGGGTTGATTCACACTGTCGGCATCAGTGTGTGGTAACTGGGTCTCCTCCAGTTGATGTCTCACAAGTGAGGGTCAAGTCAACAGCCAAAACTGGAACCTCTTAGTAACATCACGAAAGAGGACAGGAACGAAAATATCACAAAGGTATGCATCTTTTATTATTGCAGCTCATAATACAAGACGCTACACAAAAGCAACAAGGAACCAGAAGTACAAAGGATGTATCCACTAGTTCTGCTCATGTCCGTCGGCTCCCAGAGCTCCATGATCAAAGGCCTCGGCTGCCTGAAGCTGAGCTCTCCCCTGCGGTCGGGGTGGACCTCCTGGTGGTGGTGGTGGCAGAGCCTCAAAGCGTCGCCCACCACTGTCTGCTCGTCCAGCTCCTCTGCCTCGTCCGCCTCCTCCCTGCGGACCGCCACGGTCGAACCTCTGCCTCTGCCTGGGAGGTTCTTCACTTAACTCCTGATCATCAGCATGGCGGGTCGGACAGTCACGAGCCATGTGACCTATCCCGCCACAGGAGTAACACTGCCCACTCTCGGCACGCCTGACTCTGACTCCACCCCGACTTCCCCGCACAACTGATCCTGAATCGTGCAGTCGGCCACTAGTAGGTCTGGTCTGCCTGGAACCCTGAGTCATCCGTCGGCTACCTGCTGCAGATGACTCTGCCACGTGCCACCCTGCGGTGAGTCTCTGTGCTGGTGTAGACTCAGCAAGGAAGCTCTCGATCAGAAGAGCCCGCTCCAGTACTCCTGTCTGAGTCGGTATGCTGAGGGAGATCAGCGATGCCCTGATCTCGTGTCTCAAACCCTGCTCGAAGGTCCGGGCCCGGAAGAATGGGTCCCGTACCATGTCGGTCGAGTAGCGCGAGAGATCGGTAAATCTCGCTGAGTACTGAGCGATCGTCATGCTGCCCTGCCGCAGCTGTAGAAGCTCCTGGATACGCACCGCACGAAGGGTGGCTGGGACGAACTCCGAGCGGAAGAGGCTCTCAAAGTCCGTCCAAAGAAGAGATGCCTCATCGTGCACCTGGAGCATCAAGCTCCACCATCGTCCTGCTGCTGCGTGTAGTAGGCTCGCAGCGAGGATCACCATGAGGTCTGCTGGTGTCCTCACTAGCCTAAACACTCGAACCACTGCCTCCAGCCAGTCCTCTGCTGCCTGGGGATCCGTCTCCCCGCGAAACCTGGGTGGTCGCTGGCGCTGAAACTCATGCAGTGCGCTGAGGCGACGTGCATCGTCAGCGGCTGCTGCTGGAAGCATCGGGGGCTCGGCGGGTAGAGCTACCGCCGGTGCCACTACTGGAAAAGGGCCCTGCACCGAGGCCTCGTCGCTCGGTGGGCTGTCGCCTCGCTCGACTCTCGGAACCCTAGCTGGCTGCCGTCGTGGGGCCATCCTGAAAAGGAAACAGGTGCGCCACGGTTAGAACAGTATACCTGGTGAGCTGATATAAGTAATCACAAAGAAAACTTTGAAACACACACGCAATCAATGTTTTCGTGCATTAAGTCGGAAATCAGAAGTCAGGGTCCTGGTGTACGGATACGTCGGCCGCCGCACCAACACTGGACTCCCTGGACTGATATCCACACTCAATACGCTAAACATTATTGCTTCACATAGAAAAGATCAGAGTTCGCGGTAGAACCGAACTCCTTTGATACCAATTTGTCACGACCCGCCCTCGGGGTCCGTGCCGTGACTACCCCAAGCCCGCCTTCCATAGGCCAGGGGCTGGAGACTAGCACCAAGGCGTAAATCCCAGTAAAAAGGGAAGGCATTGCCTTTGAAAAGTAATACAAACACCACAGAGTAAGCAAGCGGAAAGTAAACACTAAACAAAAGCAGAGTACTACTGAAAGTGCGGAAAAGTAAATGGGCCAGTATACAAACCCAAACTGTAAGTAAAGTACAACTCGAAAGGGAAAAACAGCAACTGAAAAGTAAAAGCCGCTACTCCGAGCTGTCCACTGGAAATCCCACCTGAAGGGTGGGTACAGATAGCTCCTCTTCTCCACGGGTCCTGCCGTCTGCTCCGTGCACGTCCCGCCCAGTGGTCCACCACCGGGTACCGTCCCGCTGTGCAAGCCTCAGCTAAGGTCAACGCTGTCTGTCGTCTGCAACCAACACAACGTAGTGCGGGCAAAGCCCGTGCAGGGGTGAGTATAAGCTACTCAGTAGGGACCCCGAGACCCCTGAAGGTCTCTCAAAATCCACAAAGGATAAACCACGAAGAAAATAACAATCACGAAGTAACAACCGACACTGCTTAGGTATATGCCCATACATATACCTAAGTCATCAATTCAAATACGCTCCAACCTCCGAGCCCAAGTACAACTCAGTCTACACAGGATAGTAAACGTATTCCACACAGGAAAGCAAAACGTAATCCACACAGGATTGCACAACACAATCCACACAGGAAAGCAATAGGATTCAGCTCACACAGGTATACTTCTTCAAGGACGATAAGATGATCACTGATCCATCTAAGTCGTCGGACCCACGAAGGATCGATAGGTAACTAACCCCCGCAAAGACCCACACAGGATCGGGCCCACACAGGACCTGTAGGCGCTGGCTCACACAGAACCGCTGAGCGCGGACCCACACAGGATCGGGCCCACACAGGACCTGTAGCACTGATCCACGTAGGATCGCTGAGTGCTGTAGTCGTCGTCGTCGAATCCACACAGGATCTCTGTACTGTCGTCATCGCAGTCACAGTAGCAGTAGTAGTCGTAGCAGTCGCAGCCAGCACTAGGGTTCCCGCACAAAGCAAGCTCGTTCGGACGGTCCGCTCCACGAGCCGAGAGGCTGATACATCAACTGTCACGAAGACCAGAGTTGATGTATCCAAAAGTTCCGTATCGTCAACAGGAACTCAACGCAACAGACGGCGCGTCGATCAGACGCCCGGTCTGAGAGTTATTGGCATTTTCGTCTCCGGGGCCCGGTTGGTTTTTAAGGCAAAACCAACCCGACCGTACTCCACCTGCGTCCAAACCTCGGGCGGAGTATGGCAAAAGATTCGTCTCACTAAGAGGGACTCAACACAGCTGACGGCACGTCAATCGGACGTCCGTAGCTCAAGATATGAGCGTTTACGCTCCGAAGGCCCGGTTGGTTTCGTGAACGAACCAACCCTGCCGAACTCAAAGTGAACCTAAATCTTGAGTGCGATATACCGAAACGACCGTCTCGATCCAAGGATCGCGTTGCCGCAGACGGTTCGTCATTCGGAGGTCCGAGGCTCAAGTTATGGCCCAAAAACCAAATCTGGTTCGAAACAGGGGGGTCCGGGTCCGGGCCGACCCAGCCCGACCCCCCCCCCTGGGCGGCGCGGCGGCGCGGCGGCGCGGCGAGCCGCGGCGGGCCGCGGTGGCTTGGCGGCTGGCGCCGCATGGAGGCCGCGCGGGGGGCGGCTTGTCGCCGCAAGGAGGCCGCGCGGGGGGGATCAAACCCCCGCGGTTTTGAGGGGCGGCGCGGCCTTTGTGCCGCGCCCACTTATTTTAAAACGCCCCCCCCCCCCCCACGTGGGGGGCCTGATTTGAGCGAATCGGGGGGGCCGGCTGCCCCCCTCCCTTCAAAGAAAACCGCCCCCCTCATAAAGAGGGGGGGTTTGAGGGTTGGCCGGGGGATTATTTCCCCCGGTTTTAACGGCATCCGGCCGGCCAGCTGGCCGGCCGGTTTTCTCCAACGGGACCGGAAATTCCGGTCCCCTCTTCGGCTTCAGACGCCGGCGGCCCGGCCGCCGGTCTTCTCTTCCACCGCGGCCCGGAACCGGCCGCGGTCTCCTCGTCCCGCCGCGGCCCGGAACCGGCCGCGGTGTTCGTCGTCCGGCGCGGTGCGACGGCACCGCGCCCCTTTCGCCGTACCTTGATTCCTTTAAACGCGGCACGACGGCGTCGCGTTCTTGAAGATTCTACCCCGGCGTGGCGCGACGGCGCCGCGTAAAAATAAAAGTACGATCATCCGCGTGGTGCGACGGCACCACGCCACTTGCTTCCATCCGCAAGATTAAACAAGAACGATGGAGGGGGGTTCGGCCGTGTTCGTGCGGTCCGCCCCCCCCCCCCCCCCTCGCGTTAACAACAACACTTATATAAAATATTCAAAAGCCTCACGTAGACATGCGATCCACGAGCAAGAAATGGAATAAATTAAGAATAAAACAACAACCCCTACCTCGGGTATAAGGTTCGAAGATTGTCAAGGTTCCGCGGAAGACGACGTCGCGGAGATCGGGCGTCGCGGTAGCTGTTCGTCAAATCCGATGACGAAGGAATGCGCCCGAAGAGACACGTCGTTGGCGAAACCTCGTACGCCGACGAAGGTTGTCCGAGAAAGAAGTGGCGTCCCCTTTCGTTGACACGGTAAACGAAGAAGAGCGGAGCGGCGTTCTTCGTCGGAAATTGAGCGTTCCTCGTCAAGTCTTGAGGAAAGTCAAATAATAAATAAAACAACGAACTCAAGAACCTCTACCTCGATAGTCGCACGTTGACGTAGTCGTGGAATATCGGTGTCGATTCCTTTGACGTCGGAGGAAGAGTCGTTGTCGATGGCGTTCGTCGCGGAAAACCGTCGCGGAAGAGATGACGCGGAAGAAGTACGTCGCATCGCGGATACGACGTCGCGGATGGACCGTGTTCTTCGGCGGAGAATTTCTTCGTTGAAGAACGACGTTCTTCGCGTTCTTCGTTGAGTTTGAAGAAGAAGAAGAGCTCTCCACCTCTCAAGAAGACAAACAAATAACCCAAAATAAAATAAGCTACACCTTATTTTATTTTCGCTTTGCCAACCTTTCAAAATTCAAAAGTTGAAATCAATACATTAATTAAATCTAGAGATGACAAAATTAAGTGAAGAGATAGGTTGGCAAGAATTAAAGTAGGGAAGAGTTACATAATTAAGAGGGGGTTTAGAGGGGTTAGGGAATTTGAAAAGAATTAGGGGTTCGTGTGGGACCCACCACACTTAATCCTCCCAAGGGAGGTTAAGTGGGTGCGGGTCCCACTTCCAACCTCCTTTGATAGGTTTTAAGAAGTTATAATAAAATTTTTTCTACACAAATTTTATTTAACTCAACTAAAAACCCCAAAAAATTAACTTTCAACCCGCAACAAACGCAACTCCCGAAAAGGTCTCTTCAAGCGAAAATCGGCGCTGCGAGTTCATCGGTGCCCTCGGATTTCAATTCCGAGCACCGGATCAAAAGTTAGGAATTCCCGCTCGTTCGTTCACTGAACGTACCCGAGCCAAACTTAGGAAATTAATTCCGGGCACTCCGGGCCTCAGAATCAGGTGCCGTCTGAAACCGCGCTCTTGTAAAATTCTAAAGAAAATTAAGAAAAAATTTCCCTTGAATTTTACGGGTCTTTACATACCACATATTGAATTCCATATCACACTTATTTAATTCCAACCCACACCATTTCCATTCCATTATTAAAAATATCATTCCTTAGCTATCGGGTAACTACAAAAATAACACCACACAAAATCCCAACAATACCAAAATAATAGCCATCAACTAGAACCCAACCCCCCAAAAACCCCATTCCAAACCATCTGAAACCTCACTGATTCACCAAATTCCACCTATGAACCATTCACCACCATCATTGAAAAATCCTCATAAAACCCATACAAGCACAAGAATAAAAGAAATCACACAAAAAACAAATAACAGTGTATTTAAACCTCAATTATTTCCCAAATTTTCATTTAAAGAGGGATTTCATAGTATTTCATCATCTCTTGCATAGAAACTTTCATAGAATTTATATATTTATAGACAATAGGTTCATATCTATATTTAAAATCTCAACCTTTTAAGAAAGGTGGATTAAATAATTCAATCACACTAAGGGTTCACAATTCATAGTATCCAAAACACACGCATAATAACAATTCTTCTATTTCAAGAAAAGAAACAACAATTCTAATAACATAAACTAGTAAACATGCGTGAGTTAAACCTTCCCTTTCAATTTAATTCAATATTGTTCACTGTATTTTTTATTTAGTTCTTACCATACAACCTAGGGAATATGGGAGCATGATAATTTTATAGATGCATAAAAATAAGGTGAGATATAGGATCCCCTACCTCAATCAAGGATTTCCAAATCATTATTCAAGGTCCAAGAAAGAATAAGATGACTAAGAAACCCTCAATGACCTAAAACACAACATCCCCCAACAATATCTTTCCACAACATCTCTCAAACTAGCATTTTACATAACCACAACCCTCTTCAAAAAAGAAACAAGAAGGAAATGATAAGGTAATGGAAGGGAACTCACCTTAGATTACCATGAATAAATCCCTTGAATCCAAGAATAAAATACACTTAAAAGGGGTTAAAAGACCTCCCAAATACACACTTAGTACTCCCCAAGAGTTTATAGATTTATCAAGGGAGTGATGATTTTTGAAGGATTTATGTAATTTATACCCATAAAATTTATAAATGGTTGTGGTATTGTACTACTGGTTATAACATAAATAATATTTTTTCACTCAAAATTATAGCACAACATAATGATATTCACCACAATCACCCTTGATCTAACCTCCTCCAAAATCCATGGAATAGTCATCGTCCAAATCCTATAAACTTAGGGTAAATATTCAGTGAAACCCATGAACCATACTGTAGCTACCCCCAAATTAATAGAGGTGTCAAAATCCAACACCATGAGCCTCTATGATGGAAAGGATTCTACTACACCGCAATAATACCACATTTATATTTATCATACCATAACACCATGTCATGTAGAAACTCCCCTTGGATTCAATGGGCACATAAATTAATCTCTCTAGGACTCTACACCATGGCTTACATTCACATTGTAGCCAAAACTCATTCTACCATTCACCACACTACAAGATATATGCTACGCCAAAAACCCTAGGATATACCCTCACATGATGTAGGGATGACCCTTACATGAAACTCAAATAACCCTTAAGTGAAACTCAGATCAAAATTACACAAAAATCCTACAGTGTAAGAGAAAGGTCCATGCTATAATATGACCCTCAACTAAAATTTAAGCTCTAAATCCTCCTCTAATTTTCCAAAACTCTTCCTAACTCCTCCATAATATAAAGCCATATAAAGTAACAATATGAAATATCTAGGATGTTAAATTAGATACCTCTTAAATTATTTTCATCAAGAATCAAAGAAAAATCCATAAATCAAGGGGAAGAATGGGGTCTAAAAAACCATCCCATTAGATACCACTCATGAATCTCATTATAGAAAAAACACAACCACTAACCAAACACAAATAGTAAGAGTAATATATAGATCTTATAAGTTAGTAACAATTCAAGCAATGAATCATTAAAGAAAATAAAAACAAATAAAATAAATATTAAAAACCTTAGGGTATTGAGCCCTTACCTGCATCTCACATACCCAATTACTCTATTCCAAATCACCATTATTCCATGGAACATGAACCAATGGAATGAAATTCCCACATCGAACCTTCTCTTGATGATCCTATATTTCAACCAGTTGCTCCACAAAAATTACATTGTCCCTAATGTCCAATGCTTCCCAATCAATGACATGGGATTCATCATGAAGGTACCCAAAAAACTAGGACATGTGGAATATGTTTTGGATCCTATCCAACCACAGAGGAAGCACAAACTAATATTCCACCTCTCTAACTCAATCCAACACCTAAAAAGGCTTGAAAACCCGAGGAGAGAGCTTACTCCCTTGAACAAACCTCCATTATCCCCAATGATGGGAACCCTAAAGAACTTTTGGTATCTAAAAACAAAATCTTAGGACTACGCATATGATTAGAATAAGACTTATAGTGGTCTTTCACCAACTTCATTCACTCCTGAACCATCTGGATATCCTCTTTTATACTCTACAATACATCTTGACCAAGGACTGCTGACTCCCCAACTTTAGTTCATCATAATAGTGACCAACATAGCTATCCATAAACACCTTTAATGGATCCATGTTGATAGATGGGTGATAGATATTATTATAGGAAAACTCAACCAATGGTAGGTGATTTACCCATGATCTTCCAAAATCATAGACACAAAACTACAACATATCCTTTAGTTCCTAGATGGTCTGGTCCATCTACCCATCCTTCTGAGGGTGAAAAGAAGTTATAAGTCATAATTGGGAGCTAAAGTCATCATGTAGTCTTCTCCAGACTTTCAAAGTGAATTGAGGATCATAGTTAGAGATTATGGTCTTTAATACCCCATAGATTCTCACCACTTCATTCACATACAGCCTCTATAGAACATCCATGATACTTGACTCCTAAATTTATAGAAAATAGGCTGAATTCATTAATCGGTCCATGATCACCTAAAAGACACCATATCCTCCCTAGGCTCTATGTAACTTGGTGATGAAATCCATTAATATTTCCTCCTAATTCTACTCAGATACATACAAAGTCTTTAACAACCATCCAAGGACATGGTGTTATTCTTTCACTAGATTAAAAACTAAACACCATGACACAATATCTGCTAGTGACCTCTTCATATCAGGATAATAAAGTTTCCCCTTAAATCCATGATATATCTTAGACACACTCGTATTCACCACTAAGGGTGATATGTGAAACTCAGGGATAACTCCTTCATGCATGGGCAATGGAACATACAACCTACCCTAAAAATGAACCTGATGTTATCCATCCTTATAACAACCCTGATCATTATTTCACATTAATAATTGATTTATTTCATAATATTACACTTAATACAACCCAAAAGATCAATAAGTCTAGGGTATTTGGGAATTTGGTACATTACATAACAACTTAAAACATGAAATAAACCATCTTTAATGAAAACCTTATTAACATGTTCATAATATTCCTTAATAATTAAAACCACATAGGATAACCTGGGGAAAAATATAATAAAGGGGTGAGCTATAAATCCCAGTAAGGGAATAAACATGGAATGACATGAAAAAGATAAAACATGTTAAACAATAGTCATGTCAATGAGTAATAAAAAGAGTATGAATCACAAACATTAACAAAGAGACATGATGTAACAAAGATACATGATATATGGTTGTGGATCCCATTTATCGTAATTATTACATCACTTTTAGGTTATTATGATGTCATAAAACACAAATTATATTTATACGGTATTTAATTTTTACCCGAAAATTCGAATGTCTCTGAAAATTATGAAAAATTAAACATTAGATGATTTAGATACTATGATTATAAAAATAATATTAATTTTATCTAAATAATTTTCTAAATATTTGAATTTTTACTTTTAAAATAAAATCAACATTTATTAAGAAATGTTTGTTTTTTTGATAATAACAGTTTTACAACACTTATAAAAATTACATTTTATTATATGATAATTTATATTTGATAAAAATTATTTAATAATAATATTTTATATAAATATTATTTATTAAAAAATTCCATTAATTTCATAAATTCATTAATTTAATTTGAATATTAACTAAAAATACAATTTGTGCATTATTGGATCTAAATAAAATAATTTACCAAGTAACAATAATATGATGAAAATATATTAATTATTATATAAAAAATAATTTATATATTCTTATTTATAGGGTCTTGATACATATCCCTTTAATACACCAGCATATACCCTAAGAGTAAGGTGTGCGATGGTGGGACTTTCCTGGGGCGGTTTGGAAACCATGTTTTGGGTCGTGATCTCAATGAGCTTGAACTTCTCCTATAAACGGTTTCTATCATGCTTAAGTTGTTGGATATCAGCTTGGTCTTGGTCAAGGGAAAATCCTATAGACACTATATCCCTTGTAATATCTAATAAATGGGCTTCATGGGTTATGATCATACTGGTTGAGGTCATCACCTCTTTTGTCGGTGTCAATTGGATTTTTAAAACCCTATATTTATAATAACCATGTGATCACTATTCAATAGCTATATTATCAATGATAAAGATACTTAATGGTATTTTAAATCCAATTGGATATAATAAATCAAAATAAGTGCATGTGTTTTCTATAACCATATTACGTAATAAGAAATTTAATTAAATCAAAAGGGTAATTTTATTTATATCATTTTGGGTGATTACAATATTCCCCCTTTAAAAAAATTCACCCTAAAATTTTTCTCTTATCATATTAAAAAGATGGGGGTAACTCTATTTCATCATATCCTATGGTTTCTACATTGATTTTTCAAACTTTTGGTTTCTCCACAACACTTTGAAAAGGTGAATTGTCTTATTTTGTAGAACTTTTTCTCTATGATATAATATTTTCACCAGCTTCTCCTTATAGGAAAGGTCATTCTCCAATGGTAACACCTCTGGATTGAGTAAATTTCATGGGTTTAGTATGTAATTCCTCAATAGGGATAAATATAATACATCATGTACTTCAGATAGGTTTGGTGGGAGTTCTAGTCGATAGGCCACTATTCTGATACGATTAAGGATTTTAAAAGGGTCAATGTACCTTGGACTAAGCTTTCCCTTATTCCCAAAATCTCATCACTTTATTCCATAGAGATATGTATAGGAATACCAAGTCTCCAACATAAAACTCTAGGTTTTGTCAAATATTGTCAACATAGCTCTTTTTTTGACTCTGAGTAGCCTTGATGTGCTACTTAATGGTATTAATCTTTTCCACTATTTTCTCAACCATTTCAGGACCTAGAAGTTTGTGTTACCCAACTTAATCCCAACATATAGGTGTTTTTCACTGCCTCCCATAAATAGATTCATAAGAAGAAATATGTATGCTTGAGTGGAAACTGTTGGTGTAAGAGAACTCGACCAAAGGAAGATGTTGGTCTCATTCTATTTTGAATTCAATTGAGCATGCTCTCAATATTTCCTCAAGTGTTTGGATATTCCACTCAGATTGGAAATTATTTTTAGGGTGATAATCCATAATAAATTTCAACTCGGTATTTAGATAATTCTAGATACTTTCCCAAAACATAGAGGTGAATATTGGATCTAGATCGGACTAAATCGATGGTGGTACTCCACGAATCCTCACCACTTCTCTAATGTATATCTGTGCAAGTTGATCCAGTGATAAATCCTCTCAAATATCAATGAAGTTTACAGTCTTTATAAGATGATCTACAATAACCCAGATAAAATTATTTCCTTTGTATTTCTTCGTAAGTCTAGTGACAAAGTCAATGGTGATGTTTTCCCATTTCCATATTGGTATGGGTAATGTTTGCATCATCCCCTAATACTTATGCCTTTCATCCTTCACTTTTTGACATACCATGTACTTTGATATATATTCATTGATATCCTTCTTCATGTTGTCCCACCAATAGTGATCTCAGATATCTCAATACATCTCTCTGTTTTCTAGGTGAATAGAGAAAGTCAAACTATTTGAATTGTATAATATTTCCTTCTTTAACTTGGGATTTGATGGAGCACATAGTCTTGACCTAAATATCACAATTCCTTATTCATTAACATTGAACTCCGTAGATTACCTTTTTCTTATAGTTTCTACTTTCTTTTGAATTCACACATCATATTTTTGAACATCTCATAACCTTTCAAGAAGATATGGTTGAGAAGTAATTTGTGAAAGTATTTATGATATTCCTTCCTTTATGATTCACATTTCTATCCTCTTAAATTATAATAAGATTTGATCCTTCTAAATTCTCATCAATGATAAAATTATTGGATCCTTTCTATATCCAAAACTTTATTTTATTTTCTAGGATAGTAGTGAATTGAGAAGTCATAGTTCTTGATCATCTCTAACCATATTTGTTGGTGCATATTCATCTCTTTATGTGTGAATATATATTTTAAATTTTTTTTATCCATATATATTTCACAATTCTCCCCAAAGAGATAATCCTTCCATATTTTCAAATCAAAGATCACTACATCCAACTCCAGATAATGCGTTGGATAGTTCTATTTGGGAACTTTGAACTTCCTTGAATCATAGGCTATGGATTTTTTATTTTTCATCAACACACATCCTAATCCCTTCTTCAAAGCATCACAAAATATTAAGAAAAGTTCTCCACTTGTTGGTAGTGTGATAACATGGGTAGTGATAAGCCTCTTTTCCAACTCATTGAAGCTTTCTTCACATTAATCATTCTAAAAAAACTTGACGCCCTTCTGAGTTAGATTGGTAATATTTTTTCACAGTCATAGGAAATTTCTCACAAATTAACAATAATATCCATCTAACCCAAGGAAACTACTAATATATATCACAAATATTAGCCTCAACCATCCTTTAATTAATTTTTTCTTTTAAGGGTCCATAGATATTCCATTTCTTGTGATGATATACCCCAATAATGATACTTCTTTTAACTAGAACTCACACTTGGTGTACTTTTCATAAAGCCTCTCCTTTAATATGGTCTATAGCACAGTACTCAGATGCTCCTCATTCTCCTCCTTGGTTTTGGAGTATATTATAATATCATCTATAAAGGATACCACAAATTTTTTAAGGTGATCTCTAAATAATCTATTCATCAAGTCCAGAAATATTTTTGGAGCATTAGTGAGTCTGAATGGCATCACTATGAACTCATAGTGCTTGTACCTTGTATGAAAATAAATATTGGGGATATTCTCCTTCTTCACCCTAACCTAGTAATATCCTGACTACCGATCCACCTTGGATAATTATTGTGCTCCACATAGATTATTTAACAATTCATCAATATTTTGAAAGGGATACTTGTTCTTTATCATGATCTTATTAAGCTCACGATAATCAATGAAAAGGCACATTGACCCATCCTTCTTATTGATAAAGAGAACTAATGTGCCCCATGGTGAAGCACTTGGGTGTATAAACCCTTTATCCATATTCTCCTATAGTTATTTCTTTAGCTCCTCAAGTTCTACAATAGTCATTCTATATGGGGTCTTGGATAATGAAAACACCCCAGGTATAAGGTCAATTGAAAATTAAACCTCTCGGATGGGAGGAAGACCAAGAAATCACTTTGGAAACACATCAGTCTATTCCCTCACAATAGGCATTTCTTTTAGGATGATCTTTTCCATAGACTCAATCATTTGAGCTAGATATGCTTACTCTAGGGTAATAATATCCATTCTTGAGATGATGGTGATAAATAAGATTCATCCTCCTCCTTGTACTTGTGCAGAATTGGGAGTCAATTCACTATATGGAGAGTGATTTCCTTATTATAGAAATTTATATTGGCTCTATATAGGGAAAAACAATTCATTCCTAGAATTGCATCAAATTCCACCAAAGGTAGTATAATAAATTTCTCTAAAAATTTCAGCCTACAAATTGTGATAGGGGAAGAGTCATATACTTGGGATGCAATTATTTCTTCATTTTCCATTTTCATTGATACCTCTATTTCCATGATTTTTGGTGGTTTTTGAATAGTTCTACTAAACTTATGTGATATAAAGGAATTCATAGAACCATAATCAAAAATTATATTCATTGTTCTTGAATAAATAACTAGTGTAGCTTTCATAACTTCATTGTTGGGATCCACCTCAATGGTTCTGATGGAAAAAAGCATTACCTTGTTTACTTTGAGGTTGTTGGTTGTCTCCAAAAACCCTTGTCTTAAGTAATTGATTTAAAAATTTCCCTAGTTCCTTCATGTTGAAGCAATGAAAAATGCACTGAGGGTTTACTGTATCATTCCTTACCTCTATCGCATTAGAGGGTTTCTCCTATCGACAAACATTATCCAGGTGTCCTTCCTTCCCACACCTAAAGCATTTCTTTGTTACCTTTATGAAATTTCTGGGGTGCTTCTTTCTACACCTTTGACAAGTGGGATGTTGTAATTTCGTGGCACTACTATATTTCTACATCGGACTTCCAGAATTAAACTCTACATTATGCTTCTTATCCTCATGATACCCTTAAGATTCGTTGAACTCTATCTTGACTTTGAGGGCACATCAGAAAATTTCCTTATATTTATCAAAATCACAGATCACCAAGTCTTTTCATAGACTAGGTTATAGCCCACCAAATAAGTTTTTAACCTTATATTCGGGGGTAAAGACAAAATCGAATATGTATCGTGCAAGTATTGTCAATTTTTCCTTGTACACCCCAACAGATTTTTCATCCATTTTCTTTAGTGTAAGAAAATCCCTTTTCATTTTAAGATTGAGAATACGAGAAAAATATTTATCAAAAAACATTTTCTGGAATTTCTTCCACTCCATTGCTTTGATCTATTCCCTATTATTTGTATTCTTGATCAATCTCCACCATTGATCATCTTCTCCCTCCATATTATAAGCAACTAGAAGAACCTTCTCTTATTTGGAACATTTAATAATTGATTTTATTCATTGTTATGTGATTAAGGGATCGAATTATCCATTTAATGTAGGATTCCTTTATCTCATGAAGCTATCGATTGTGACTTGTTCTATATTAGGGGGGTTTGGGTGCTCCTATTTATCTAGGTTTTTCTATTTAGAACCTGAGTTATCTGAGAGAGTATTGATATAAAGTCATCAATTCCTACTCCCATCGATTTGGGCATCTCGTTGGGGTAGTCATCACATCACCCATCTCATTAATTGTTTACCTAATTCCTCCTATTTTTTGACATTGTCTGGAATAAAAGGAAAATAATGGGTGATTATTTTTAAACTATTAAACTCATAAAATTGAATCCAATGTAATTAAAGGTATGACTTATAAATTATATTTGTTCTCTTAACGTATGAATTTCTAGGCTTCAATTTATGTTATCCATGATCTATTTCCTAATATATAATATTATGGATTTTTTTTGTTCCCTTAATAATGGTTCGTAATGAGCTTATGAATTTATCAAAGAATATCCCCCAAGAGTTTAAAACTAGGTGTGCAGTAAGGCCCATTTTTGTGTACTAGGTTACCCTGAGTTAGGCTTGGAACACCTTTTCGGAGTTGTTACTCCTAGGTACATCTATTCTAGAACCACATCCACTTGTAGTATCCAGAAAGGGATATATTTTCTTGATAAACCACTTACTCTATACTTACCAAAATTTAGGGATGTTTTCTTATACTTAGTCTTATCCCTAAGGTTTTCTCTAGATTTCTCAAATCCTAATCCTAAAAAAACTAAACTTTACCTCTGATACCAACTATAACAACCTTGATCTTTATTTCACATTAACACTTGATTTATTTCATAATATTACACTTAATTAAACTCAATAGATTGAGAAGTATAGTGTCTTTGGGAATTAGGTGCATTAAATAACAACTTAAAACATGAAATACAACATCTTTAATGAAAAACTCCTTAACATGTTCATAATATTCCTTCATACTTAAAACCACATGGGATAACTTGTGGATAAATATAAGAAAGGGGTGAGCTATAAAGTCCAGTAAGGGAATAAACATGGAATTGAATGAAGAGTATAATACATATTAAACAATAGGTATATCAATGAGGCATAAAAATAGTAGGAATCATAAAAATTAACAAAAATACATGATATTTCATGATAATCATAACTTGGGAAATGTGGCAACAACTTAAAACACTGAATCATAAACATAAGACAAGGCTAAAACGGCCAAGACATCATGGTAGAAAAAGTCTCATTAAGGAATCAGGTTCACTCTCTATCCCAACATGATTTATTGTGATACTAAACATTACCCAATGCATTAGAGCTCTATTTGGGTGCACCCACCATATTCATTTCATACTCATGCTTAAGTGTGCCACATAGATCATAAAACATGTATTCATTAATCATCATAATTTATTCCATGATAAATGGATTTTGAATACATAAATATAAGTCACCAATAAAAAAGTTTATGTGCATAAAGGTGAACACCTTTGATAGGAAAATTTTTTATGGTATTCACTACACAATTGTTTTGGCATGGAAAATCGTGGTGAAATTTCGGCAACATAATGGTGTCAAATAAAAATTCATAAAATGGGTTGATGATAGAGAAATGCGTATCTCATAATTTAGAGATGAAATTTAAATTAATAGGGACATGTAAATACATGTCTCAATATGATTAATTAGAAATAGAATTCATACGATATTGAAGGAACATTAATAAAGAAGAGAAAGGAAATAACCCTTATAAAATTTTGGAATGGTAATGGGTGTACATATGGGTTCATAGGAAGGAAAAAATTAGAGTTAAAGGGGAAATAATCATTTATAAATCAAATGGTAAGTAAGGTGGATATGTTAGAACATATCCTAACATATGAAAATCAAAATTAAAAGACATAATATAAAAGTAGTTCTTGGTAAAATAGGTGAGTGGAGGATCCCTTACTTGAGTGTATGACTCCAAAGTCTTGGGAGGGGCCTCTTGAGTGATTGGGGCACCTTGGGAGGACTCTATGGAGTGTAGGAAATATTTGGTCATGCTAAAAGGAGTTGTAGTGAAGATAAATGGGATATTGAGTGGGTTTATGTTGGAAAAGAGGAGAATTTATTTATTATTTAGGTTTTGGACTCTACATAATAAAATATCTAAAACTACAAATAATATCATGATTTTTCCCCATGGTTTCTGAAAAATGGGAGTATTGTTTATTATTTTATAATTCCAAGGGACTAAATTATTAAAATAATTCCCTTTCACATGTGGAGTTGAGTCACACTCTTAAAGAAAGGATTTTAAAACCTTAAAATATATTATATTTTTTGGAGGATTCATAATGGCCTTAAAAAATAAATAAATAAAATTTAAAATCACATTATTTTAAATGGAAAACATATATTTGGTCATCTTTCCCATTTATAGTAATTATTACATTAATTTTGGGTCATTATGATGTCATAAAACACAAGTATATTTATACAGTATTTAATTTTTACTTGAAAATTCAACTCTCTGAAAATTATGAAAAAATTACCATTATATAATTTTGATGATATGATTCCAAAAATAATATTAGTTTTATCGAAATAATTTTCTAAATATGTTAATTTTCACTATTCAAATAAAATCAACATTTATTAAGAAATGTTGGGTTTTTTGACAATAATAGTTTTCCAACACTTGTAAAAATTAAATTTGATTATATGATCATTTATATTTGATAAAAAATATTTAATAATAATATTTTATTAAAATATTATTTATTCTAAAAATCCATTAATTTTATAAATTCATTAATTTAATTTGAATATTAAACAAAAATACAATTTTTGCTTCATTGTGTCAAAATAAAAAACATTTACAAATTAATAATAATATGATGAAACTATATTCATTATTCAATTAAAAATAATTTACACATTCATATTGTTATAGTATCGATACATATCCCTTTAATATACCAGCATATTCCCTAAGAGTAAGGTTTGCAATGGTGGGACTTTCATGGGGAGGTTCAGCGAACATGGTTTGGGTCGTGATCTCGATGAGCTTGAATTTATCTCGTAAATAGTTTTGTTCATGATTAAGTTATTAGATATAATATTGGGCTTGGTAAAGGTAAAATCTCAGAGATTTTATCTCCCTTATAAGCTCTAATAAATTGGCTTCATAGGGTATGATCTTACTAGTTGAGGCCATCAATTCTTTTTCTGTGTCAATTAAATTTTTAAAACCCTGTATTTATACTAACCATGTGGTCATTATTCGATGACTATATTATCAATGGTAAAGATAATTAAAGGTATTTTAAATCCAATTAGATATAATAAATAATAATAATTTAATGTGTCTTCTATAACCATATTACTTAATAAGAAATTTAATTAAATAAAAAGGGGAATTTTATTTATAACAGTTCTGGTCGTTACAATCCTCTTACCACCCCTCTAGAGTATAACTATGAAAAATGTGTTCCCACGACACCTCTACCACTAAGTGTCCCTACTGAGACTCCTCCACTCACAACACCAAATAATATTCCATTATCATTTAACATAGTCATCCTCTTCCATTAACCTCCCATGCACTAATATATAAATTCATTAACTCATTCATTAGCCTCCAAGAATCCTTGGACTCTCAAATGAAATCTTCTTTTGACATACTAGATTAGAGGGTCAGCTATAATGGTCCCCTTTCATAGTGTTTAGGAGATATCAGAATAATAATATTAAAGAAACTCTATACACCTCTACTGATAAAGATCCATATTCTGTTAAGTGAAAACATACTTTAGAAACTTATAGTTTGATAATATCACTAAGTACTCATTGATGGGTAAATATCTCTACAAATTTAAGTAAAACACTACTTATATCAAATAAAAGTCATGGGTGGAATAGTTATGCTCATGGGAACATAACTTCCTATACCCATGAGAGATCACTTCCTTATGTTGTATTAAGACATATCCCAAACCCAAATAGGAAGCATCATAAAATACCTCAAACATATCTCCCTCCTTAAGTAATTGAATAATCAAGGTACTAATTGACCTCTCCATTATGTAGTAAAATTTTTACTAATACTGATCATTCCAGATAAAGTCATGATCCTTCCTAGTCAGATCTGTTAACAGGGTTTTAACCTAAGATAATTCAGACAAAAATATTTGATAATTTCCCACATTACCAAGGACACTGAAAACATATTCCATGTTCCTAGGTTCTTTACAAGAAACAATTACCTTAATGTTCAATGGATCCATGGTCATTCCTTGCTCATACACTACATGTCTAATGAAGTGAACCTATCACATCCAAAACTTGTTATTGTATAGATTCCCATGGATTTTATGGTGTCAAAAATCTTATAGGATAGCAATAAAGTTCTCAGAATGGTCCCTCTCTAACTTTGAGTATATGAGGATTTTGTCAATGAACATGACTATGAACATTTTCAATAACTCATAGAAAAAATATTACATGATCCCCATTAACATAGATGGAACATTCATGTCACTAAATAGTATGAATATGAACTCAATGTGTTTTTACCATCACCATAAGGTATTCTTTGGGATATCCTCTACCCTTACCCTTATCTGATGATATCCAAACAAAAAATAAATCTTTGAAAACCAAATGGATCCCTTTAGCCGGTCAAACAGATCATTTATCCTCATAAGAGTTTAACTGTTCTTAAATTTCACTGGGTTCAACCTTATATAGTACACACATATCCTCATAATACCATCCCCCTTCTTTGAAAATAACACCGGATCACCCTAAAGAGATACACTAGTCTAGATAAATCCCTTCTATAGTAAATCATCAATTTAGATCCTTAACTATCATATCTCTGTATGTTTCATACAATATAGAGCTATCAAAATTATAGAGGCACCTGATTTTAATGCTATCATGGACTCGAAATTTCATAAAAGGGGTAGTGTTAAAACCTCATCTAGAAATACATCTTGAAGCTCCTCAAAAACTATGGGAAACTCAACTTCACCAACTGAGATAAAATGGGATCTACATTCCTACCTCTCATTTGATAATCCCTCTCACCAATGAACACCACTCAATGGCCCTCCATATAATAAAAGAAATCGAAAATTTGATGTATAAAATACAATTAATTCATGATAAGGATGACATCATATGGCTTCATCTATAATAGGAAGAAATTTATCATAGACTAATGTGCTCCCATTATTAGTCTATACCCCCTGACACACATCAAACAGCCTATCCTAACATCCAACTAGTGTAGATAACACTAGGGGAATTGTAATTCTCTTCACCTCTAGTCCTAACTCATAGACCAGAGTGGGTGAAACAAAGGATTGTGAAGTTCCAGAATCAAAAAAGGCAAAAACTAAGGTATAAGATAAACTTATCTTACCTCATATCACCTATGGGATCTTTAGCACTATAACCTCTATAGAATATCTTTTCATGGCCTACTCCTCTGCCTCACTATTGATAGACTCCTAATCCATGTTATGGTCTGGGTCTTGGAGGACAAGGACCACCATGGGTCTAACCTCTACCACATTTTTCTCCTATCAACTAATCATAAACCTAATAACTAGATATTAAACATGAAATGGTATTCCATGTTGTTGATATAGCCTCAAGGGAAACAAATACTCTATATAGAGAAAGGGGACTGACTTCCCATCCCATGTTGACCTCCCTAAGTGGTTGGGCACTCAGATTATGTGACCAAGACCCCTGCAAGAATATCATGAAAATGGGAATAAGTGAGTAGATTATTGGGATATTCCATCCCCAAAATTTCATGAAATGGACTAATGACGTTATCTCCCTATCCTTTAGAAACTCAACTACCCTAAATTTTATGATCCCCCGCCTAAATATCCACTCCTCAAGAAACTTTTTTGACCTCCCTCTTGAGGTAATCCTCCTAAAAAATGAATCATCTTAATAACTTATTCCTTCTCCCACACCTCTAAGTACATAAGAAATTTCAATGGGGTGACTGCATATCTAATCTCTAGGAACAACACCTTTTAGAGATGTTGTGCTCTGGAATCCTCATCTGGTAAAATATCATTATTGATGAAAATAAGGTCTTTGAACCCAATACCAAACTTCCACAATATCAAGATCCCTTTATAAAGGGAGGGAATCTCCAGAAAATTTACTTCCTTCATTGTAGATGATAAGAAATATATATAAAACTCCTTAGGGAAATCAGCCCATAAAACATCCACCACTTTCGACTCCCTTAGATTTAGTATCAACCACTTACTCATTTCCCTCCTCATATGATCGATCACTAAGGGAATCCAGTACTCATATTAGACCTGAATCAAACTAAAGGAAATCTTAAGATTCTCCAACCAATGCTCCACCACCAAATTGAAGATTCTCCCCTCATACTTCTCTAGAATCTGATGTTGTAAAACAAGAAACGTCTTCTTCCACATATTATCCTCCTCGATCATATTAATCCTACAATGATTGATTGGATCTATATGTTGAACCTCTTCTCTCTGAACCACACATAGATGAAGTCCAAGAGATATACATAAAAACAAAAAGGAAATTGTAAGCTCGATGGTATAGAATTTATTGAGACTCATTCAATTAAATTCATTTTATTTTCCCAACATTAACTCATTAAATCACAAGTACAAATAAACATGATTCATGTACCTATCCTATGTATCATTCTCACAAGTAGTTTCACTTCTATTAGAACATTAAAAAATATTAAGATATTTACTTCAGATTGGGGGAAATCATGGGTCCCAGTTGGTCTCCCTTGCTTACATCATGAGCTAAGATCAATTGAAATTATTTTTATACCAACCCATGTAAGTCTCACATGTGTCTAATCTTAAGCATGGACTTTTTAACTAAAATATTTGATACCACTCTATCATGACCCCCCTCCACTAGTACCCATCATGGGATAGAAATAAAAAGAGTTAGTGATCCTTGAAGTCACTCTCCAATAGTTCATAGGTTGGAGACTATCACTGAGGGTATAAAACACACATTGGGAGAAATTACCCTCAATAATCTCAGGATAATAATATAAAAACCACTTATCAACAATTAATTATAAAAATAAAATAACCAACATCACATAATTCATTTCAATCAATACAAATGAAAATATCCAAAGTAAAACAATACTAAGGGAAATCTTAAGGCAGAAACTCTTCATGATCTATAACCTCCAAGCCAGTGATATCCAACTCAGTCTCCAAAATCCTCCAAGAAACCTAAAAATAGTTTATATATATGTAGGGTGATCATAACATGTATACTCAGTATGATCATAACCAAGGTCTCTTGAAAATTTGAAAACAACATACTCATGATCCAATGAATAAACAACAGAAATAACATGCACCTAAATAAGTCAACTAATCCACCACCGCCTCACCAAGTTTCACTCAACAAGTAACACAACCAAAGTGGTAAGATAATATTAAGATAACATAATTCAAAGAACCATGTAAGAACTTCCGCACTAGTTTTCCGAATTCATGCCCCGATGTCTAACATCCTATGCTCTCATAGCTTTCATTAACAATTGATTATATATCCATAACCATACCATCATCCATTTATTTTATATTCAAGGTAGTGGGGGTATTATGAACATGAAATAAATCAACAACATTTCCTCCTCCTACCATTCCTAACACCCACCATGAATCACATCAAATAATTCCGCCAATTGGTAATCCATCATCACTAGTCATTTCCACCACTAAACCATCATCACTAGGAATAGCCACCAACTAAGTCATCATAATTAGACATCAACACCATATAATTTGTCAACACTATGAATATTAGCTGAAGATAGAGAGGGGGAGTGGGGTTAGTCAACCATCCACCATTTCCAACTTGGATGTCAAGAAAAACACCCAAAACATTTAGTAATTGGTAAGGACATCCAACTCAGGTGGCATGCATTTAGAAATCACATGAAAATAATGGAGTAAAAATTTGAACAATATACATAGTATAAGGGTATACATCAAATGGAACTAGAAAATATCACAATACTACCACACCACCCATGAAATATTCCACAAAATATTTCCCCAGTAAAATGAAACTCACTAAGAAAAACATCCATGTCACATCCCACAATTCCCTTCCTTATTAATTGATTCAAGTATTTCTATATTTTCTAGCTACAAACTGGGTTCTATTTATTTAACTAATTGATTCCATATTTAATGAAAAACCAATATCAATCTTACCCCATATTTAATTTCATCTATTACCCATTTGATTCCAATCCATTTATCAATATTTAATTCATTAATCATTTACCGCATATTGAATTCCATCCCACACTTATTTAATTACAGACTATATCATTCACATTAAATTTTTAACAATCATATTCCCTAGCTTCTAGGAAACTATATAAATTCCACTACATAAAATCTAGACCACCTTACAATAACAACCATCAACCATCCACTATAACCCAACCCTCAACAGACCCCATGCCAAAGTATCTTTATCCTTACTTCCTCAACACATTCCACATTTAAACTAGTCACAACCATCACTTCAAAATCCCCACAAAATCCATGCAAGAAAAATATAAATAAAAAACACACAAACCATACATAACAGTAGATTTCATCCCCAACTATTTCCAAAATTTCTATTTAAATATGGATTTTACAAAATTTCATTATCTATTGCATTGGAGCTTTCATAGAATTCCTAGATTTACACAAAACTGAATCATTTCCATATTTAAGTGCTTCACCTTTTATGAATGGTGGATTCAAGTAATCAATCATGGAAAGGGTTTACAATTCACAATAGCCAAAACTCACACATCACCGAAATTCTTCAAGTTTAAGGAAGGGAACAAGAATGGTAATAACATAAAATCAACAAACACATATGAGTTCACCCTTAACCTTAAGTTTCATTTGATATAGTTTATTATCTTGTTTATTTTATTCTTTAAATCTGCCCAAGGGAATATAAAAGTGTTCTAATTTTACAGATACAAAAAAAAATAGGGAGAGAACTTAGATCCCCTACCTTAATAGAGGATTTCTAAATCATTATGCAAGGTCCAACCAAGAATAACATGATCATAATATTTAGGTCACACTAAGAAATCCTCAATAGCCTAAAACACACCATCCCCCGTCAATCACTTTTCAAAAAATCTCCCAAACCACCAATTCCTACAACCAAAGACTTCTTCATAAAAATAATGACAAGGAAAATAAGTGGGATGGGAAGGGAACTCAACTTAGATTCCGAAGAATCAATATCTTAAAGTTGACAATAAGATCCACTAAAAAGGGGTTTAAAAACTTCCAATTATTCACCGAGGTCATCCAAGATTTGAGATAAAATTCATGAGGGTGATGAGTTTTGAAGGGGTTCTATAATTTATGATCAATAGATTTTTAAAAGTACATGATTCATCTCTATAAGATACATCATAATCAGTAGGTTTTGTCACGAACCATCCCCGGGGCCTGTGTCGTGACTACCCCAAGCCCACCTTCCATAGGCCAGTGGCTAGCGACTAGCACCGAAGACGTATTCCCTAAAACTGGGAAGGAATTTCCCTTAAAACCCACAAGCACACGTAACCAAGCACACAGCAAGATAGGAAAACAAGTAAACTGTATAACCAAAAGAGTGTTGAAATTAAAAAGGGGTCCAGAAATACAAGACCAACAGGAAAGTACAAGTGAAACTCTGATACAATACAACTGAAGAAAAGGGAAAGTCAGTTGTTGGGTTGTCCTCCGAGGTTCCTACCTGAAGGGTAGGTACAGATCGTCTCCTCAGTACTCCACATCCACCCATATCCTCTACGTACCAACGCGTCGTATGGTCCACCTCCAGGTACTGTCTAGTTCTAGTACTTTCGGCCTCAGTCAACATTTTCCATCGTATGCATCCAACACAATAAGGTGTGGGCATAGCCCATGCAGGGGTGAGTATAATGATACTCAGTAGGGACCCTGAGACCCTCTAGGTCTCACAAAATCCATAAAGGATAAAACACAAAGGTATGAAATCAACAGATAGCCTTACTTAGGTATATTCCCATACATATACCTAAGTTATTACATAATCCATATCAATCATGAGGAAAACATAGAGGTTCTGACTCAGCTCAAACCAGGATTTATTCAAGGGGTAGTATCAAGTAACATTCTGAACACAAAATAGAACACCTCAGCTGCTGGAGAACTCCTCCTCTATCGAGTACAGTGGGCCTACTACGTCACACAAAGGCGCTTCTCGCTAACCTTGGACTGATGAGGTACTCCTCCTGTTTAGTACCATGGGTCCATCGCATCACACAGAGGCTCTCCCCACCGTGGGTCTACCACGTCACATAGAGGTACTCCCCCTCAAGTCCTACTAAGGTAATCCTCCTGTAAAGTATTGTGTGTCTTCCACGTCACCATGGCGCTCCCCACCGTGGGTATTTTGCATCACCAAGGCGCTCCCCACTGGGCCTGTCGAGTCACTCCGAGTCAAAATAGTCAGCAGTCGTCAAGTCTCAGCCAGCCACTATGTCTCCACACTATTCTCGCTCGTCTCCGGGAGGATCTGTTCCAAAAGATACTAGTCGATACTCCAACTACCACTAAGTACCATGAAGAAGTATCTCAAAGGTCCGGCTCATCATAGGGGTCTCAACGTAATAGACGGCGCATCAATCGGATGTTTGGTTTGTGAGTTATTAGCCTTTTTGTCCCTGGGGCCCGGTTGGATTTGTGCTCGATCTAACCAGACTGTTACCCATATCAATCCAAAACTTAGTAATGTATCACTCAAAGGGACTATCTCGATACAAGATTTCTAGCACTGTTGATGGATCGTCAAACGGATGTTTGGTGACAAAGTTATGGCCAAAGGAGGGTAAATGGGTCATAGTGGGCCTGAGTCCGGTCCGACCCGGTCTGACCGACGTGGCCCGTGAGGGCCACGAGGGTGTCTTGACTGAGGGGTACCATAGGGTGCGGATAGGACATAGTTACCGTGAGGGCGTGGACCAGCTGTGAGGGCACGGACCGGCCACGAGGGCACAGACCGGCCGTGAGGGCGGGGACCGACCGCGAGGGGTGCGGACCGGTCGTGAGGGCACGGACTGGCTGCGAGGGGTGCGGACCGGCCGCAAGGGCACAGACCGGTCACGAGGGGTGTGGACTGGCCGCGAGGGTGTGGACTAGTCACGAGGGGCGCGGACCATTCGACAGCG
This sequence comes from Viscum album, assembly GCA_963277665.1. Lineage (NCBI taxonomy): Eukaryota > Viridiplantae > Streptophyta > Magnoliopsida > Santalales > Viscaceae > Viscum > Viscum album. The sequence continues at coordinate 1,945,506,032 of OY728147.1, read as the reverse complement.
ACGATGACGCTCGGTGGACAGCGGCGGCAGTTGGCAGACAACGGCGGTGCAGTGGCTCGGCACGGAGGATGGCGGTGGTGCAGCAGCTCGGCATGGTGGACGGCGGCGGCACGGAAACTTGGCATGGCGGGTCGTCATGGTGGAAATGGGGAAAGGGGGTTTGGCCCAAGGTGGCGTGGTAGCTCAGTCCAGCCGCGAGTGTCTTGGCCGAGCGCGGGGTCGGTTCGGCTGGGAGGGCGAAGTGCCACAGGGCGGCACGGGTCACAGAGACCGCGGGTGGTGGCATCGTTGCCTTTTTCACCTTCGTCGCCTTTGTTGCCTTCCTCCATTTCGAAGAACACATCAAAGAAGAACAGCGGAGGGGCCAGGCCAAGTTCGTTTGGCCCACACCCTCCACGTTTAGAGTGGTAGCCAACAGTTCACAAAGAACGAAGCATGAACGTGTATAGAAGATATTTTAAACCATCATTTCCTATAACCCTCGTCAATATCTATTCCCAAATCCCCCAAAATAATTAGAAGGGTAGAACATGGGAAGTGTTAATCAATAAACCCCTACCACGTTCTCTTGATGAAGTTGTCGTGAGGAAGAAGGTGAAGTCATTTATGTTCATCTTGTCTGCCACACACCTCAAATCCCAGGCTCTTGCATCAGTTCATCGTATTCGAAGAAGTTCCTTCTCGGTGTTCTTCATGGAGGAAGCGTTCTTCATTGGAGAAGCTTACTCCCAATTCCACCCAAATGTAAAGTAATTCCAAAATAATAGATTATCCCCTCTATTATGTTTGTTGGCATATATTCAAATAGTTTAATTAATTAATTAATGTGTTGGCTTAATTAATTAAAGGGGGTGGTTGGCATATTAAAGGTATGTGCATTGGCACAATTAATGTGGAGTAATTCAAGAGGCTCCTCCACATTAATGAGGGGGTTGAGAGGTTTTTCTCTATAATGAGGGGAGTTCAAGAGGTTTAGGCTTCAGGTGGTCCCCACCACCATAACCTCTCATGGGAGGTTAGGTTCGGGTGGTCCCCACTTCTCAACTTCCACATGGAGGTTTAGTTCCGATGGACCCCACCTCCCAACACCCACATGGGTGTTGCAAATAAAAATAAAATGTTTGCACAATTTTATTTTTATTTTTATTCCTTCACGAAAAACCCAAAAAACTAACTTTCACCCTCGACCAACCGCCATCGAGTTGAAAGTCTCCTTAAGCAAAAACTGATGTTGCGAGTTCATTAGTGCCCTCGGATTTTAATTCCGAGCACCGATTTAAAAGTTATAAAAACCCACTCGTACATTTACTGAACGTCTGAAAAAAAGTTCAGAAATTCACTCCGGGCACTCCAGGCCTCGGAATCGTGCGCCGTAAATTTTCACAGACTCGTAAAATTCCAATTTATTTAAAAACAATTACATGGAATTTCAGTGTCTTTACATTCTCCCCACCTCAGTCTTTACATCCCCGTAAGTCACAACTCAAAACTAAGGGAACAAGTGGGGATACTAAGCATGCATCTGAACCTCCCGCTCCCATGTGCTCTCCTGGAGGTTTCCGTGCTTCCAGTGAATGTGCACCAGAGGTATCGACCGTCCATGTAGGACCCGCTCCTGTCGATCCTCAATCTCTACTGAAGGTTCTATAAAAGTCGCCTCATCATCAATGTCTAGCTCACCATGGTTGATGATTTGAGAAGAGTCATGCACGTATCTCCTCAGCTGGGATACATGGAAGACGTCATGCACCCGGTGAAACTGAGGTGGAAGAGATAAGTGGTATGCCACCTCTCCAACTCTGCTGAGGACCTAAAAAGGTCTGATGAATGTTGGAGATAACTTTCCACCTCAGCCAAATCTTCGTATTCCTCTTCGGGGTGAGACCTGTAGAAATACGTGGTCACCTTCCTAGAACTCCAGAGGTCTCTGTCTCCTATCGGCATATGACTTCTACCTATTCTATGCAGTCTTCATCCACTCTTGGATGATCTGCACCTTCTATGTGGTAGCCCGTACCATATCTGGTTCCACTAGTGCTGACTCCCCTGGGTCAGTCCAACACAAAGGTGATCGGAAAGGTTTCCCATACAACGCCTCGAAAGGTGCCATCACAATGGTGGAGTGATAGCTTTTTTTGTATGAAAACTCCACCAAAGGTAAGTGATCCTCCTAGCTGTGACTAAAGTCGAGGACACAAGCATGCAGCATGTACTCGAGGGTCTGAATGGTCTACTCAGTCTGGCCATCCATCTGAGGATGGAAGGCGGTGCTCAAACGAAGTTGCGTCCCGAAAGTCTCTTACAACCCCTTCCATAACCGGGAAGTGAAACGTAAATCACAATCAAAGACAATTGTTGAGGGTAATCCATGTAGCCACACAATCTCTTGCACATAGAGGAGTCCCAAGCTCTCTACTAAACCCTTCTCTCTGATCGGTAGGAATTGGGCTGACTTGGTGAGTTGGTCGACGATCACCCAAATCGAGTCATGACCCCTATATGTACGTGGAAGTCATGTCATGAAGTCCATGGATATACCATCCCACTTCCACTATGGGACCTCTAAAGGCTGAACCAAGCCTACTGGTACCTGATGCTCCTCCTTCACTTGCTGACAAGTGAGGCACAAAGAAACAAACTCTGAAACTGTTTTCTTCATTCCCGACCACCAGTGTTGTCGTCAGAGATCCTGGTACATCTTTGCCACTCCTGGATGTACCACTAGAGGTGATATCGAGAACTCCATCAAAACTTCCTCCTAAAGTGACACGGGTACCATGGTACGCCCTCTGAAGAGGATGACGTGCTCCTCACCTTCTGAAAATCCATTAGGTTCATGTCCTATGGATATCTGAGCACGTCGAGCCTCACAGTCAGCATTCACATGCTACGTCTCCATGAGTCACTAAAGAAGTCTGGGAGTGACTGTAAGAGACTGAAGGAAAGTTAATCCATCACGTTCCACGAAGGATATCTGAAAAGTGGCCAGCTTCTCCATCGCCTCGCCTAGCAGCTATATAACAGACCTCCTACTGAGTGCATCTGCTACAGCGTTCCCCTTCCTAGGAGTATAGAATATCTCAAAGTCATAGTCCAGGAGGAACTCAAGAAAACATTATTGTCTCTGGTTCAGTTCCTTCTGGGATAAGATATACCTGAGACTCTTGTGATCAGAGTACACTATAAAACATTCACCCATCAGATAGTGTCGCCACATTTTCAAGGTGAAGACCAATGCGGCTAACTCCAGGTCATGGGTAGCATAGTTCTTCTCATGCTATCTCATCTGTCGAGAAACATATGTGATCACTGCTTTCTCCTGCATTAGGACACATCTGAGCTCAGCCCCTGATGCATTTCAGTAAACTACGTACCTTATTCCCTCCTCTGGTAGCCTCAAGATGGGTGCACTAGTCAGCCTCTTCCTTAGCTCCTAAAAACTCTTCTGGAATCTCTTTGACCACACGAAGGGTTTCCCCTTCTTCGTTAGGGCTGATAGTAGTGCTGCAACTCTGGAGAAATCTGGAATAAACCTTCAGTAGTATCTAGTCAAACCCAAGAAACTTTGTACCTCTATCACACTCTTGGGTGGATCCCAAGAAAATAACACCTCAATCTTCATCGGATCCACTGTAACTCTAGCCTCTGATATGGAATGTCCCAGAAAGTGAACCTCTCGGATCCAAAACAGGAAATTCAAGAGCTTACCATAAATCTGGTGCTCTCGGAGTGTGTCCAGTACTACCTACAAATGATAGGCATGCTCCTCCTCAGTAGTCGAGTAGATCAGAATGTTTTCGATGAAGACCACTATGAAGCGATCAAGGTATGTCTGAAAGATCATATTCATGAGTCCCATGAACATTGTTGTAGCATTGGTCACCTAGAATGGCATAACCAAGAACTCGTAATGTCCATACTAACATCTGAATGTCGTCTTCTGCACATCCTCGTCTAGTACTTTGAGCTGGTGATAGCTAGATCTGAGGTATATCTTCGAGAACCACCGTGCTCCCTTCAGCTGATCAAAGTGGCCATCAATTCTCGGGAGTGGGTACTTGTTCTTCATGGTCACTGGTTCTAGGCGCTGATAGTCAACACAAAGCCTTAATCTCCTATCCGCCTTCTTGGTGAACAAAATCAGGGCTTCCCAAGGAGAAACACTGGGTCGGATGAATCCCTTCCCCTGAAAGTCCTCTAGCTATACCCACAGATCACGAAGCTCCATGGGAGGCATCTGATACGCTGGTGTAGATATCGGTGTCGTCCCGGTGTACAAGTCAATGTAAAATTCCACCTATCTGTGAGGAGGTAGACCCAGAACATCATCAGGGAAATCATATGTGTACTGGTCCACCACTATAGGATAGCTTGGACTCTCCACATAAACAGATCTGAGGGTAAGGCTAGCCAACTGATGAGTGATCAGTTTCACTCTCCTCCGAGTAAGTCCATATTGCACTGCAAAGGCTCCCATCTTGTCAGTAAAGGTAAACCTGGTCTCATCCGTACAGACACACCACACTTTGTGCCTAATACAGTCAATCTGAGCATGGAATGTAGATAACCAGTCCATACCCAAGATGATGTCGTAAGGCCTCGACACCACTACTAGGAGATCCTAGCCAAATCTCTCACCTCCTAGAGTAATCTCTCACTACCGGCACCCGTGCTTAATCGTCGAATCTGCTCCCGTAGAAGTCTCTAGTCGTAAGGATCGAGCCAACGGCTCCGTCGGAATCTCTGAGCTCTGAACAAGGGCAGTGGCAATAAAATAATGATTGGAACCTATGTCTATAAGTAGTGTAGCTATGGTGGAGTAGACACAGATCATACCTCGTATCAACTCCGGGGAGCCGTGATCGTTGGCCTCAGCTGCCTGGAGCTGAGCTCTCCCATGTCCATCTACTCCCTACGGTCGGGGTGGACCTCCTGGTGGTGGTGGCAGTAACACCTCGAATCGCCTCACACCACCAGCTCCTCTGCCACATTCTCCTTCTCCCTATGTACCTCCTCGGTCAAACCCCTGTCTTTGCTTGGGTGGTCCTTCAACCGTCTGATAATCATCCGAACGCTGGGTCGGACAACCACGATCCATGTGACCCTACCTGCCGCATGCATAACACTGCTCGCTCCTGGCATGACTAGCTCTGCTTCGGGTGCCCCGCATAACCCATCCTGAGTCATGAGGTCATCCACCTGTAGGTCTGGTCCTCTTAGACCTCTGTGACATCTATTTAATACCAGCTGCAGAAAACTCCGCTACGTGATAACTGGTGGTGGGTCTCACTGCTGGTGACTGCTCAGCAAGGAAACTCTCCACCAAGAGGGCTCTCTCTAACACCCCCACCTGTGTCGGGATGCTGAGTGAGATCACTGAATCTCTGATCTATCACCTGATTCCCTGCTCGAAGGTCTGGGCACTGAAGAAAGGGTCCTTCACCATATCTATGGAGTAGCGTGAGAGGTCAATGAACCTTGCTGAGTACTGAGCCATAGTCATGATGCCCTGCTGTAGATGAAGAAGCTCCTGTATGCGCACAGTGCGAAGAGTCGCTGGGACAAACTCTGCCCGAAATAGGATCTCAAAGTCTTCCCAGAGAAGAATCACCTCATCATGAACCCGGAGCATCAAACTCCACCATCTGTCTACTACTTCTTGTAGAAGGCTGGCGGCAAGGATCACCATGAAATCAGATGGTGTCCCTACCAGTCAGAAAACTCTCACTACAGCCTCCAGTCAATCCTCAACCGCCTGTGGGTCCGTCTCTCCCCTGAACCTGGGTGTCCTCTAGTGTTGGAACTCATACAACGTGCTCAAGCAGTGTGCACCGTCTGATGTTGGGTCTGGTGGCATCGGTGGCCCAACAGGGAGTGGTACTGCTGGTCCCTCCACTGGTGCCTCTACTGGAAAAGGGCCCTTCACCAAGGTCTCATCGCTCGGTGGGCTATCAGTGCGTAAAACTCTCGGGACACTAGCTTGCTGTCTACATGGTGGCATCCTGAAAAGAAACAGGTGTGCCACAGTCAAAAGTTATACCTGGTGAGTTGAAAGTTATACCTGGTGAGCTGAATCAAAATATCAAAAAGAAAACTTTTTAAAACACACATGCAATCAGTGTTTTCATGCACTGAGTCGGAAATCGGAAGTCAAGATCCTGGTGTATGGATACATCGGCCGTCGCACCAACACTGGACTCCCTGAACTGAAAACTGCACTCATTACCCTTAACACTATTGCTTCACAGAAAAGAGCAGAGTCCTAGTTCTGTGGTAGAACAGACTCCTATGATACCAATTTGTCACGACCGATCCCCCGAGGCCCATGTCGTGACTACCCCAAGCCCGCCTTCCATAGGCCAGAGGCTGGAAACTAGCACTGAACGCATATTCCCTAAAAATGGGAAGGCATTACCTATAAAACCTGTAAGAACACGTAACCAAGCACACAGCAAGATAGGAACACAAGTAAACTATATAAACAAAAGAGTGCTGAAAGTAAAAAGGGGGACAGAAATACAAGCCCAACAGGAAAGTACAAGTAAAATTGTGATACAATAAAACTAAAGAAAAGGGAAAGTCGTCTGTTGGGTCATCCTCCAAGGTTCCCACCTGAAGGGTAGGTATAGATCGTCTCCTCAGCACTCCACGTCCACTCGTCTCCTCTGTGTACTGACACACCATATGGTCCACCTCTAGGTACCATCTAGTCTTGGTACTCTCGGCCTTAGTCAGTGTTGTCTGTCATCTACATCCAACACAACAAGGTGCAGGCATAGCCCATGTAGGGGTGAGTATAACGATACTTAGTAGGGACCCCGAGACCCTATAGGTCTCATAAAATCCAACAAGGATAAAACAAAAAGGTATGAAATCAACAGATAACCTTACTTAGTTATATGCCCATATATATGCCTAAGTTATTAAATAATCCATATCAATCATGAGGAAAACACAGAGGTTCTGACTTAGCTCAAACTAGGATTTATTCAAGGGGTAGTATCAGGTAACATTCTGAACACAACATCGAACACCTCGGTTGTTGGAAAACTCCTCCTCTATCGAGTACAGTGGGCCTACCACGTCACACAGAGGTGCTTCCCAATAACCTTGGACAGCTGAGGTATTCCTCCAGTTAAGTATCATGGGTCTTCCACATCACACATAGGCGCTCCCCACCGTGGGTCTGCCACGTCACACAGAGGCGTTCCCCCTCAAGGCCTGCTGAGGTACTCCTCTTGTCGAGTACCGTGGGTCTGCCACATCACCAAGGCGCTCCCTACCGTGGGTCTTCTACATCACCAAGGTACTCCCCACTGGGCCTGTCGAGTCACTCCGAGTCAAAAAGGTCATCAATCATCAAGTCTCAGCCAGCCACTAGGTCTCCACACTATGCTCACTCATCTCTGGGAGGATCTGCTCCACAAGCTATTGTTCGATAATCAAACTTCCATGAAGTCCCATGAATAAGTATCTCAAAGGTCCGCCTCATCATAGGGGTCTCAACGTAACATACGACACATCAATTGGATTCTCGGTATGTGAGTTATTAGCCTTTTTGTCTAGGGAGCCTGGTTGGATTCGCGCTCGATACAACCTGACTGTTACCCATCTCAATCCAAAAATCATTGGGGTATCACTCAAAGGGACCTTCTCGCTCCATGATTTCCATCATCACTGACGGTTCATCAAACGGGTGTCTGGTGCCAATGTTATGGCCAAAAGAAGGTAAATGGGTCGTAGTGGGCCTGGGTCTGGTCTGACCCGATCGAACCGAACCCACCCTACACGTCGGGTATAGCCTGGCCCACGAGGGCCGCAAGGGTTCCGCGAGGGTGGCTTGGCTGAGGGTTACCGCAAGGGCATGGACCGGCCACAGGTACCGTGAGGGCGCGGACCAGCCGTGAGGGCGCAGACTGACCGCGGGGGGCTCAGACCAGCCACGAGGGCACGGACCAGCCATGACGGGCACGGACCGGCTATGAGGGAACAGACTGGCCATGAGGGCATGGACCGGCCGCAAGGGGTATGGACCGGCTATGAGGGGTGCAGACCAGCCGACAGCGGTGAGGGTGCTCGGCGGACAACAGTAGCGATCGGCGGACAGCGGCAGCTCGACATGGTGGACGACGGCGGCGTGACAGCTCGGCACAGCGGACGGTGGTGGCACTGTGTCTCTTCACGGCGGACGGCGGTAGAGCAGTGGCTTGTCACAATGGATGGAGGTAGTGCGGTGGCACGGCATGGCGGATGGTGGCGGCGCGGCAGCTCGGCACGGTGGACGGCGGCAGCGCGGCGGCAGCGCGGCGGCTCAGCGGCTCAGCACGGCGGCGACGCGTCAAGGGGGTTCAGCCTGGGGAAGTGTGGCGGCTCGATCTAGCCGCAGGTGTCTTGGCCAGGCACAGGGCCGGTTCGGCCAGGAGGGTGAAGTGCCATGGGGCGGCGCGGGTCACGGATGCCGCGATGGCGGTGTTGTTGCCTTCATCACCTTCCTCCATTTCAAATAACACATCAAATAAGAATGACGGAGGGGTCGGGCCATGTTCGTTTGGCCAGAACCCTCCACATTTAGATTAGTAGCAAGAAGTTCACAAAGAACAAAGCATGAACGTGTATGGAAGATATTTTAAAGCATCATTTCCCACAACCCTTGTCAATCTCTATTCCCAAATCCCGAAAAATAATTAGAAGGGGAGAACATGGGAAGTGTTAATCAATAAACCCCTACCTCATTCGCTTGATGACGTTGACGCGAGGAAGAAGGTGAAGTCATCGACGTTCATCTCGTCTGCCACACACCTCCAATCTCGGGATCAGAGTCGAAGACGTTCCTTGTCGGCGTTCTTCGTGGAGGAAGCGTTCTTCGTTGGAGAAGCTTTCTCCCAATTCCACTCAAATGTAAAGTGGTGCCAAAATAATAGATTATCCCCTCTATTATGTTTTTTGGAATATATTCAAATAGTTTAATTAATTAATTGATGTGTTGGATTAATTAATTAAAGGGGAGGGTTGGAATATTAAAGGTATGTGCGTTGGCATAATTAATGTGGAGGAAGTCAAGAGGCTCCTCCACATTAATGAGGGGGATTGAGAGGTTTTTCTCCATAATGAGTGGAGTTTAAGAGGTTTAGGCCCCGGGTGGTCCCCACCACCATAACCTCTCATTGGAAGTTAGGATCAGGTGGTCCCCACTTCTCAACTTCCACATGGAGGTTTTGTTCTGGTGGACCCCACCTCCCAACACCCACATGGGTGTTGCAAATAAAAATAAAATGTTTGCACAATTTTATTTTTATTTTTATTCCTTCACCAAAAACCCAAAAAATTAAATTTCACCCTCGAGCAATTGTTGTCGAGGTAAAAGTATCCTTAAGTGAAAACTGGCATTGTGAGTTCAACGGTGCCCTCAGATTTCAATTCCAAAAACTGGTTTAAACGTTATAAAAATTTGCTCGTACGTTTACTGAAAGTACCCAAAAAAAAGTTCAGAAATTCATTCCGGGCACTCCATGCCTCAGAATCGTGCGCTGTAAATTTTCACGAACTCGTAAAATTCCCATTTATTTAAAAACATTACATGGAATTTCCAGGTCTTTACAGTTTTTCACTCAAAATTACTATGAAACACAATGATATATTCCACAATCACCTCCCCCTAGTAAAAATTCTATAAAATCCATGTCTTAGTCATCATACAGATCTTATAAACCTAGTATAAGGTTGTAGCACAACCCATAAATATGTGGCTACCAAAAAATAGATTAAGGCATCAAAACCCATCACTCTAATCCTTTATGATGTAAGTACTTATATTACACCATAATAATCCCACCTCTATACCTACTACACTACAACAACAGGCCATGAAAAAAGTCTCCATGGATTCATAAGGCCGTAAAAACCACCTAATCTAGGACTTCATGTCATAGATTACCTCTATTTTATGGATGAATCACCTTCTACCCTTCACCATACTGAAAGAAATTCACTACACAAAAAACATAAGATCTACCAATATGTGGGATAGGGATGAAATTTACATGAAACTTAGATGACCATTATGTGAAACACATAACATCCTTACATAATACTCCCATTGTGCATGAGTAAGGGCCACATTCTAATCTTCTCCTTAGATAAAAATCCATCTCTAGATACCTATACCTTTCCATAAAACTCCTCTAAATGCCTTCAACACCTAAAACCACACAAATGGGTAAAAATATATAGTTTCTCACACGTCTTTCTTCTTTCTTCATACAAGAATCTCTCCACTGATCATCCTATCATCCTTCTATCTCCATTATAGGGATCTTACCCTTTTTCACTTCTTAATTTTTGGTATGGATTGTAAAACCACAAAGGAATTTCTCATGTCTATATTCAATTTCCATAAGTTCCACTTTGGTCATATTTTTTCTTAATGATTCTTTCTTCCAAAACACATTTTATTTCTTCAAAAGTGGAGAAGCTTATTTATTTTTCTTCCAAGTTTATTAATGTTTTTTCTTAGAGGGATTCTATAAGAATAACATGATAGGTGCATGATGCACCTTTAATTAAGATAAATGATTTTCTTCTAAGGTATTAAATCCACTTTCCATATTAATAATCTTTCATTTATCGTGCATCATATCCTTGTATGTCATAGGAATTGAGGATTTTATTATGACTTATTTTATTCTCCTTATGATCATTTTATCACTTCTCGGTTGAGATATTGATACAGTAAATTTTCTTCTTCCCTCAGTGAGACCTTAGGTTTCTAGACACACACTCATGGTGTTTCATATTTATCCACAGTAGTATCACTCAATTTTAATCTACTTATAATATCCATTTATTTTATATTTTTCAAGATTATTCTATTTTTTCTAGATTTAGATTTGAACTTTATTTTCTTCTGCCTGATTTTAAATTTGAAACTTTATATTCTTCACTTGTTGAGGCTGCAATAGAGGGAATCTCTACCTTATATTTTCACTTAAAGGTACTGAGAATTGCCTCAAGTTCCTTAGTATTCTCATATTTTATTTTTAATTGAAATTTCATCTCCTTCATTATTGATTTTTCTTCAATTCCAGATTTCCTCCTCTTTTCAAGTTATGTCTTAAGAGGGATAATGATTTATTTTAATTATTTCTTTTTGTCCATTTTTTTACCAATTTCTTATTCAATTTATTTAATTAAATCAATTTGATCATTTATTTTTCATTCATAATATCAATGTAAAACTTTAAATCTACTTTAACTCTATTTAACATTTTGTTCACTATTAATAGATCTCTAATGAAAAATAGATCAACTTCATGAAAATTTCCCCATTAATCCACCTTTTCTTGTAAGGATTGTATCTTATCTTGGTTACTATATGAAAATAATCATATTGATGGTCTGATGTATTTTCCACTTTCTCTATGTATTCACCACGTATTTCCTTCCCTATAGAGGAATATGAATTTCTAGATGTAGAAATATCATCTAAAACATTGTTAGTGTCATATTTAGCATTGATATCAATATCACTAACCTTAATAGGAATCTCATTATTATGAGTCTTCTTATTATTTTTATTCTTCCTCATGATTTTTATTATATGTCATTATTCACCAACCTTATTCACTATTTTCTAATCATGGCCCGCTTTTTAACCTTCTATTTAGGTATAAATCACAACCTCCATTACCTTAGTAGTTTTTCCATAAAATTATTCTATAGGATTACAAATTTCAATTAAAGTCACACAATAAGTGGTTTTATTATAAATTTAATCAGAAAAATATTTATTCAGGATATTCTTTATTCTATAATTACCCATTATCTCATTGTTCTTAGCCATATAAGTATCTCATTTAATAAAATCCATAATCTCCTTGTTTCATGCTTGAAGGGACATAAGCATTTCTTTCTTCCAACCATAGATTTTTTTACTTCAAAAAATGTATGCTTCATTATAGATTACATGATTGAAAATCTAAGACACAATGATTTTTAATTTGTTCACTAATAAGTTCTATATCCAAAGAGCACACCCCAATAGTGTGTCCATGTGAAAAAATCCACTAAGATTCAATAATTCAATAGATAAAATGTTTTTTTATGATAATTATATTCCAAGATCACTACCTTTATAATGTTATAGGTTTGGTCACTCCACACCCATGTCTAACTCCCTCTTCTTCAAATTTTTGCATTACTTTGATGAAGAGAATGGTCATTTTATAGACTTGAGGGTCTATTATGAATTAAAATTGAAATATTATCTATTATGAATCCTTAACTAAAAATATATTCTATAATAAACCCATTAAATTGGTCACCTTCTTGTATATGTACAAATCAAAAAAAATCACACAACTATCACTTTTATGCAACACATTTTTTGTATAAGTGTGTCCTTATAGATCACTATTCAAGAACCTATGAAAAACTATTATTTTGCAAAAATATAAACCTTCTCATAAACAAAATGATCATGAAAATAGTGTGTTCATGGAACTCAGGGATTTTTGGAAGTTACTCACAAAACACAGGGGTTTGTGTAACTTCTTTCATGCAACATAGACTTTAGAGAATTCATATTGGATTTGGTGTCCTAGGACAAACTATTTTTACTTTTATTATATGTATATTCAATGATTTTAATATTAATAAAATATCTTGTTTTATATTGTTCATTGTTATTTAGGACTTTAATATAATAATTTCTAAGAGTATTTGTCACATTGATTGAAATCCTATTACAATATTCTTAAATATAGTTCTATTATAATGACCTGAATTTTTATAAATAAAATTATCCTTTAAATTTAATTAATTATTTTATTATGTACACATGAACTTATTTGGATTTATATCCTATTAGGTTTAAATTACTATTAAAAATCATTACCATTGGTAATATAGACATTTAATAGTGATCACATGATTAGTATAAATATAGGGTTTTAACGAATCCAATTGTCACAGAAAAAGGAATTGATAGCCTAAAACAGTAGGATTGTACCCTATAAAGCCCATTTATCAGAGATTATAAGGGAAATAGAATCACTGATCTTTTCTCTTAACCAATACCAAGCTAATATCCAACAACATAAGCATGATTGAAACCGTTTATAGGATAATTTTAAGCTCATCGAGATCATGGTCCAAACCATGTACGCCGAACCACCCTGTGAAAGTCTCATCATCATGCACCTTACTCTTAGGGAATTTGGTGGTATATTAAATGGGTATGTATCAAGATTCTAGTAATATGACAATTTACATTATTTTTTATAGAATAATGAATATATTTTCATCCTATTGTTTTTACTTTATAAATTATTTTTATTTTGATAAAATAAAACACAAATAGTATTTTTGGGTAATATTAAAATTCAATTAAGGAATTTATTTTGATGAATTTATGGAATTTTGAAATAAATAATATTTTATTAAAATATTATTATTAAATATTTTTTAACAAATATAAATGATCGTATAATTTTTATGAATTCAAATGTAGTTTTTATAAGGGCTTAAAAAAATTTATTGTCAAAAAAACCCATCATTTCTCAATAAATATTGATTCTAATTTTAAAAGTAAAAATACACATATTTATAAAATTATTTTCATAAAATAAATATTATTTTTGGAATCATAACATTGAAATTATCCAATGGTGAATTTTTCATAATTTTCTAAGACATTCAAATTTTAGGGTAAAAAATTAAATATCCTATGGATATATGGTGTGTATTATGAAATCATAATGACCCAAAAGTGATGTAATAAATACTATAAAGTGTATCCAAGACCAACTATATGTTTTAAATTTAAAATAATTTTATTTTATTTTTATTTTATTAATTTTATAAATCCTTTATGAATCCTCCAAAACCATTAATATATTTTAAGGTTTTAAAATCATTTCTTTAAAAGTATGAATCACTTCTATAGAAGCAAGGGTATTGTTTTATTAATTTTTTCCCTTTTACTTATAAAATAATAAAAATCATTCCCATTTGGTAGAAAATATGGGTAAAAACCATGGTAAGGTTTTTAGTTTTGGTTATTTTATTATAGAGTCTAAAACCTATGTTTGAGAAATTAATAAAACAATACTCTACCCTTCTCTCTCTAGAGTCCACCCAAGGTGACCCCAAACTCTCAATAAGCTCCTCCCAAGAATTTGGTGTCACACACTCAAGTAAGGGATCCTCTATTTCTCCACTTTATTCAAGAATATTATTCATTTTATGCCCTTTTATTTTCAATTCCTATTGTTGTGGTGTGTTTTTACACATGATCCATACTCTTTTTATGATGTATAAATGATTAAATCCCCCTTTATCTATCATTAATCCCTCCCATTAACATTTATGTACCCCCGTTATGCTGCCAAAATTTCATTGCAGGATTCCATGCCAAAAAAGTGTAGTTAATACCCATACACAATTCCTATCAAGTTTGTTCACCTCCATGTACCTATACTTATTTTTATTGGGGATTTACATGTATTTATGCCACACTCCTTGATCATGTAATAAAATGTGATGAAAAATTATTCCATGTTGTATGATCTATGTGGCACACTTAAGCATGAGAATAAAATGAGAGTGATGGGTGTACTAGGAATTATATAACGATTCAATGAATTGGGTAATGTTTAGTCTCATAATACATCATGTTAGGATAGGGAGTAAACCTGGTTCCTTTATTGTACTTTTTCTATCATGATTTCTTGGTAGTTAGCCTTAACCTATATTTACGATGTAGTGTTTTAAGTTGTTTCCTCATTCTCCATGTTGCCTTTATGTTATCGTGTTATGTCATGCCTCATTGTTCATGTTTATGATATTTACTCCTTTATTACCCATTTATATTCCTATTTTCTAACATGTATTACCTTATTCAAGTTATTCCATGTTTATTCCCTTACTGGGATTTATAGCTCACCCCTTTCTTATGTATTTCCCCAGGTTATCCCATGTAATTTTAAGTGCAAGCATCTTAAGGAATATTTCAATAAAGATGATGTTTTTAATTGTTTTAAGTTATTATGTAATGTATATAATTCCCAAATACACTATACTTCTCAATATTCTAGGTTGTATTAAGTGTAATCTTATGTAATAAATCATGTATTAATGTGAAATAAAGAAAAGGGTTGTTATATCTATTTTTGAATAAAATTATATGATGGGACACATAGAATGTGATTTTAGTGTGAGAGTACTTGTAATAAGATGAGACTTCTTCTCTTGAAGTTTGCACTTGGTAATCTTCAAGATAGGATATTATGAGAACATACCTAAAAGTGGGAATTCTGCATGTTTTGGTATCATCAAATATTCCTATATTTGAATGTGTGTAATGGTCCTTAGGCTTTAAGATTATTATTGATACATGTTATAACTCACATATTTCATAAACCATGATAGTAACAGTTCATTTAAAATTTGGATACATTGGGTGCATCACAAGTGATGTGTTATTAATGAATAAGTTGAGGAAGGATTTATCCCTTACATCTTTATGGAATCTTATAAATCATACCTTTTATTGAAATAGAACCTTTGGATTAAATTCCATATCTATGGTGAAATGATATGTTTATTTAAAATGGTCAAATAATGACGTATCGAGCATATAGGTTGGTGAAACCAATGTGAAACCTTCTTGATAAGATATTGTGATATAGGGATTTTATTACAAAGTGGTTGTTCATATGTGGTTTTCATCATTATGACATTAAGTTATTTATCTTGGGTTCCTTGACCCATTACTAGACAATAAACTTGGACTTTAGATAAGTCCACCTGATTCCAATGAAAAATAATACTAGTGGTTCACACACTGAGTGTTTTTTATCTATATTAAATTATATTTGAATTTAATTAATTGAATAAATATTATTCTCAATTCCTAGAAACAATTTTATTCATATTTTATCAATTGAAAATATTTATTGATGAAGAAAAATATTTTATTAAAAATTTATTTGGGTATTCAATAAATGATGAGGTGTTTGAATGGACCAAGAACATATCTCATGATAAATATTAATTTAAAAGGCAATAAAATAATATTTTTTTATTTTGTAGGTTAGTTCACTCGCCATAAATTAATAATATTGTTATTATTATGTGTCATGGGGTTTAATAAATATGTTAATATTATTTAAGGGCTGGTACGCAATTAAATAATATTTCAACCTAAAACCTAGCTCTATAAATAGATGTTTATGTCTATTGTCTAGGGTTAATAAAAAATTGGGAATTGGGAATCATGGTGCACAACAGACTTCTCTCTCTCTCTCTCTCTCTCTCTCTCTCAAATTCCTCCTCTTTTCCTCTCGAGAATGAGAATAATTCCATTAAGCATGGAGGATCTTGGAGTGATCTAGATGAGAAACGCAAGTTATTTGATTCTCCATGCTAGCATTCAGAAATAAATTGGTTATGATCATGTATGGATCACCTTTAGATGTATTCTACACTTTAATCCTTACAAAACAATAAAGGTTATTCGAAAGGGTTTTTTAGAAGATAAACAAAATCAAATAGGTCAAAACCACCATAGGAACTTTCATTGTGCTCGGAACCTTTAAGTGGTATCAAATAGGTCAAAATTTAATTTTATAATTATTTATTTGATTTTTTATCTATATGTAAAACCATGGTTGAATCATTCATTTCATATTATTATTTATTTAATCTGATTTGAATTAAAATGTTTTTGATATATTAATCCTCATCATTCTATGTTTCATTTTCTTAAAAGGACTAAGAATGGATGAATAATGACCGTAGATTTTATTAAGAAGTGTCGAGTGTTCTGGCTGGATAGCATGAGACTACACGACGTGTAGTTAGAGTACATGTTTTGTACCCAAGTACATTATACCTGGATGTGTTGCGGGATACAAAAAATGTCAAGAAGTAATTACATGCAGTTAATTTATTGCAAACCATGTGTAGACCGGGATAACCCGGAACATGGAATGTCATATTACACGACATGTAGCTAGCGTACATGTTGTGTAGTCTGTACGGGTTAGCGGTGAAATTCCTACAATCCATATGGTTATTATACACTATTAAAACCATGTGATACTGACATCCTGTTTTATTAATGGAGTACACTAAGTGTAGCTTGCATACACCATGTGTAACTCATTAATTCTCTAATCCTAAGTACATGTTAATCCATTCAGTGAGATAAAAGGATACAAAACATGTGATATAGATGATGTGTAGCTGGCTTGTGCACATCTTGTAGTACCACATCTAATGAACATGTTGATTCTTTTTTTGGGTCACACAGATACACGGTATAGAGATCAAACAATGTGTAGTTGGATTGTACAATCTATGTAATCTACTGAGATACATGTTGAATACCTAGTTGTGTATCTCAGGAACACGACAAGCAGAACACATGGAATGTAGCTAGTTAGTACACACCATATATTCGGGTTAAGGTACACATAGAATCCTCATGAATGTATCTTGAGTACACAAAAACCAAGGAACATGATGTGTAACTCGTAAGTACACACCATATAGTTTCAAAATTAAGGATAGAATTAAATTAGATTAAATTGATAATTACAACATTAGAACCTTATTTTATTGATTGGAATAGTTTTTTTCACAATTTAATAATGGTTTTAAAGTATTTTAAATTATCAACTAATTTATTATAATTATATGTAATTATTGGTCTTTACATTTATTTTCCATGAATTTAATTATTATGGGTATCTCTAAATGAATTTTTATTGTCATTGAGATGAAAGGAAATTAATTAATTGATTAATGCAATCATGTTTATCTTAACAGTAAAGAAAAAATTAGAAATTAATGTTTATCAGTTTTAATTTTCCATACACTTTGTATATATGACCATTCATGGTCTTTACCAAGACCTATGTATGTTTTGGATGTTTAAATTTAATTTATTTCATGAGTTTTAAATTATTTAATATTAAATTAAATTTTATGGTATGTGTATCATCCCTCCATCCATTATTATGTAGGACCTACATATCCAAGGTTGTTTATATAATCCCCATTAACCAATCCTTTTGTTCCCCTGACCTATGTGTAATCTATATATGATGTAATAAATAGAGTATTCCAAGGCACGTGGATGTGGTTCAAGATAGAACCATAATGATGCTAACCTAGGTGATGCACATGTGGATAGGTGGAATGTTATAACACATTCCAAGACCAGCAATAAGAGATATTCCCCTAGGTCATAGGTTGATTTATTATCCACTCAATAAATAAATTGTTAGATAATCTCATGATCATGTCATTTGTTATTTATTTATTTCTATCTTATGCATTATTTATTTTATGGATTCAAGACCATTATCACATAAATAAATAAATTAATGGTCATATATGTAATATTAAAAAATGAATTATGCATAAATGTTTTATCCAAAATGGTTATTTAATTATGTAAAATTCACTTAATATTAACAAGTAATATAAAGGATAAAATAAGATAAAATTAAATCAAAATAAATTAAAATCTCTCAACTTAAGGTTAAGTTAGACTAAGTCTTCCATTATTTGATTGGGAATGTAACCATAGAACTAAGTGTTTACATGGAAAAAGTATGGACACTTTCTTTTATCGGGGAGTTCTCATGAGAGTTTTGGATTGACTTAACCAAACTTGTATTGAATTTAGAAACCAAATTATGTTCAAAACAAATGTAGAGGCAACTTTTGAGGAGATCCAAGTCAGGATTTCTGGATTGGGAGTCCACTCAATGGACTAAGAATCTACAAAGCCCACAATTGGAAAGACCACCTACCTAAATATCATCTTATGGTTTTCATGGCCAAAGTCTAGTTCATAAAGAATGGAAATATGGATCCTTTCCACTAGAGTAATCTAGAAACTAGATATTCCAATTTCAATGGTGATGTCTATTTGGACTTAAAAAAATAGTGTGAGACTTAATAAAATTAATTTCATTATGTATCATATAAATTTAATCAAGAAAAGTTATAATAATCCACTCTTTTAAATTTTAGAATAAAATGGAAAGATTATCATCCACAATATACCTACGATCTATATTGGATAAAGACTATTTCCTTACTTGTAGTAAATTTTAGGAGTGGTTTAGATGCCTTTGGGTTGTGTTGTTCCGTGAATGGAAATCTTATATTCTAGAATCCTCAATGCCCGATCCACCTAAGAAGAAAAAAAGTGATGAAGAGTTTCTTATCTATGAAAAACATATGAATGATGTGATCAATAATCAATGTTTTATGTTATCATGTATGTATAGAGAAATCATGAAGTATTATAAAAACATGGATGGTTATAGCATGATCAAGCCTCTCTGTAGTCTTTATCAAGAGAGAGAAAGACAAGAACAATTTGAGATTTCCAAATCACTCTTTTAGAGTAAGCTTGTGGAGGGTGTACCAAATGGGCCTCATATAGTCAAGATCATTGGATACATTGAGCGCTTATAAGTTCGAGGGTTTAAACTCCCTGAATAACTATATACCAATCTCATTCTTGTATCACTTCCTTAAAGATTATCCAATTTTTTTGTTAATTTTAATATGAACAACATTGAGAATTCTCTTTTAGATCTGTTCACACTTTTTTCCAAGTAGATAAGGATACAAAGAATGAAAATCCATATGTACTTATGGTGAATAATAAAAAGCGAAAGTGAATACCTATAAGACCAAAGGTTATTCAAACCCTTACAAGAAGAGTAAGATCAAGGGGAAAGTAATAGAATGGGTTATTGTCTATTTCACATGTGTCAAGAAGGGCCACTGGATAAAAAATTTCACATAGGAAAAAAATAAAAGGGAAGCTTCTGGTGCATTTTTTATCAAGTGAAATTTATTTGTTTCCATAATTGGGTATTAGATATAGATTTTGGGGCTCATATATGTATTCCAAAATAGAAACGAAGTAGATTTAGAAAGATTGATCTAGGGGTGGTAGATCTATGAGTATCCAATGGAGATAAAATTATTGATGTAGTTATCGGTGACTAACACATCACATTCCCAACAATAATGATTTTGGTTTTAAAATGTTTTTATTATGTTCTATCCATTAGCAAAAACATTATTTCTATATTCATATTAGATATAAAAGAATTTATTTTCAAATTTGGGAATAAATTTTGTTTCTTTTATCATGATAGAAAATTTTATGGTAAGGAACATTTAAATAATAGTGTTTTATGTTAGATTACACAAACCAAGTAATAGAAATTGATAATGAAATTACCTCACATGAATCATACCATACCCAACTTTGGAATCATCATCTAGGTCATGTAAATGAAAATCATTTGACAAAATTAGATAAAGATGGATATTTAGATTCTTTTAAACTAAAACAACTTGGTATAGGTCACACATGTTTACAAGGAAAAATGAACAAATCCCCATTTAGTGGAAAAGGTGAAAGGGATAAATAGATTATTTAATTAGTTTATAACAATGTGTTTGAACCATTTCCTGTTGAAATAAGGGGTGGGTACTCATGCTTCATAAATTTTACTAATGATTTTAGTAGATATGGATATGTCTACTTGATGAGGTATAAGTCAAATTCTTTTAATAAATTCAAATATTACAAGAATGAAGTTGATAACCATCTTTTTAAGAAGATTAATAAATTTTACTCAGACTATAGTGGAGAATATCTTAATAAAGACTTCATTGATTACTTATGGTAGTTTGGGATTCTATCCCAACTCACTCCAACTTATACACCTTAATGGAATAGTATAAGTGAAAGGAGGAATTGTGCCTTGTTGAACATAGTAAGATCAATTATGGTTCATGAAAGTATTCCATTATCCTTTTGGGGATATGTGTTACAAATAGAATCATACATACTAAACTGAGTGCAAACTAAAGTGGAAAATGGTATTCTATTCTATTTTTGGAATGGAAAGAAACTTATGTTATTGTAATTACATGTGTGGGGATGTAAAAAAAATTTTAAGGCCTATTCAAGTAACAAGCTTGCACACCAAGGCAAAAAGTGTATCTTTATAAGATATCCCTAGGAAACAAAGGGATACTACCTATACAATCTTTATATTAAAAATGTATTGGTCAACAGGAATCAAAAATTCCTTTAGAAGGATCATATTTATAAAATATATAGTGGGAGAAAGATAGACTTTGATGAAGTATAGTCTAAAGATACATAAGATTTGGTTGAGGAATATATTCCACAAATCCCCATGCAAGAATATATTTTGGAGACACAAGTACTATATAGGTGTACAAGAGAGGTTAGATAACTAGAATGGAATGGTTTTCTAGTCACTTAGGATGGTGACTCATTATTAGTTGATAATAATGATCTTATAACCTAAAAGGAAGAAGTAAATAGAATAGATGTTTCCAAGTGGAAAGAATCCATGAATTATAAAATGGATTCCATATACCAAAATTGAGTTTGGATTTTATTAAATCCTCTAGTGGATGTAAAGACTGTTTGTTGTAAATGGGTATTCAAGAAGAAACTGTTCATGAATGGACAAGTCAGTACCTATAAGGCAAGACTGGTTGCAAAATGGTTTAAACAACATTAAGACATTGATATGAAAAAACCTTTTCACCAATTTCATTACTGAAATCCATCAAAATTATACTTTCCATTTTGGCCTTTCATGACTATGTTATTTGGAAAACGGATTTCAAAATGGATTTCTTTAATTGTAACCTTTAAGAAGATGTCTATATGACACAACCAGAAGGTTTTTTGACTCTAAAGGATATTTAAAAGATATGTAAATTTTAAAAATACATTTATGGATTAAATAAAGAATCTATATCATAGAAAATTTTATTTGATGAATCCATAATTAAATTTGGTTTTGTAGATAATGCATGTGATCCTTGTGTCTATAAATGGTTTAGTGGGAGTGTCTTTGTTTTCTTAATAGTATATGTTAATGACATATTAATTATTGGAAATTAAATACCAATATTATAGTTTATTAAGTCCTAGTTGAATAAATAATTCTCTATGAATGACTTAGATGATACATCATATATTCTTGGAATCAAGATTTATCATGATAGATCCAAGAGGCTGATCAGCCTAAGTCATGGTATGTATATTGAAAATATACTGAAGTGATTCAATATGGAACAATTAAAGAGGGAATTATCTCCAATGTCACATGGAATTCATCCTTCCAGGAAAATGTGTCCTCAAACACATGAGGAAATAAACATAATGGAAAGGATTCCATACACATTAGTGATTGAGTCAATCATGTATGTTATGTTATGTGTGAGGGTAGATGTCATCTATGCATTGAGTATGGTAGAAAGATATCAAGGTGAACCAGGTCACTACCATTGGATGGTAGTCAAGACTATCCTTATATATCTGAGGCATACTAAGGATATGATTATATTACATAGAGTAGATGAGGAACTAGTCATCAAAGTATATCCAGATGATAGTTTCCAAATAGATCAAGGTGATATGAAATCTCAAAAAGGATTCATATTTACTTTGAATGGTGGTGTTCTGAATTGTAATAGTTAAAAGAATGTTGTGGTTGTAGATTCTATAGTATATTCCAAGTATATTGAGTATTTTGATGAATCTAAATAAGCGGTTTGGATAAACCACTTTGTTCAATAGCTTGATGTGGTACCTAACAGTAAAGATCTTATCACAATCTATTTTGATAACACTATAGTAGTGTCTCTTGTAAAGGATCCAAGATCACATAAATGGATGAAGTACATACATCAAAAGTATCATATCTTGATGCATTTTTCTTAGAGAGGTGATGTTATAGTGAGTAGTATTTCCTCTGAAGACAACATGGAAGACCCCTTGACTAAATCTTTGACTCAACAAAATCATGATTATCATGTGAGGTCTAGTGGAATTAAAGTATTATACAGTTGGATCTAGTATAATTGGGATCTTTTTAGAGTTGTTATCCTAAGAGAAACTATTTATAATTTTATTAAATGTATATTAGATGATTTTAATATTAATAAAATATCTTGTTACATATTATTCATTTTTCTACATGAATTTAATGTAATAATATCCTAGAGTATTTGTATCACTGATAAGGCCATAACCACTCTCCGCTATTATGATAACCTTAAAATTATATGATAATATTCTTAAATATAGTTCCATGGTTAGATAAAATTATATGATGAGGCATACAAAATGTGACCATCAGGTGTAAGTACTCATAAGCAGATGAGACTTCTTCTCATGAAGTTCGCACTTGATAATCTTCAAGATGGGAGATTATAAAAATAGACTCGTAAGTAATAATTCTACATTTTTTTGTTTTATCAGATATTATTCACTGTGAATGTGTATAATAGTTCTTAGAATGTAATATTATTATTAATACATGTATAACTCATGCACTTAGATGTATTTTTTAGACAATGATGATAACAGTTCATGGTGAAGTTGGATATGTTGGGTGCATCATGAGTGATGTGTTATTAATGAATAATTTGAGAAAGTGTTTGTATATTCTATATTTATAGAAGCTTATATCTCATCCTTTTGATTGAAATAGAACCATTAGATTAAATTTCATATCCATGGTGCAATGACATATTTATTCATATAGTCAAAGAAAGACGTATCAAGCATATAGGTTGGTAACAAATATGTGTAACCTCCTTGATGAGATATTTTGATAAAGGTATTTTATTAGACAATGAGTAGTTGTATGCGGTTTTTGTCATTGGGATATTAAGTTCTTTATCTTTGGTTCCTTGACCCATTTCTAGACAATAATCTTGAAATTTGGGAAAGATCACAAAATGCTAATGAGAAACAAACCTAGAGGGTCACACGCTAATTCTTTTTATTTATCTTTATTAAATTTTATTTGAATTTAATTAATGGAATAAATATTGTTCTCAAGTATGAGGAATAATTTTATTCATGTTTTATTGATCTTGTATATTTATTAATGAATAAAAAAATTATTAAATATTTATTTGGATATTTGGTAAATGTGGAAGAGTTTGAATATACCAAGACCATGTCCAGTGATAAATATTAATTTACAATCTAGTAAAATAATATTTTTTATTGTGAAAGTTAGAATGCTCTCTATAAAATAATATTATTATTATGTGGCATGGGGTTTAATAAAGACTGTAATATTATTTAAGGGAAGGTATAGGATTAAATAATATTTGAACCTAAATCCTAGATTTATAAATATATGGCTGTTTCTATTGTGTAGGTTTAATCAAAAATTAAGAATTGATAATCGTTGTGCACAACATATTTCTCACTCTCTCAAATTCATCTTTTTTTTCTCTCAATAATGAGAAGAACTCCTTCAGGCCTAAAGGATCTTGTAATGATCTAGAAAAACAACACAAGACATTTGATTCACCATGATAACACCCAAAAATCAATTGGTGTTTCTTAGATATCAAAGGATTATGTGTGGATCACTACTAAAGGGATTTTACACTTGAATCCTTACAGCACAAAAAAGGTAATCTAAAAGGGTTTTTCAAAATATCAATAGTGTTAGTGAAGAAATTATCCTAAGTTGACTTAATCATTTATTCCAAATCTAAAAATAATAATTATAAATTTAACATGAAATATCTTCTCTCGAGGTTTTGGGAAACTTTAAATTAAAATAAATTTTAATTTAATTCCCAACATAGGAAATTTCGCAACACCCAAATCCTTCATTTCAGAGTGTATTTATCTTAGGAATATCCCTCAGAAAATTACCTCTTCTTCCTTATTGAATCTTCTTTAGGGATGAATTATTTATAGTAAAATACCAAACCTTCATGAAAATTTGAAAATAAACCTTGGTATAAATACAACATCACACAACAATCAACCGCATTTCTCATTTACTAAAATATGTTTCACCTAAATTTGAATCTTCATGATGTCAATTTCTCATAATCCTCACACAACTTGTCCTTATATGAAAATTATGAATTTTTCAATTGTCATCAATATTGGCTTTTGCAATTCCACTTGTGTGAGAGTCTTACAAACTTGCATGAATTTATTTCCTTTTCTATAATTCTCTACAAAAACTTATTAAATTATTCCAAACACTTAAAAAATGATACCTATGTGTAAGGAAAATTCATTTTATCTAATAATTCTATTTGAATTTTTTTAATACTATCAAAAACATTCATATACAAAAAAAAATCCATTTGCATCAATTTTCCTTGTTGATTCACCATAGTCTTTATACTTTTGTAACCTTCCCCTTTTACCTCAAAAATGAAAGAACCTATAGATTATAATTCCTACAATATTTTTCACTCAAAAATTTGGCCAACACTGGGAATATTTTCCATTTTTCATACTGACACATTCATCAACCAAAATTTATTCGCTTTATATAAACCATTGTTCTTCAGAGTATAACCAAAGATATCATTAAACTCCATGCACTAGTTTCTGTGAACACTATTTCCATATTTTTTCATTCAAGGATTTATTAATTTAAACTTATTGAAATATTTGACAAATCATCATCATAACTTCCTAATTATCATGTTGATCTCTAACTACTCAAAGTAGCATCAACTATTAGTCTACAATCTTCTAGAAATCCATTATTTCTCCTCTAAACTAACTTAAAAAATATGATCTTCTAGGATTATAAATATTCAACATTTGGATCGCCACTGGATTTCATATAAATCCTTCCATATATACACCACATCCTAGTCTTTCACTTAATTCAAAATCTTTTGGAACATTACCATCTTCAGTTTGGCATAAAAATCTATCGTTTTCCATGTATGATCAATGAACACCAACTTCCTCACTTCAGTTACTAATTTTGATTTTATCTACTACATATAATCAACTTCTTACATATATCCATATTTGGATTTATGAGATACTAAAAAATCATCTACAATATCATTTATAAAATAAAATTTCCTTTTTAATTACATTTCACATATTCATCCTTCTGAAATGAATTCTAGTATCCAGGAATCTCAGAAACAGTTCTATCTTAATCCTTGGAACTTAACATCTATATATCCAAGATTACACACCTTATAAGTATATCCCATATATTTATTAACACCAATAGTTATTCTCAACACATTCAACACACAACCCCTTTGTTTCAACATTATCCCCTTTAGATTTTGTTGACAATAATATCATAAATACTTTTTCACCTATTAACTCAAGATTCCTCAATACAATGGAAATATTTATAATGAATTTAGCACTATCTACCACTTTTTCAAAAAGAAATAATAGGTTATTTTCAATTCATATGTTTATGTCCATGTGATTCCACTTTTTTACAAATCTCATAGGGATTCTCAAATCTGATCCCCCTTATTGTGAGGGACCAACATTGAATCCACCTATAAAGAAGACAATTTTTTCTCCCCATTTATCTTAAAAACCCAAAACTAATAAATGGATCATTTAATTTTTCAAAGTCACTGTCCTTATCTAACCATGCACAACTTTATCCATATATTATCCAAGTTCTTCATGAAGTTCTTGTTAGGGAAAGATGATACCTCTAAAATACATATCATTATTTTCCAATACCTGATTTTTTTATTACAATTTTTACTTCACTTTACCATAAATATTTCAATCTATGAAATTGAAACTTATCATTTGATTTATCCATAAATCCTCTAAGCCTATATTTTTAACTCAATATAGGAAACAAGAGTCTAAGTTAAAAAGATCAAAGATATCCATGTCACCCACTTAATTTCAATTAATGCTAGCATATTGAAATAAAAAAATCTCTAAAGTATCATATGATCTCAATCACACTTACACAAAACCATTAGTGAATAAATAACAAAGTATAAAGTCGGTGATATATAACATAAATTGAACCAATTGATACCACTTGTTCATTATAAACTTGTGATACCACTATAATTCTATATTCATAAATATTTTATAGGGATTATCCTTTTTCATATGAGGATAAATTTCCTTGAATACTAATAACCAACTCCCCTTAAGTTCCTTCAGTATTTGTATTGATAAAAATTATAGAACTAATATTCTAAAGGGGGAAACCATCAATTGATAATGATACTTTCTTCCAGAAAATTATTTTTATCCTAAAAACAATCAGTTGATACCATAAGTTTAGAATAAAAAATATGAATTATACATGTTTTACTAATTCTCCATTTGAGATATCATATTCTTATAAAAGTGGTCAGTCCCAACTTGGAATATGATCTAAAAATAACTTTTCAAATCCAGATTTAGCATGAAACTATTGGTTATCTCATGTTTTTTTAACACGTCCTTTTATTCCAGATTAGACTCTTCATCATTTATTCTTTTTTACAACATGTATTTTTTTCATATTTATCATTGAAGATTATTGTGGTTTCTTGATAACACTTGTTCAGTCTAACACTAAATGTGAATTTCAAGAATTATAAACCCTCTTATCAAAAGTATAGCCATTCATCTTAATCACTTATTCCCTTTAAGGATAGTCTCACCCCATGGATTGTATCTCACCCTTATGTTTATACCAATTCCGATATATATTATAAAATTTTAATTATGTGGGGATAGGGGTGCCTCCAACATCCTAAAGTTTGGGATTATTTTTTGTCTTTATTGACCAACCCTTTACTTATAGTTCACTTACATGACCTTTTAGTGGTTTTTCTTTGTGTGATACCACTT
The DNA here is from genome assembly GCA_963277665.1 of Viscum album. Classification (NCBI taxonomy): domain Eukaryota; kingdom Viridiplantae; phylum Streptophyta; class Magnoliopsida; order Santalales; family Viscaceae; genus Viscum; species Viscum album. The sequence goes on along the minus strand of OY728147.1, from coordinate 1,945,478,314 downwards.
GTAAAAATTTCATTCTAAATATATTCTCTATGATTATTCATCTTCTTAGGCATGGGATTAATTTTCCTTGTGATATTAATATAACATATTTAGAAACACTTCTCTGTTGAACCACTTGTGTGTTCCATATTATGCTTCTTTATCCATACAAGCATCTCTCCATTGGTCTTCCTTTCATACTTCCCCCTACATTGGAGTGATTTTTCTCTTGCCTTCACTTCTTTCCTTATGGTGTGGATTGTGAAACCAACAAGGCATTCCTCATGTATATATTAAATTTCCATAAGATTACCTTTGGATATATTTTTCCTTGGTGATTCTTTCTTCCAGTATACTTTCCTTTTCCTCAAAATTGGAGTAGCTTATTTTCTTTCCATATATGTTTTTGTTCTTTCCTAGATGTATGTTGTGAGTGTAACATGATAAGTTCTTGATTCACATTTTTTTTATCTCCATGTTATTCCTCCAATTTAGTAAATCCATTTTCCATCTTAATGGGAATTCTTATCATGTATATCTTAGACTTTTATATCATAAGAATGAAGAATTTTTTTATGACTTCTTTTATTATCCTCCTCTTTTTATCACTTCTCGATTGAGATTTTGATGTAGTGTATTTTCTTCTTCCACTAGTGATACCTTGGGATTATAGACACACACTCATGGTGTGTCCTATTTCTCCACAATAATAGCACTCAATTTTCATCTTCCTTTGAGAGACATTTCTTTTAGATTTTTTAAGATTCTTCTATTTGTTTCCAAATTCCATATTTGGAATACTCTTTCTTCTACCTAATTTATAATTTTAAAATTTATATACTTCACTTATTGAGGTTACAATATAGGGAATATCCACCTTCTATTTTTCCTAATAGGAACTAAGAATTGTATCAAGTTTCTTAATCTTCTCATATTTCCTTTTCAATTAAACTTCCAAATTATTCATTACTAAACTTTATTCAATTTCATATTGCCTCCTCTATTTATGTGGTGTCTTTAGAGAGAGAATTGTTTCTTTTAAATCTTTATCTATGGTTATTTTTTTAATGATTTATTGTGAAATTTCTAAATCACTTTGATCCTTCATTTTTTCACTTATCTTCTTCATGTAAAACTTCAAGGCCACTTAAACTATGTTTATCCTTTTTTATCTATAAATATATCTTCAATGAAAACTAGATCAACTTCATGAAAAATTCCTCATTGGTCCACCTTTTCTTATAAGTATTAGATTTCATCTTGGTTTTTGTATGAACAACCTATAGATTAATAACCACAAATCATTGCCACTTTCTCTATAGATTCACCACTTCTTTCCTTCCTATAATATGAACCTGAATTTATAGATATAAAAATATCATTCAAAACCTTGTTAGTAATATATTTAACATTAATATAAATGCCACTAACATCAATGGGTGTCTGCTTCTTAGGATTCTTATTATTATTTTTATTCTTCCTCCTACAATTTTTAATAAGGTATTCTTAATAAACCTTGTTCACTAGTTTATCATCTTGGTTAGTTTTATGACATTATCTTGAGGTAGAAATCAAAACCTCTGAAACCTCAATATTTTTTCTATAAACATCTTATAGAGTCATCTAAATTTCAAAGGAAGTCACACAACAAGTGGTTTTTTTATTAACTTTATCAGACAAAGATTTATTAAGGATCTTTTATGTTCTAGAATTACCCATTCTCTCATTATGATTGATTATTTTAGAATCACATTGAATGAACTACATAACCTCTTTTTCATATGCCTTCAGGAACATAATCATTTATTTATTTCAACCATCAAAGTTGGTTCCTTAAAAAATTATAGGCTTTTTCATAGCCTAACACAAGGAATATCTCACATCATAACCAAACTCATGGTCATATAATATCCTAACACAATTACTTCCATGTAAAACAAGTTATCATAGGTATTTGAAAAGTAATATAAACATATAACAGTGTTGTTTAATCTCTAGAACAATTTCATCATAATATAAAATGTTAACTCAAGTATTTTTTTTATTAGGGAATTCTAACACAAGAATTCCCAAAACATATGGAATATAAAAAACCTCTAGTTATTTACCCCAAATAACAAGTCAATAAATTAAACACATATCAATAAAATTTTATAATTCACAAGATTAATTCCAAGTCATTTAATTCATTTCCAAAATTTAATTCTATGGTGAAATCCCCATTTAATTTACCCAAATATCATAGTTTTATTAGGTCTACAACCACATTCCGATTAAATAACTAAAAGATACTCTAATATAACTTCTATTTCAAAATAAACAACTTCAAAATAAACCCCACACACATTGTTCAGAACTTAGAAAAAAACACACCCAATTCAATGCACTGTAACATAACCACAAAATGAATGTAGACAATATCTTTTTAAAAAACGATTAGAAGAAAACATGAAAGGAAAAGAACAGTAAAAATATATTATATGGTTTAGGATTGCACTCTAATCTATAAGTCAATGCTATTTCACTTTATTAAATGAAAAAAGAGGAATATTACAATTAGCTTTATCTCAAGATTTCACAAAAGTATATCATACCAATCATAAGTGGTATACCCTGCCTTTTATATCAGTTCCCTTATAGTTCTTCTAGTTTCCACTACAATACAGTTCATATCGGCTAAAGCCCATATCCTTTGAGATGCACATAGGAACCCTTTTTCTATTCAAATCATCATACTAACTCAAAGTTCCCATATGGTTGATTGTTCCCCTTATAAAATATATCATAAATATAGAACCTTGCATATCTTCCAGTGAATGATCTTATATTGGATTAGTTCCTACAGCACCATCCAACATATTCTAGTGAACTGGCTCTCTATTTTTTTGTTCTATATCCATGCAATCATCAGAAATAAGGTCACTATATTTTCTCCTTCCGGTGATCTAACATTTCCTCCTTTCAAAAAAATTATGTTTACACCTCAAAAAAATTCCACTTTACATTCATTTCAATTTTCAACTAATTAATTTGATGGAACCCATATGGAATTATCCCTTTGAATTTTTCAAAAATAAGCTACATGATTCCCCGCCATGCCTTTATTTCAGTCAAACCAAACTTACTAAGGTGTTTCACTACCTTATCACTTATTAATTCATGAATTTAGTTAATATATAGGATATATTCCACACCTCTTCGATATTTCATAGGTCAAATATTACTTCATCCAATATATTCCAGATTAAGAGGTACTTCAGAAAAATGTTCTTTATATGATAATGAAACATTGGATTTCCAGCTAAGTGAGTTGTGATCTATGAGTTAAAAAACAACATCCCAACTTTTGATGCTTTTCCAAGATCCTCTAACAACCCCTCCAGCCACACCAACTCCTTACCTACTGATATCATAGTGGAATAATATACTTATATTATATAAAGTATGACCATTGGTTGAATTTTGGAAATACAACTAAATTTCATTACGTTAAAAGTAAACACATATTCTATAGTTCTCTTTTGTGAATATTAATCTCTTTCAAAGTTAGAGTTTAGAAACAATTGAGGCTCATTTGTTCTGATGAAAAGTGTTAAGTCTTTTTAACCCTTCAAGTACCAAAAAATACGTTTTATAGCCTCCCAATAATCCTTTATGGGTTTTTACATAAACCTTATAACAACTCCTAGTACCTGTACAGTGTCCTGACATGTAAAAACCATAGTATAAATCAAACTTTTAATAATTGATTCATATGGAACCTTCACAATGTACTCTAACTTAACTTCCATTTGAGGTTAATTTTACTTACTTATCTTGAAATTCCTGGACATGGGTGTTTTCATGGGTTTTGCTTTTGAAAAAACAAAGTGTTCTACCATTTTCTTGAAGTATTCAGCCTGATTTGGGTATAGTGTACCAGAAATTTTGTCTTGTACAATTCTCATCCCCAAAATTCTATTTTTAAGACTGAGATCCTTCATCTATAATATTTCAAAACAACTCATGATTTATCTCATCATTCTTTCCTTTTACTAAACTCTTTATTAATATTTCATCCACAAAAAGTGGAAGTATGAAAAAACTCCCATCATTAAACACCTTTTGTCAACAATAATGGTCTGCATTTCTCCAAATAAACTTATGTTCTATAATGAAATCATTTAATTTATGATTCAAATTCCTTAGTGAATACTTAAAATTTTAAAGGCTACTTTTTATCTAAAACACAAGTTCCTCGTTCTATTGATCCTTTAAACCATTTGGTAGATCTATATAAATCTCTTCATCAAAATCTCTATGAAGGAATGTTTTTTCATGACCATATATTCCTAATGATGATCTTCTAATTCAACCATGCTCAACACTATTTAGATATTTTTGTGTTTTACTATCAGAAAAATATTTTAGAGAAATACACTACTTCCTTCTATTGAAAATCCTTCACAACTAGCCTAGCCTTGTACCTCCACCTACCACCTTCCTCTTCCTTTGGCTAATAAACCAATTTTTCTGATTAATATTCTTCCTAGAAAGTATGTATTCTAGATCTCATGTTCTAGATACTTGTAGGGACTCAAGTTCATCCCTAATTTCAAAATCCTACTATTTAAAACATTTCAAACTCCTTTCCTCCTCCTAGATTCCAAGATCTCTATCATACATTAAAGAAGATAATACAATGTAATCTCATACCTTTTCATTTAGTGTCTTTCCCTATTAGATGTTTTAAGTTGTCACTGTGGTTGAGATCCTTTTGGTATTTTAACTTTTTGAGTGTGAACTTCCAATTTTTATACTTAAATATTCCATGAACTCTATGCTACATTATGCCTGGGAAAAACCATCAGAACTTGACCCCTGTATTTCATTAACTTTATCGGATGGTTTGGGGCTTCTAGAACTATCATGCATCCTGAATTTCCTAGTAGATCTATATATTTTGGTCATCTATTTAAGTGAAACTAAACCTTAAATGATGATTTTATTTCATTTTAATTTCCCACTAGTTTTTTATCCTTTCACAGGATCTCTTCATTAAAGATCACACTTCAGTTTCTGATGAATTTTTTAGAATCATTATCCTAGATTCAAAGTCTAAATTATTCATTGCCATATCCAACAAAGTAACACACTCGAGATTTATCCTCCAACTTGTATCATTATTTGTAATAGTCATGGTTATAGGTGAGTGCTTTGAATACTTTTTAGTGGTTCAAATCAACGTTTATTTCAGGTAAATAGTTCTCTGAAAGTTGTTTCCCAATGGGTGATGATGGACTCTGATTGACTAGATATGTTTCAAAATTCATAGCCTCTTCTTAAAACATCTTATGGAACCCTGTGTGATTACTCATTCTCCTTTAATTCTCTACTAAATTCATATTCATCCTTTTCACAAATTAGTTTTTCTCCAAATTACCTAGAACAGTTTTCTCAAAAGAAATCCCCATCCACCAAGAAAACCTATATAACTCTATACTTTTATACTCACTGATGTTTTCTAACCATAAGAACTTCAACTTACTTCCAGTCTCCTTTTCCACTATGGACCTCCATCAAACAAAATTATTGAACACATTGGAATTTTTCTTAATGAAGTACACCCACACTTTTCATGTGGATTCATCAACGAAAGTCTCATGGAAAATGAACCTCCTTGAGAATACACTAGAGTTATCCCTAAAAAACCATGTGAACCAAATACAAATTCTAGTGATTTGGAATTTTCCATTCCATTTGGAAGGAAACCTTCTACTACATTACAAAGTTTAAATCCTCAAAATCTTTATATTCTATGCTTCTAATCTTTAATAATCCCTTAACAACTATAATCTTTATTCTCTTCTCATTGAGGTGTTATATATGATCATGCCAAAGTTTAATGTAAGTAACTTATTTGGTATAGATCACTCCTTATGATGAACCCATAATATTTAGGCTCTTTTAATTCACTCCATTTTCTACTAACATAGATCCACATGAAATATTCTATGTTACATCCATGGAAATTTTATAAAAACTGAGTGAAAAAGTTGTCCCATAGAAATTAAGTTCTTACTTAACCCTGGGATGTTCCACACACCTTGAAAGTTTATCATGATTTCATTAATTTTTCATATGGATGCATATCATATACCAACAATCTCAAGAGTTTTCTTTTCCTATATATGAAATATATCATATCTTCTGGAGATGTAATAGCTAGCATCGTTAAAGGTTTAGAAAATCTGGTGAAATTTAAATTTTTTTCCTGAGAGTGTATCAAGGTGAAAATAGTATTTTCTCATTTAAAATGGTATCAAAAAACTTAACCACTCCATTGGTACCAAAATAGGGTGTTTAACCTAGGATATATGTTTGGTTGAATTCAAATATATTTGAATTTTTCTGGAACATTTAAGATTAATTAATTAAATATTAATTGAATCATGTGTGTTTGAATGGTGATAACTTTAATTCATAATGTCATGTTTATATTTTAACTTTGTAGTTGATTTTTTAATAGAGGGTTTTTCCTAGGTGAGGCATAATCCCATCGTGGGCATTAGGTCTGAGCTTGGGCCCATTTTTCTTTTCATTTTATTTTTTATTTCTTATATTTTTCTTTTTTTATTTTCTTTCATTCCTCCCTTGTATTTTTTCATATGTAATTACACAAAACCCATGGGTTTCATGATCATATTAGAGAGAAATGGAGGTATAAGATAGGGATCATTATTGGTAAGTTCATCAAGACTTAGATCGAAGCTCTCTGGTTGCGTCTTATGGGTATGGTAGTAAAGATTTATTATTTTACACCTGAATATAGGTATTTTTTATGTTTTTTCTTAATAGACCCTCATATAATTATTTATTTAAGTTTTTAAATCCTTATATTAATTTTTGGGAATCCCATGGGGATTAATTTATGGTTTTGGGGGGGATAAACAGGGATTTAGAAAATATATATAAGGGTTTCTATTCAAGAAACCCATTTACATGGTGTGTAGTTATGAGAACACACACTGTGTATTCTTTTTTAAGATAAAGGTGAGAAATAAGGGGTTACATGGTGTTTGTGTGTGTGTGTGTTTGGAACCCTCCATGTGGGATGACTCGGGGTGTGGCATGGGGTACAGCCAGACACCCCATATTGGTGGAACATGGTTGTGTGAGGAACATGGCTAGTGACCAGGTAAAGTGTATGGCTAGAGGTTGTGTACAGTACTTTACTAGACCCTGATTATGGTATATGGATAGGTACCCTATATGAAGTGTGAATTGTGTAGGTTTAGTAAAAATCATGTACTTTGTGAAGTACATGATAGGTTGTCCAAAGGTACATGACCTGGGTTGATGTTTCAGTTCACACACTATGTATACAAGGTGTGCATCATATACTTTCCCTTTTAAGGAATTTTGCCTATTTTCTCACCTTAGAATCAGAATTGGACCCATGAATAGTTTATTCTGAGTTTTTTTTCAAGAATATCATGATAGTGGAACCCTTTATATATGGAGATACAATCTAGATAGTGTTTTTTACTAGGTGGGTAATAGTTGGAGGTTTTCTCTAAAGTTTCGATTCAAAATCCTCCTACAGGTTGGGTTGTGAGTTGTGGGCCTAAGTGAGGGTCATGAGCGTAGTGATAATCCTAGATTGAGTATTCTAAGTTGATCTATTTGAGGTTATTTTAGATGGTTCTTGAATATGGATCCTAAAGATGTCTTGGATGAGGCTTTTATCCTGGTTTCTCTAGGTTTCAAGGGTTAAGGTTCTAGACCACTCACTTAATATTTTATATCCAATGTTTGAGGATTGGTTTGGTTAGATCATTCTACTAAGTCCAAGTGGTTTTTGAGGTTTTTTCGAAGAAGTTGAAGAAAAATGTTTTCTTAAAGTGTCATTTTTTTTTCTAACATAAATCACTTAACATTGTTCTAATATAATTATAATCATATGGAGTTTATAGACTTGGGGTTAATATATCAAGCTCATCATATGGGGTACATCGGTCTGACGTGGTCAGTAAGAGTGTGGTGTAGAATGTTTATTCGAGAATTATTTTAAGTTTTAATAATAAAAAAATTAGTGAAGATAAAATCAAATGACGCTTCTTTATTCCTAAAGTTCTTAACATCATGACTACTAAAACATCTCATGATCCAATGTTGAGTTTAAATGGGGAGAATAATATCTGTGTGTACAAATTTATTTCTACAAAGTTCTGTAGATATCATCAGTCAAATTTTATCATCCAAAGTTTCACCTTAGAAAAGTTCAAATTTTGAAGTCTATGATGATATGATGATGTGATGGTACAAAGTGTTATTGATCATACATTTATGAATATTTTTTAACATAGTTATAGTATATAAAGATAAGCTAATAAAAATTGTATAATTTCATTGGATAAATATATGTACATTGATTCACTGGATGGGGAATCTAAAATTCATCAGATTGAGTTCACCGAATGAACCTTTTGAAAATTCATCAAACATAGGAATGGTTATGGAAACTTAGTATGAAAGTAAGTCCAATAGAGTTATATAAAGTCATTGGTAAAATGTTCCCAAATGTGTTTCATTGATCATAGATTTTTAAGAAAATAAAATAGTAAAGGTATCTGGTAAAATTCATCAAATTAAGGAAGTGTCTAGTAAAATACTTTTGAGAATTTACAACAAAGTTGTGTTGGAACAATGGTCATAATTTTATCGATGTGAAAATTTTTATAAAGGTTACCTAGGAGGAATGTTTGAATTTATTTATGAAAAAAAATTAATGATATTAAATGTGATGGTGTTGAACTATATGTTCAACATTTCAATAATCATTAAGTAAATATCATGATTCTTTCCAAGTTCTAAGGAAGGTATGATGAAGTTAATTGATGTAGAGTCTTAAGGAAATTTCCTAACATTAAGAAGATTTGAATGCAGTCAAATAAATAAAGTTTCCAAGTGGGATATTAAAATTTTTGAGAAGGAATATTGAATTTAAATTTTGCATTGCTCCCTACATTCTCATAGGAACACTGATTATATAAATGGGGTTGGTGCATCGATATGTAAGTGTAAAATTTTGGTAGCTAGGATAAGCATTTTATAATTGAAGAGAAGATCAAACAAACATTGTAAATAATTATTAATATAATAGGTACCAAATAAAGTTTCCTACCAGTTGGTATTGGGTAATTAGTGTACAAATTTGATCAGTCGAATAGGTTGAAGAATTACTAGAAAAATAGTGTGTCAAAGAAATCAGGAGAATAAGGCATTGTATTGGTAGCTATTAATAGAAATCACTAGAGTGATTATACAGAATTGATGCAATAGATAGAGTATATTGGATATATGTGCTAGATGGAGCTTACTAGAATAACTGCTACCGGATAGAAGAAGGTTCTTTCTCATTATTGTGTAAAAAGGTGAAGAGGTAGAAGAATTTATTATAATAAGGGAAAGTGTGAAGAAAGTTCAATCAGTATAGTGATAACATATCAAATCATGTTGGTGAAGGTTCTTATAGTTGTTACAAAACATCATTATATTATTTATCTGTGTGAGGAGAACATGAACTATTGATTTACTGTAGTTATATGCAAGTGGAAGTATATTCCCTACTTTATTTAACCATAAAAGGATTATTTTCTAGTTTTTTTTGGTCTCATATTTCTTCTAAACCATGCCGAGGACTAGATACTCTTATTGATTACTGAACCTTATAAATACCTATGTTTCTATGATTTTTTTTATTTTATGTTTTCTAGTAGAGTCTATTATCACTAATCAGAGCTGAATATTTTTTATTATATAAGAAAACATAAAATTAAAATATCACTGATTAACTCCCTCCCCCTCTCAGTGATCACATGAATCATGATTGTTCCTTTTAATTAGTATTAGAGTGAGGGTTTCCATCATTTAATCTTTGCTAAAGTTTGAATAAGAGGAAGGTTTCCATGGATGTTCAAAAATATATTAACAGTAAGTAGATTCCTATATTTAATGGTAAGAACTATGGTATATAAAAGGATATAATGTTACCTTATCTTATATCCATTGGATATGAAGTTCTTGAAGCAGCTACAAATGGTTTCTATCCTCCAACTGAGGGTTTTCCCTTAACAAATAATGATAAGAGGAATCTTTAGAATAATGGGTGAGCCATAAATGTTATGCTTTCCACACTCTCTAAAATTAAATTTCCAAATCTAAATAGATTTATAACAACTAAAGTCATCTTGGAAAAGAATAATAACATCTATGAAGGAAATAAAAAAAGTAATGAAAGAAAATTTATAGATCTATAGATTAAAGTATGAAGATATTAAAATGGGTGAAGATGAATATGTTGTTAACTTCTTTATAATATTTTATGATATTTTATGCACCATAAGATTCTTTGGTGAGAATTTGGAAGATTAAACTATTATTAAGAAAATTCTTAGAATTATTTCAAATAAATTTTATACTAAGGTGTCATTATTTTAAGATATAGATCCTAAAACTTTATCTCCAGATGATCTATATAGCATTATAATTACTTATTAAATGAGAAGATGAAATTTTATGAATGATAAAGGAAATATTAATCGATAAATTTCTTTCAAAGTTGATAATAAAAGAAAATATAAGAAATTTATTGATGAAAAAGTTAATGACTGACACCAAAGATGATGTATGTAAAAAATTTGATGAATTTATGTCTTTGTTTTCTAAAATGGTGAAAATAGGAATAGGTAAGTACAAAATAAAGTTACCTATGAAGTGATTTAGTTGCAGAGCCATAATAAATTTCACTGTAAATTTTCAACGGTGAAAGGAAGATGGATAAAGTTATGTTGAAGATGGAAAGTCAAGAATATCCCTTAATAATAATGCATAAAAATAAAATTCTTATTCAAAGGTAAAGGATAATAATTTCTCTAAATATAAAAGGGGAAACTTTTTTCCAAATGAAAGGAAGATAATATTAGTTAAATGGAAGTTGAAAACTCTAGTGATGATGCTACTAAAAAATTACTTATTGAAAAAGTAAATTATGAAAAGTTCATTAGAGATGAAAATAATCGCTATGAAGAAGAATAATAGAAGACTAAAATATATTTTATTCTTAAAATATAGTTAATATAATGTCTCTTAAATATTGTTAAACTTGAAAGAGAGAAAAATAAGTTAAATAAATAAGATCTTTCTAAAACCAAAAAAGAATATTTTATTAAATAAAAATAAATTTTTCTAAAAGAAATTTATGATTTTAAGAAGTTAATTGATGAAGAGAAAAACCTAAACATAAATCTTAAATAAAATATGAAGGTTAATCAGAAATATTTTGATCTTTTTCAAAAAAAACTTATTAAAGTTGAGCGAGGAATAACAAACTTCAAAAACTCTATTTCATAAGTTGGTGAGAGTTATAATAAATTTTATCCTTATAAGGATTCAAAAAAATAATCCTCATAGGTTAACAATAAGGTTAAATATGTTCATAAGAAAAATAAATTAAAAAATACCATGTATGTAGCCAAAACAAGCATAGTTGAAAATCATGAAATTTCTAAGGTTGAAAAGTCTGAACCAAAAGATGATACTATTGTAGATATTGTTAAGGATAAGAAGAAATATATTCACAAGAATAATTTTTTGAGATATTACCAAAAAATTGGTACACGATAAAGTGCCAAGATAGATAGTAAGAAAGATAATGGAAATAATGTACATAATTTTAAACAACATGTAATTTATAGAGGAAAATATGATTTTTGTTGATATTGTTGGTACTTTGGAGGCTTTGGGAATATGGATAAGATGTTTTATTTTAATAATAAATGCTACAATTAATCTAGGAGAAATTATAGGCATAGTTTTAGGGGAGTCAACCCACTCAAATAAGAAAACCTGTAAATGTTAGTTTAAAGATTGAAAATAGATTCCAACCATTAGAAACTATTTGTTAAAGATTTGAATAGCCGGGAAATATTAAAAAATGATGTATTTTTCTATTACCATCACAAAAAAAAATTATATAAAAAATCTCAAAAGACGCATGAGAAAGATCGAAAATTCATGGATAAGGCCTTAGTTGCTAAAATTTCTCTCAAAGCTACAAAAGGAGGACCTTTGATACTGTATAGTTGGTGTTATTTACACATGAATAGATATTTGAAGTTATTAAAGAATGTGAAAGATTACAAATAAGGGATGGTGAAATTGGGAAATTATGAGTCCTTAAGAATCAAAGTCATTAGATCTATTATCAATGGAAAATAAAAGCTAAAATCCAAGAGATCACTATGTGTTGATTTAATGAAACACAAATTGGCAAGTGTTTTGAAACTCTATGATGAAGGAAATGAATATGTGTTCAGAATATATGGTTTTTTTGTTAAATGGATTTAATATAGATAATTTTTTATGAAAGTACAATGAACCAAGGGAAACTTTTTTCAAGTTAGTGAAGTGAAGAGTTTATGTTATCTAAGAATGATGGAATAAAATAAGTTATGGAATAAAAGGTTAGGGAATATGTGTCATAGGAATATGAGAAAGTTGGAAAAAGATAAATTATTCATGATATTATTGATGTGATAAGAATAATATATCAGTGTTATTACATATTCCAAAAATAGAATATTACAAACTCAATACATAAGAAAATTGAGATTTATTTAACTCATCATGTAAGGACCCAAAAATTCCATGTAATTTTTTTTTAAAATTATTTGGGATTATTGTGAGTCTGTAAAAATTAACAGCGTGTAATTCTGAGGCCCGGTGTGCCTGGAATGAATTTCTAAACTTTTTTTCAGGTATGTTCAGTAAACACGCGGGTGGCGTTTTCTATCTTTTGAACCAGTGCTTAAATTAAAAATATGAGGGAACTACTGAATCTACCATGCTGGGATTATCTTAAAAGATGTTTCACTTTGACCACAGTTGGTCAGAAGAAAAAGATATTTTTTACGACTTTTAAAGAAATAATAAAATAACATAAATTGTTATTTTATTCCTTTTTCTTTTTCCTGGAACCTGTTGAGCGGTGGTGGTGGGGACCATGGAGGTGGTGAGACCTTTAATTATGGGGTGTTAATTTCATGGTTACACAATAGTTGTGTAACCACCCCTCACATAATTAATTAGACACTTTAATTACATCAATTAATGAGGCACATTAATTACATCAATTAATACTACCAAAAAATTGGGCATTCCCGGCGCCACCCTTTATCAGCGCTAACGAAAAAGTGCTGATAAATGGGGTACCTTTATCAGCGCTAAAAAAAGCACTGATAAAATTACCCTTTTATAAGCACTTTTTTTAGCGCTCATAAAGGTACCCCCTTTAACAGCGCTTTTTTTAGCACTGTTAAAGGGTACCCCTTTATCAGCGCTTTTTTTAGTAGCACTAATAAAGGGGGGTCTATATCAGCACTTGTAAAAAAAGCGCTGATAAAGGGTCTAATTCAAAAAAAATCATTAAACAAAATAAATTACTATTTAAGTATATAGATATAGTTATATTGATATAAATATAATATATATTTTTTAAATATAATTTGAAATATATTTTAGATAAGTATAAATATACAGTTACACTTAATATATAATATATTTAGTGAAAATGGCTTATAAAAAAATTTAAAAAATATTTTTAATTAATAATTTGCTAATTATTATGTAGTAATAGTCATTTAATAACAATTTTAAGACTAAAAAAATAAAAAAAAATCAAAAAAATCCAAAAAGATCCAAAATATGTTGAAAACGCAACTCGAACTTCAAACGGCCATAACTTTTGATCTGGGTGTCCGTTTGAGCTCTACCACATATAAAATTGAAGCATGTGATGAGCTCTACGTCGATGTGTCCCGAGGGGATCCTTGTTAAGGTTTTTTAGAGGTCAAAAGATGCCCAGAAGGCCTCCAAAACTGAGTTTTTAGTCAGGGTACCCGGATTTTTTAACATTTTGTGGATTTTCAGCCTCATTTAAGGGGATATTATTGGATTTTTTTGGTGGGGAATGAATTTATTCCAAGTAATTACATTCATATTGATATTATGTCTTTGAGATTTTATCGTTTTTTATATTTCACTACTATTTATAATCAAATATATAACTATATGTACATATTTTTTATATATTCACACCTAAAAATTTAATTATAAATATAAATATAAATAATAAAATATATTTACATATAAAATATATTAGCTTTATCTAAATAATAACTAATATCCATTTTATTTAAAATAAAAATATATGAATATTTATATACCTATATATTAATCTAACTATATATATATATTAATATAACTACATATATATATTGATATAACTATAAATATATATATATTAATATCACTATAAATATATATATATTAATATAACTATATATTTATATTAATATAACTATATATTTATATTCATATAACTATATATATATATTAATATATATATATATATATATATATATATTACTATACGAATAAATATAACTATATATATATATATAAATAGATATATCACAAATAGGAGAACAAATCAATATAGGGGAGTGGCAAAGGCTTCAGGCACGCAGGGGGGAGGTCTCGAGATCAAATCCGGGTGGAGGCAGGGATGCACTCGCATGGGTGAATCTGGGGCTAGGGCTGATAAAGGGTGGAGGGGTGTGTGCGGGGTGCTGGAGGGGGATGGAAAAGCGCTGTAAAAGGGGGGATCAAGTGTTATAAAAGCCCCCTGATTGGCAAGATTTTTTTATTTTTTATTTTTTATTTTTTATTTTTTTAACTTTTATCAGCGTGAAAACAAAGTTCTAATAAAACGTGTCTTTTATCAACACTAAAAAGAAAGCACTGATAAAAGACCCCTTTATCAGCGCTTTGTTTTAGCACTGATAAAAGACCCCTTTTATCAGCGCTTTTTTTGAGCACTGATAAAGGGGACCCCCCCCCCCCATTATCTTCTCCGGCATTTATAGCGCTATTAAAGGCCATTTTTAGCGCTGATAAAAGTCGTATTTTTAGTAGTGGAACCTCATTAATTCCTCAAGGCCTTGCTCACCCTTTCTCCCCTCTATTTATATGAATTTTGGGTTTAGTTTTTGGCATGGCTTCATCAAGCGAGGAACCCCAAACGAATTGATGTCACGCCTTCCACCAGTGGAGAACGGAGGATTGATGATGCATGTTGTAGGATCAATACAAAGTTGACGGAAAACGAACACCAATGATTGTGATATCTCTAACGAATCGAGGTAGGGGTTGTCTATTAATTCAAGATTTTCCCTCGATTCTATTTTCTTTTTTGTGGGAGTTTGTTGCGGGGGATTTGAACGGGGTAAAACATTATTAAAATGTGATGAATAATTACCTCTCTCTTTCTTTAACACTAATGTGGAGGGCGCAGGCCAAACGAACAAGGCATGGACCCTCCGCCACTTGTTTTTTTTTTGTTTCATTCTTCAAGGATGGTTTTCCCAATTCGACAGCAGCGCAAGACAGGTCATGTTGTGGCAGCAGAAATCTAGGAGGCCCTTAGGCGTAGATGGCACCAAGAACGGACCACCAGAACACGTCCAGTGGCCCATGGAAACAACCACCGATGCGCAATGACGGCGGTGGCCGGAGGAGGCTCGCAGAAAATGGCCACGGTCGGTGGGAAGGAGGTGTGCCACCGCGCACCACGGTGGCTAGAGGTGGCCGGTCCGAGCCGACCACTCAGGAGAAGGGCGGTGCTCGTAGGCACCGCTGACGGTAGTAGTCGCGGCCAGGGAGCCATGGCTGGAGGTGGCGGCACGGCCCCACGCTGCGCCGCGTCGCACCGGAAACAGCCCCGCATCCGTAGGGCCAGCTGAGTGAACTGGGATGGATGCAAGCCGACCAAACGAGTCAGACGTAGGCTGACCAAACGGGCTGGACATGCCCATCGGGCTGGCCCAGACCCGCGGCCCAATGGGCCAACATGGGTGGGTCGAGCCCCACCCGGAAGGCCGAGCCAACTGCGACTCAAGCCCGTGAACCAGCCGGGCCGACCCCAATAGGCTGGACCCAGTGAACCGGGCCAAACCTTAATGGGCCGGACCTGGGCGAGGTCAGGTAGACCCTATGACCCATTGCGTCGGGTCAGCCTGACCAAGTTGGATCGAGCCCAGACCCAACCGACCCCCGAATAAAGAAACGTCTATAACTAACGAACCGGGTGTCCGTTCGATGCATCATTAGTGGAGTTGGGACCCCTTTTGATAATCGGTTCATTTGGAATATTCTAACGGACTCGGCCAGGTTGGGCCGGACCAAGGTGTGATCACTCCCATTTCACGGAAAGGGGTTTAACTAACATACCGGATGTCTGATCGACGCGCCGTCTATGGCATAAGGACTATTGTGACAAGTCACTCCTTTGGAGATACTCTAAGTGAGTTTTGACGGAGTTTGACGTGTGACCTGGGTTGGATTAGACTTGAATCCAATTGGGCCCTTTTTACAAAAGTGGTCATATCTCATAGACCGAGCGTCTGATCGACGCGCCATATGTCATATTTGAACCCCTATGACAAGGCGCTCCCTTGGGTATGCTTTTTGTGGGACTTCTTACTAGTTGAAATTTGACTGATGGATTGAGGAGTAGATTCTTTTAGAGTTCTGGTGTGCTTCATGTGGGAATCCAGTGGCTGGCTATGACATGAAGAAGAAGAGTGACCAATATGGGTGAGCATCAGAAACTCCATAGTGGGATGATCTAGTTGTATGACTAATCATCCCTACATCTGTACCAGTGACCAATACGGGTCAGCACCAGTGACCAATATGGGTCAGTACCAGCGACCAATATAGGTCAGCACCAGCGACTAATACGGGTCAGCACCATCGACCAATACGGGTCAACACCAGCGACCAATACGGGTCAGCATCTAGTGACCAATACAGGTCAGCATACAGTGATCTATACGGGTCAGTAGTGGAGTTACTATAGATAGGATGATCTGGCTTTACAATTAGTCATCCCTATCCCAGTAACCTTGAAGGTATAATGTTAGAGTGAGCTGTCTCTTTTTTTATGCTTCATGATTTAGATCATGCTTATGATATTACCTTTTTGGTATTTCTTATGATGTTTTCCTTTGTGGATTACTGAGAGACCTTCAGGGGTCTTGGGGTCCCCTACTAGGTATTGTTATACTCACCCCTGCACGGGCTTTGTCTTCACGTGTGTGTCTGGTGCAGACTACTAATGCTCTGAGGCAGACTTTGGAGGTTTGGGACTTGGTGGAGCTTGGTGTGACGGGAGCAATCAAGATCCTCTTCTTCAAATTCAGACTTATAGTCAATACCCTCTAGGTAGATCTCCAGGGTAGCTGTGATAGATGTTTACTTTCTTTTCAGTTTCTAGGGCTTGTATTCCGGCCCACTGTTTTTAGTTTTCAGTTGTACTTGTGGTTTTACTTTACTCTCGTGGTTATACCTTACTTTTGTTTTTTGTTTACTTCAATTTTTATTCTTGAGTATGTACATATATCTAAGGCAATGTCTTCCCTATTCGGGAAAATCCTTCAGGTGCTAGTCACTAACCCCTAGCCTATGGAAGGCGGGCTTGGGGTATTCACATCTAGGCCCTGTGGGACTAGTCATGACACATCACTTGGATATGATACATTCAAACATGTGTGGTCCCATGATAAAGTAATAAAAAATGGAGATAATTACTTTAAATCCTTTTTTGATGATTTTACTCATATTACATGTATTATTATTTTTAAAACATAAACCAACATTTTTAATATTTTCAGGAGAAGTGCATGAAAATAATGTGGATATTCTATAAAGAAGATTCAACCTGATAATGGTGCTGAATATGCAAATGCGAAGTTTATAGATTATCTTGAAAAACACGGAATTCATCATGAATTATTTGAACCGTACACACCATATAAGAATGGTTTTTTGAAATAAGAAATATAATTTTGGTAGAGATTACAAGAACTATTTTGATTAAACATGATACTTCTCGATACTTTTGGAGGAATGATATTGGTGTCACAGTCCATATTCAGAATTGATGTTTCTATAGTCCAAATTCCAATGTGACTTCTTATGAGATGTATTATAAAGAAAATCCAAGTTTGAAATACCTAAATGTGGTTGGTAGTAGATATATTATCAAAATAAAGGGTCAATGTGAGAAGTTTGATCACAGGGGTGTTGATGGAATCTTTCTTGGATTCCCTCCCAGTTATAGAGGATATTGGTGTTATAATAAAGAAATAGAAAATATTATTGACTATGAATATGTAAAAGTTATAGAAAAATATGGTAATAAATTTTTATAGAAATTGAAGATATATAAGAAAGGGAAGATGAAATGGTTGTAGTTAAACAACATGAGAATGTTCTTGAAAAGATTAATAATGTAGAAGCTATTTGAGATGAAGATTCTGACTTAACTATCTCAAGTGATGAGGAACAATTACATTCATATCATCCTAGCTGAGAAATCAAGTGTGATCTTAGAATATCATTGGTGATAAAGTAAAATAGGTTTAAAATAAAAGAATATAAAGGATAGATTCGCTTACTCATTTATATACATAGGTTAAGCTGAGAGATGTTGAAGAATCTTTGAACATCAAGAGTAGATTAATGTCGTGAATGAAGAGTTATTTCAGATTAAGAAGAATGAGACATGGGAGCTTGTACCCAAACCAATAAGAATGTTATTATAAAAAAAATATGTGTTCTGAAACAAGTTGAATGAGAAAGGTGAAGTGATAAGAAACAAGGCACGGCTAGTTTCTAAAGGCTACTCAAAGATTAAAGGCATTTATTTTTATGAGAGATTTTCCCTAGTAATTGGACTTGAATATATCTGAATCTTTATTATAATCGCTTCAAAAAGAAAATATAAGATATTTCATATGGATTTAAAGTAATATTTTCTTAATGGATAGCTTTATGAATAATTTTATATTGAACAATCATGTGGCTTCATGCTTGGTCAAAGATGAAAGTTGTGTGTGCAAGTTGAAGAAGATTTTGTATGGGTTGAGCAAGCTCTGAGATCTTGGTATTCTAAATTAGATACTATCTTAAGGAAGTTTAATTTTAGGAAATTAAGAGTTAAAAGTAACTTGTACATAAAATAAAATCAATAGTTTTCCCTCATTGTGATTATTTATGTTGATGATGTAATATTTGTAGGGAATGATGAAGAAATGTGTCAAAAATTTATTGAGGAGATAGAAGAAATTATTTGAAATGTCCATGATATATGAAATAAAATACTTTAATGGATTACAAATATATCAGAAGAATAAGTAAATTTTCCTATCTCAAGAGAATTATACTAAGGAACTTTATAAGAAATTCAGCATGGAAGATTTAAAGCCTTTTTCCACACCTATTTTAGTGGTAACAAAGTTGTAAAAATATAGGGAAGGAAAGGAGGTTCATCCTAAATATTTTAAAATTTTAGTTGGAATATTTCTATATCTAACAACTTTAAGGCTAGATATAGTGTATGTTATTACATTTTTGTTCCAAGTATCAAAGTACTCCAAAGGAATATCATCTTATAGATGGAAAAATAATTCTTAGATATATCAAAGGAATAATTAATTTCAGGATAAAATATGATATAATGGTAAATATTGATTTGTTTGGTTATACAGATGTTGATTGGGTAGGTTTTGTTGATGATATAATATCCACATATTATGGAGTGTTTTTCTTGGGAGAAAGATATGTGAGTTGGCATACAAAGAAACAAAATTCAATAACTCTCAGTGCGGCTAAATTTGAGTATATAGCTTCCACTCAAGATTTAACACAGTTGATGTGGATGAAAACATGTTTGTAAGATTTATTAGATTATGTGAAGTTTCCTCTTCTCTTGGGTTTTGATCATAAAAGTTCTATAAATATCACTAAGAATCTAATGTAACATTCTCATTTTTAGAATAATGATATTAAATATCACTTTATTAAAGAGAATTTGGAAAAAATGAACTAAAGATGGAGTTTTCTACTACAATGGAGCAAGTTTTTGATATCTTTACAAATCCATTACTGAAGGAAACATTTCATAAGCTAAGTTTGATATTGGTTGTTCAACCTCCCTCTCTAAAAGTCTAAAGTGTGTGATATTTATACCCTCTCTTGTCTTGACTTTGGATAGTGTTATCAAATGGGGAGAAATTATGTGACATAAATATATCCATTGGTATGTTCTTAACCTTTTAAGGAATATCATATATTTAGGGGGGGTAAAAGGAATAAGATATGATTTTAAGATGTGTGAAATATTTTAATATTTTATTGAAGATGTGGGAAGTTTTTCTTATAGGTTGAAAGTTCTAAGTGAAAGAATAGATGTTTAAGAAGGTTCTTAAATCACTACTTAAGGATAGCATTGTATTTTTGTTAAATTATTCTTATTTCCTACACCTAGTTCACTCTCATATAGTTATAATTGTAGTATAAGTGATCCATTTCTTGGGTTATAAATATGTAGTGATTTATGTTCCTTGGTTGATAATAAAATCCAAAGGGTGGTATTATTGATTCTAAGAGATTTTTGATGTGTTTTCAAATAAGCTAAAAGAAAAGGTTTACTCAAAGTGTTGAATCTTGTTGTATAACATAATTCACTTAAAATTGTTGGGATAGGGTTTATTGGATCAAGGTTAATAGATGGATCTCATTAGATAGGGTCTATTTCTCTAACATGATCAGTCAAAGTGTGGCATAGAATGTTTATTTGAGAATTATTACAATTTCCATCAGAAAAAAATGTTTAGTGAAGTTGAAATCGGATAATCCGTATCTATTCTTAAAGTTCCTAACATCAAGAGTACTGAATGATAGCATGATCCAATCTTGAGTCAAAAGGGTGATAAAAACATTCATTTATACAAATTTCTTGCAATGAATTTCTATAGAGATCACTGAATAGATGTTTTCTGACAAAGGTTTATCTAAGAAAAGTTAAAAGTGTGAAGGTTATGAATATATTATGATATTATGATACAAAGTGTTATCAATCAGAAGTTTATAATGATTTTAGATCATAGTTAGAGTGTATAAAGTTAATTCAATAAAACATGTATAAGTTTATTGGATAGAAAGATTTGAATTGGTTCATCAGATGGGTAATCTCAAAATCATCAAATTGAGTTCACTGAATGAACCTTTTGAAAAGTCATCAGATAGTGGAATGGTTATAAAATCTCATAATGAAAGGGTTTTTGATGGAAATCAATAAATTCATCGGTCAAATGTTCCCAAATTTGGTTCATTGGTCAGAGGCTTCCAAGAAAAGGTGGTGGTCGAAGGTCTCTAGTATAATTCATCAGATGAAGGAACTATCTAGCAAAGGACTTATGAGATATTCTTATAAAGTTGTACTGGAATTCTAGTTGAAGTTTTATCAGAGGGAATAATTTTATGAAGGTGTACTGGATGGATGGTTTGATGAGATTTACCAAATTTTCATAAAGATATTAAATGTGATGATGTTAAGATAGAAATTCAACATTTCAATAATCATGAAGTAAATACCATGATTCTCACTAAGTTTGTAGGAAGGTTTGATGAAGTCTATTGATGTCGGGTCTTAAGGAAAGTTCCTAACATTTGGGATATTTAAATTCAGTCAAACAAAGGAATTTTTTGAGCAGGAAATTCAATTATTTGATAGGGGAGTTTGAATTTAAAGTTCATGTTACTCCCTACATTCTCGAATAAAATTTACTTATATAAAGGGGGTTGGTGAAATGAGATGTAAGTGTGAAATTTTGGTAGTTGGGTAAAGAACTATATAATTTAATAAATTATTAGAAGAACATTGTGAAGAAGCATCTATCTGATAGGTACCAGAAAAATTTTCCTATCAGTTGGTATTGGAAATTGGTGTATAAAGGTGATCAGTAGAATGGGTTGAAGAAGTACTAGATGAATAGTGTGATAAAGTGATCGGAAGAACAAGGAATTAGATTGGTATCAGTCTACATAAATCACTAGATGGAGTATACTAAATAGACACACCAGAAGGAATATATTGAATGGATGCATCAAACAGAGCTTACTAAATGAACTAATACCAGATAGAAGAAGGTTCTTGATCATTATAGTGTAAGAAGGTAAATAGGTACAAGAATTAATTGTAATAAGGTAAAGTGTGAAAAATGTTCAATAATAACAATGAAAATATATCAAATACTATTGGTTAAGTAACTAAAGTTGTTACAAAAAAAATATGTCATTTATCTATGTGAGGATCACATGAACTGTTGATTGAATACAGTGTTACATAAGTGAAAGGATATTCCCTACTTATTGTAATCTTTAAAAGGATTATTTTATAATGGTTTGTGTGGTCTTTAATTACTTGCAAACCATTGCAAGTACTAGATACTATTATTGAGTAATGAACCTTCTAAATACCTACACTCCTATGGTTGTTCTTGTTTTATGTTTTCCAGTAGATTCAATTCTCACTAATTAGAGCTCAAGGTTGTTTCCTATATAAGAAAACATAAAAATAAAATATCACTGATTAATCCCATCCCCTTCTTAGGTATCACATATATTTTTATTGGTCCTTTCACCTTCAGGGTGGTTTGACACTATAGGGTATCGAGTATAGCTAGGAGCCATTAGGGAGGTTTTGATATGGTTTTAAGGGACCCATTATAGATACCCTTGTGGGAAATATAATCTCAAGGATGGGTTGTATTCTAGGAAGTTCTGCTGAGGATTTATTGCAATGGGATTTTTACATGGTATAGATTGTGCTAGAAGATACCATTATAGGGTTTCCTATTCTTTATAAGTTCAAGAGGAGTATTAATAACACCCTTGTAAGAACCCAGATCTTATTTTCAGGTATGTTATCCTTTTCTGGTCGTTTTTGAGAAAAAGAGGAATTTCTGGAAATTTTTGAAGTACACATTGTGTACTTTATGAGTACACGCCATGTACTCGGTTACTGCATGAAGTTGTGTGTTGGCCATGTAATGTCCGCACACACGGCCATGTGGGGGTGACCTGGAGTCCGCCTAATGCGGGGTACAGAAATGTCAAGTACATGTCGTGTACTTCCAAAGTACACGCCATGTATTTTTTTTCATTAAACGTATCGAGGTCACGTCTAATCGCCATAAAGGTCTTCTTCTTAACCTAGTTCATCCGAGAGAACCCATACAGCCACGATCTTCCTCCGAACCCCCAACCGAGCATCTGATCTCTAATTCGACTGTCATTGATTGTGTTTGAATCGCCTCGGTAAGGTCTTCCTTCTTCTAGAGCTTCGTTTCTTGTTTACTTATTTTTTTCAAGTTATCCTTAGTTGAACATTTTGAGCTTTTTGTAGATCTATCGTGTTATTGGGTGATTCAAGGCTTGAGGTTCACTTATATCAATCCTATAACACTGAGGTATGTGGTTTGTGCCTTTCTGTTGAAATTATTTGAGTTATATGTGCAAATTTGTCCAATACCCTTGAACGGGGTATTGTGTGTTTATTGTTTTAGCCCTATTAATTTCCTGCCATGCTTGTGTTCTTGAGTAGAGGTTAATTGAATGTGAATAGGGTAAATTTATATGCTTTGGAGTTGTTTTCCCATGCATGTTTTGGTTATAACCTTTTGGTACTATTTATCCTGTTAGGCTACCATGTTTTTCCCATGCCTAGCATTATAGGATGGTGTGACTATTGTTATGACATGATGTTATATTGTAGACTATTTATCCAAGTAGTTCTTGAGGTTTAATTTTTCCAAGACGCACTGTTATGCTTTCTTGACTTACACAGGGCCGTGAGAACCTGGTGTAGTAGACCAAAGGGAGAGTGGATGGAAGAGATTCTCCAGAGTGTCTGTTTTGGATTACGATGTGAGACCAAAGGGGGAATTGACGTAAGTGCTTCCTCAGAGTGTCTGTAGTTCCTCAACATGGGACACAGGGGGAATGTGATGTAAGTACTTTCCTAGAGTGCCTTTAGTTACCGATATGAGACTATGGGAGGAATTGACGATGATTTCTTTCTCAAAGAGTCTATGCTTGAGCTGAACAAGAGGGGTTAGACTGAGTGTACTACCTAGAGGGTTGCTTGTGTTGCTAGGTAAGACTAGAGGGGATAGTCCATGATTACTTCCTAGAGGGTTACCTTCTGTATTTAGCTACTTTCTTGTGTTGCTAGGTAGGACCATAGGGGATAGGTTGTGAGTAATTCCCATAGGGTTACCTTTTGTGTTTAGCTACTTGCTTGTGTTGATAGGTAGGACCAGAGGGGATGGGTTGTAAGTACTTCTCAGAGGGTTACCTATTTGTGTTTACCTGGTTTGGTTAGCTATTGCTTGATATATGAAATTGAATGCATTGAAATTGTGGATTGTTTACTGCTGAGTACCTTCTTTTTCACTGCTTCCTTTTACTCATTACCTACCATATATTCACTGACTGTTAGGCACAGATCTTGTGGTGGTTTCCTACTGGGATTTAGTCTCACACCCTATTTTGGCCATGATTTTGGGCCCAAAAAGATTATATTGTTGCAGGTATAGATAAGGGCAATTGCCCTTCTACTTCACGTACTTGATTTGCAGTGGAACTAGAGATCATGGGACCAAGTCGGGGCTTGGGATGTTGAGGAGATGTTTATCTATTTTCTTTTGTAATTTGTCTTAGTACTATTTTGTATTCCATCATTGTGATTTGTTTGGATTCTTTCCTAGACGTATGTATCATGCATCATTTATATATACGTGTACTCCAGTTTATTATTTCTAGTCTTCTGCTGTTTACTTTTGTGTGGATTATTACTGTTTCCGCTTTTTCCATTTTTTCACTTCTGATGTGTTACTCATCCAATGAGGGCATAGTTTCCCCACAATCACACTCAAGGCCCTCACTGCTAGTCGGAAGCCTCTGGTATTAGGGGAAATGCGCTTAATTCCATGTGACCAACTGGGTGTGGGGCACCTCTGGGTGGCTTCCGGAACCATAACGTTGTAACCCTTGTAGGTGTGATGATGCTTTTAGATTCCCTCACAGTTGCATTGTTGATTAAGTATCAATGATTGCACTTTGAGGTATGATTGGATATGTTTTTCATATCAATCACGTCCCATGATTTGGATGTGATAGAGTACCCCCTCATAGGGTGACCTTTTCTATCCTTTTAGATACCCTAGTGGGTAATTTAATGGTTGTGGTTGGGTTGGGTATTGATTTAACATTTGATCTTTCTTGTATTAGGTGTTTCTTATGGTTTAAGTTAGATATGATCTAAGGGATCAAGGGAAACACGTGATTTTCTTAATTCAGTGATGGTTTAGTAATTATCATTTTTTGTGACATCCTTGTGACCTATAGTTTGGTGGTTTGATCCCTTGGTGGTTGATTTGGTGATTTAGAGGGTTGTGGGGACCCTGAGCTTATTGATCATGATATGGTCAATGTTTATGTTTCAATAGTTGGATAATGGTTTCAATATTTGATCACACCTTTATTTGTGTCCTATGGTTAATGAATTTTGAGATAGTTTCTACTCAGGACCATGATATAAGAGTATACCTTTGGGATATATATAGATTGGTCATTTTCCCTAAGATTCATCCAGTTCTCTCCTTCATTTACTAGTTATTTTTATATGAGTTTAGGGAGTAAATGGGTAATATAGATGAGGGAATCCCTCCCCTAGGCTAGTGGATACTTACCCTGTTAGTGTTTGGGTGTCCATGGTCCCAAAAGTTTTGATAGACTTGAGTTTTAGGCAATTACTTTTCCAAATTTTATATTTTATAGATTTGATTAGTTCTATTGGATTATCATGTTTTGGATAGGTTATCTCAATGTTAGTAGAGTTCTTGTCACCGGTTTGGATCATACCATTAAAGTCCTAAATCTCAGTAGAGTTTTTTTTCTCGAGGATGAGATCCTAGGTTCTAGCATTCATGCATATTACATTTTAGATGTCTTAGATCTCCTGTTTAATTCTATCATATGCACCTAATTTCATGTGGCTGGGTGACCCATGTGATATAATTCCCATGATATGGTCCAAAGTGGGGCAGGTTTACCTTTTTTTATTAGGCTATAACCCATGGTTGGATGTTTTATTTATTTCTATTTATCCCCTTATTTATTTTTTTATGAAAATTGTTATTAGTTTTAGACTGGGTTGGGCATATCACATGTGCATGAAATTGTTATGAAAACAGATGTTAGGAACATCGTTAGGGGTGGCCTACTAATATTTATTTATTACCCCTATACTTTCACCTCGATGTGTGTGCTGACCTTGTGTATACTTTTAGTTTAGAGTATCAGTTACAGAGTGGTTAGGGTCAAGGCACGGTGTTATGTGATCAATAGAATATGCTCATGTGGAGTATTGGGATTGCGTTAGTGAAGTTCGACGGCTATGGAGACCAGTTATGTGGTTTATACCCTTGTTGGTAGTCGAAAGACTCTATAATACAAGGACATAGGCTTGAGGCCTTGTGGTGATCCAAATCAAGAGATGTGTCAAGTATATCTAGGAATATACATTATGAAATGGTATCAGAGAAGTGTGGTTTTATGATTTAGAGATTTGGTGGATGTGTGGTCATGCGATGTGTTGGAACATGTAATGGATATCATCAGACTGGTCTTTCATGAACATCTTTACTGATAGGAAGTCTAAGTTATCATGGCATGGGATTGTTATTCTTGGTTTCCATTTTTATGTTTGAATGATTTCACCTAGTGAGATGTACTTGGGTTTGTGGATTTATGTTTTATTATGGTTTTTGGATCTTAGATCAATGGAAATAGTCCATTGTTCATATATTATTCTAGGCACATAGGATTCACATGACATATATATGTCTATGTGTAGTTTCTTTTATGATAGAGGTTTAGCTGTTTAAATTGTCTGCAATAACCTATATGGTGATGTCACATATAGATCCTTAGTGTAATTTTAATCAATTTATCTGTATTTATATGTTTTATTCTAATCAAAGGCCATGTGAATCAAATGGTGAGATGTTATCTAGTGGTGCAGATACATTCTCTTTGTCAAGGAATGTATATATACCCTTAGTGAGTCGATTTGGGTGTTGTATTCCCTACTACTAATTTTTTTGGATCAATGAGGGAAATGATTCTTGATATGTGTTTAGATTAGGCTTGAGTTTTTCTAAGGTTGAGGTTTCTGTGAAGTTCCTAATTTGATTCATAGAGGAATGGAGTCTATTCTTGCCTTGTGTGTTCGATTAGGTCATGTAGTGGGGCCATGTGTGTATGATATCACTAGTGTCTTGGGTGGGTGTGATTGATCTTCCTTTTGGTGGGGCTCACAAAAGTCTTCTATCACCAGGGGTCATTGTGAAAGAAAGATACATTTATTATTATTTTCACTTGAAAAGTGGGTTTATGGAGTGATCTTATCTTGAGAGGGTAGGTTTGGTTGGCTACCTAACCTTGTTCTTTTTTATTGTGATTTATGTGGAACAGTGAGAGAATGAGTAGATTATCATATATTTGAACTAACGCCTGAGTGGAGGGTGGTCATGTGGTTTATTATGGCATTATAAATGGATCGATTTTGAAGAGGATCATTAAGGGTGATTTGGCTTGTTGGAACTGACCTAGGCAAGGATCATGGTTAGTGGTTTTAGGTGAATTATCCTAGGTTCTTTAGTTTGTGGCTCATGTGAACATGAGATCCTGCAAGAGCTTCTTGGATAATCACACTACCTTGAGGAGGAGAGTGACAGCTGGAATGGATTTTTGGGATAAATCATTTTGATGTGAAAGCATGTGTGTGTGGGTTCTATGTAGTGCCAATTGGTTCAAGGTTTTTTTTAATGGGTATAATGTGGGTTTATTGAGTTTTTTTAGGTCTTGAGAAAACCTAAGTGTATTTTTTATAGTGGACCAAATGATTTCAACCCTTAAAGAGTGGTGTATGGAAATCCTTATGGTGTGGAGTGCACCGTAGGTCATTGGTGTAAATACCCCAACCCTAATAGCCCAAAGTCTATGGTTACAGTATTACATTGGAATATTATACAAGGAATCACATCCCAAAGGACCGAATAGTTTATTAATCTTAGTAAACTAGATACATACTTGAAACCTATAATACATTTTAAAACATAAATTACACAAAGAATTTCATTGAGTCTTCCATTATTCCCCCTTTATGTAACCCTTCATATCAGTCATAATATACTTCTTAGAATCCTAGGGGAAAATGAAACATATGAAAGGGGTGAGCTCAAATGCTTAGTAAGGGTAAGTTTATAGCAAAATATATGAGTAAATATGTCATAAATAATATGGAAAGGTAAATAATTGAAACACATTCCATTTAAATAATCACATGAGCTAGAAAATTTAACCATGGATATTCTACTAGTCGAATAATCTCATGGAATATCAATAACTGAATTCATAATGATGGAATGTATAATGTTGGACATCTAAAACATAACATCAAGGATTTGGACCAAGAATCTATTATTGTAAAGGCTTCATGCCAATAATCTAACATTATCAATGCTTCATTCTTAGAATTTAATAAATGGGTAAGGCCTTGGAAAAAACCCAATCTAGTTTGTCTCATGAGACCTAATGATGTATTGAGGGGATATAGAAGGCCCTGCCCATCACTTACTAAGTCCAATGAATTTATCATATGAAAGGAGTGAAAAATAAACAATATAAACATTCATATTAAAAACTAGCATATGAAATGAGAATACATAAACCATAAACCAATAATGGTATCTAAATAGCACATCCACAGTCAAACTGATCATAAACTATTCAATAAAATATATTAAATAATATCATAATAGATCAACCTCGATTAAGAATAAGATTAAATAATGGGTTTTGACATAGATTAAAATACTCTAATAAAATCATAGAAAATTTATTGAGTAAAAAATCTTGTTAAATCCATATAAAAAACACTTTCATATAAAAATACCCTTTTATTTTAAAAATAAACATTTTCAATACCAAATATCCCAAAAATAAAGGAAGAGGAATTTTTGCTTAAGAAAATATGAAATCTTTAAAAGGAATCTAGAAATTAAATAATAATCACAGTAGCGGGAAATTCATTGTCACTGTGTACGTTAAAAATAGAACATTCCTTTTTTCATTTTTCAAAATGTTCCATATAAAATAATGAAAAATATTCCTTTTAAAAAAAATTAAATGAAATTAAAAGTAGGCATAAAATTTCCTTTATAATCATTCTATATCCATATAGATAAATATGTAAAATAATATCAAGAATATTGACGTGGAGAAAAATATTTGATAATTAAATCTTTAAACATTCAAATTGTCTCATACCACTTTGAACACTTAAATCATAAGTCCCATGAAAGAATAAAATTTAAAAAACATTAAATAACATTATAATAAATAAATTAATGACATGATATTTTAAATGGGTTGTATATACACCTCATAAAATAAGGTGGGTGTATAACATCAAATTATGCCTCGATGAAAGGAGATTGGGATGAAATCCTTTACCTTGTGCTTCCTTTAGTCGAACGAGATTTAACCTCATGTATAATATTTTTAATCATTTTATTAAATTATATCATAACCTTATTCATATTTATTATACCATATATGATCCTTTTGTATTGTTTTGTTAATTATATTTCATTATTACTAGTGTTTTAGGTGTTAATTGCTTTATTTTCCGATGCACGTTTCATCATGTAAGTCCAAATTCTTGTGCATAAGATATAGTTCCAACATATAAAAAATTATATTAATGTTATAAATTTTATATTTAATCATTAAATATATTTTTTATAATCATTATTTAATGGTTAACATGGAAAATGAATCACATCGCGTCATGGATACGGTAGGTCATATATGTGCACGAGCTACGGTATCATTCCCTTAATGGTGAAAGGGTATGTAGATGGTATATTAATTTTACAGAATCAATATCATTTAATAATTATAATATATATTCATTATTTCTATCATTATATCCATCCGAGTAAAGTGGTGATGAAAAATAGATTGCACCATGGTTTGGAGATGGTAAGTCGTACGTACGCACGTGCGGTGCTTTATTTTTTCATATGATGGATAAAATGTGGAATATGGTTTTCTCATAATCATAATAATATCTAAAAATATATATTATACAGTATTTATTACTTTATTATGGAAACAACACATGAAGAGTAAGTTTAAGAAGAAATGAACATGAATGAATTAGTAAAAATGATTACCTCTTCTTCAACGGCTTCCTTTATAACTTCTCTTAAGCGACCTAGGGTAAGTATTTTGGAAGAAAGAAAACCTCAAGAACTTTTATAAGAATGTTTGGAAGAGAAATTTTCAGGACTTTGTTGAGATATAAGGCTCAATGTGTTGTGAATAAGTGAGGGATGAAGTTCCCTTTTATAATTGAGGTGAGCGGCACTTTTGGAAATGCTGCAAATATTAAATTAATATAAATTAATTTTTTATTAAAAATGGATCTAAATTGAGTTATTTAAAATATAATATGATTATGGGTCTAAATAATTTCATCCAATAATTTTTAGACAATTTTGGGTCTCATTATTACCCTTATCTTTTGATTTTAACCCTTATTTAAACCCTTTAACTCTTACCATGACAACATGTGTTTTTACTCTTTGAAGGTTAATACAGTTACTATAAAATGTCAAACAAACCATAAATGATTCATGGATGATATTTTCAACTATATCCCAGTCATTTGGAATAATTTTATATTTTTATGAATTTTATATCATTTAATAAAATATTATTTATTATAAAATATCATTAATGTCAATTTTGACACTATTCATTATTTGACTTTATAAAAATATCGTAACAACAAGATATATTCTAAAAAAATATTTTAACTCATCGCTAATATATCAAATTAATCAATAAAATTCATGTATAACATTAATTATATCAAATTATATTTATTTTAATATTTTTAATAACATTTATTTTATATGTCCATTAATTAAAAAATTACTGCATCATCATTATGAAAGCCTTTAATTTAATTATTTCTTCCCTAAAAATTAAAAATAAATTATAATGATTAAAATAAAATTTTATCTTTAAAATTAATATTTATAGTCAAATATATCTTCTGAATAACCACATATTAAAAATGTAATACTTATTAAAAACATGAGTATGACATATTTGACTTTCCTTAAAATAAAATACTATAAAAGGTTTAAAGTTGTTCAAGTGGCTCTAAGAGGCCATAAAATAGTCCCAAGGATGATTTTGGTTGAAAATCACTCATAAAATAAAATTAGGACAAGTTTTAGGGTAATTTTATAATACATATAATTATTTTTACCCTTAATTGTCTGATTTACCCTTAACTGTGGTAATTAAAAAAATTACTAAAGTTACTATTCATATTGTCCAAAAATAAAAGGTACCTATTTAATAAAATTTTAAATTATGATTAAAAATATGGAATCTATTTTTTAAAATTCAAAACACATAATTAGCTAAAATTAATTTAAAAATTGATCTTGTTGATGGGGTGAGAATATGTATTTTAAAGTGAAAACATTCAAAAGATTGAAATGTTTTTATATCCAAATTCAATGTGAATTTGATTCCAATGACCTAAATTGGATTAACTGATATAAAATTGATCCAATTATACTTTAAAACTAATCAAAAGTTTAATTTAACACTATAAATTATTTAGATAAAAAAGTTGCTTTCAATTAAAATCCATTATTTTTCAAAAAAAGATTAGCTTGGAAGGCCGCTTCTTCTCGTGAACCCTTGGAAATCTGCTTCCTCTTGGTAAAGACAGTGGCGTCCATGCTGATCCCCTCCCCCCATTGGGGGAGGGATCTTCAAAGTTTCAGCCCTTCTCAAACCTTAGCATTCTCCCTCCTTTCTCGAAGGCAGTGTTATTCCCTAAAGTTCCAGAGCTCGTTGATGGATTCCCTAATCTTCAGATCTCAATAGTAGAGTTCACAGAAAAATCCACGCTTCTGAATCTCACCTTGATAGCATGGTTTAAGTAGTGAAGTCCTTCGGTTGATTCATTCGACTAATTCATCTTCGACTCTTGGGATCTTAAAGAGAGGGTGACAGTGGGCTTGCTTGACAATCACCATATTATGATCCTATTTTCATAGGAGGAATACCTCATCAGTGCCTGGTTGAGGGCCCCCCGATAATGCAATGGTCTTCGGTTTTTTCTATTTTGATGGTTGTTCGAGTTCCACATGAAACGCCACTTGCCTTTCCCTGCAATTTGGATGGATGGGGCATTCTTCAGATATCTATCATTAGGAGCCTACATTGATGGTGGACAGGGGTTTATGAAATTAGTTAGAGGTTGGTTATCAAGGACTCCATGGTCCAAAAATGATGGTGGAAAATGGTCATGGAAATACTACTGAGGCTAGTGAGGAGGTTAGATCAGGAAAGATTGAAACAGGTGGAGAAGATAGAGGCGGGGAACCTCTATTGTTGCGGTCGGGTGTGGAGAAACATCTCAGCAGTGAGGTAGTGCACTACATTATTAAGGATAATATTGGTTCTAGCATGGGTAAGAAATCCATGTAACATCATCCCAATCCAAAGGTATCTGATGTGTTCAATCGACTAAGGTAGGATCTCACGAGTCCTTCTAACCCATATAAGGACAAGAAAAGGGATTAGCATGAGCATGCCTAAGGTGAAATTCAGAGGAACAGGAGTAATAGGGTCTTGGAACAGAAAAAGGATGGTGATAAGGTTGCTTTTTATGGCTCTTTTTTTGAGGAATCGGGATCGGGTAATGTGGATGTGTGTAGGGTGCAGTAGAGGCCCACTATAGATGCGGCTATTCCAGATAGAGGTGGGATATTTTTTGCAGTGGGTTCGTATTTTTTGAATAGGACTCCTGTTCATTTGAGAAAAAGGTTCAAAGGCCTCTCATAGGTTGATTTGGGTTCAGATCCTATTGTTCCATGTGAGAAAGTTGGCAATGGGGTTTGCAAGAAGGAATCCAATGGGAAGGAATACGGGCATTCGGCGGACGAAGCTTCAAGCCCGAGGAGAAACATAAGCTTTAGGATGAAGAAGGGGAGAAAGGATTACTCCTTGTTACCTCCTCCCCTGGTGACTCTCTCTTCAAAAAAGTTAAATGACAAGAAAATAACCATTAAAGCTTTGATACACCTGAGGCCAGAGAACCAGGATGAACATTCCTTGGATCTTCTGTTTAGTTCGGATGAGGAAGTGATTGAGTAGGTATTGGTGCTCAATGAAACCAAAAAGGAGGCATCCAAGATGATGGGGAGGACCCTCAAAGTGTCTCACAATGAGTATAAATATGCATGGATTGAAAAAAAATATCTCATTCTAGTAGGGCGATTCAATATCGGAAAGATAAGCATGGAGGAGTACATTCAATTATGGGACTAGCTCGCTTATGAGGTTAAAAGGATGATGATAGAGGAATCCAACACTCGTTTTTCAGATTTATCCTAGAATTTTTTCAAGGAATCATATTTTGGTAACCTTAAGTTTCTCTTTTATAACTTTGTTTAAATTAGAAGTTACTCAATTGGTTTGACTAGAATGATGTTCAAGATGTGTCTGGGTTGATTTCAACTATCTGTTTGGTTTCTTTGAGAAGTCTAGTGTTTCGACCTCAGCATGCTACTTAGATCTATTTTAGATGGGGATCAGAGCATTAAGTCTTCACTGGAGCATGCCTTTTGGATCTAGATGATGAGAGGGTATGGCTTTTCTATCGGTTGTGTGCCTGTGCATTTCTGCACAGGACTACTCATCAATAGGTCATGCTTGGATGAAGCTTGTCATCATGGTGTAATTGTTGGGGAGGAGTTGATCATGTAGTTGTTTCTGAGTTTCTGTTTTGGTTTCCTGTGGGTATTTTTGGACTTTATGGTTTCTCACTTTTCCTCAAAATTATTTTGAAAATAAAAAAGTAATTTTTAGTCAGTATTTTTTATTATTCATCAAAACATGAAACTTTTCAGAAGAATACCAAAAATTCAACCAAAGTAAATTTTGATATTCCTATTTCATAAATTATGTTTATTTTTTCAAATATAATTTATAAAATTTTCAAAATTTATTTTTAAAACAAGTGCTCCATCAAAAGGTAGCAAAACTTCCTTTAGAAAAATATAGTTTTTTATGCATAAAAGTGGATTTATTTTTATATCATGTATAGAAATCAATAAAATATAAATGTTAAACATTATAATGAAAATATAATATATAAATTTTATAATGTAGTTAATATTATTCATTCTCACTAATTTAATAGATAGGTTATAATAATATTTCATTTTATGGTTAAGTTGGGTGTTGCATACAATGTAAGATATTGAAGAGATTAAAATTAAAAAGATACATACAATAAAATCTTGGGGTGTTATAGTTGGATTATGTGGCCCTTGTTTTAATTGGTTTTTTGAGCATGTGGGTCATTGTTCATAGTGATCCAGGGACATTTGGTTGTCACATTTTTCAATTTTCCACTCTAGTGTGAGTGAGTTGGAAACATCTAATATTTATATTTAGTATTGGATGGAGCATAGTCCATGGAGGATGGGGTTTTTCTCATGGAGTGATGATAACGATACTCCTTTGGTGTGGAGAATTAGATTTTTCATGGTTGAATGTATCTATTATTGGGAGAGTTGTAAGAATCATGAGAACAGTCAGCACTACTACAAATATGTCTTTTATCGGTGCTAAAAATGGCCTTTAACAGCGCTAGAAAAGCACTGTTAAAGCTGGCGAAGATAAAGGGGGGTCCCCTTTATCAGAGCTCCAAAAAGCGCTGATAAAAGGGTCCTTTATCAGTGCTTTGTTTTAGCACTGATAAAAGACCCCTTTATTAGCACTTCCTTTATCAGCACTTTCATTTTAGCACTAATAAAGGACCTCTTTTATCAGCGCTTTTAAAAAAGCGCTGATAAAAGGAAAAAATTAAAAAATACTGTCGATCGGGGGGGCTTTTATAGCTCTTGAGCCCCCCCCCCCTTTTACAGCACTTTTCCACCACCCTACAGCACCCCATGCACCCCCTCCATCCTTTATCAGCGCTTTCTCTCATATTCCCCTCATGCGCGCGCGCCCCTGCCTCCACCAAGATTTGAACTCAAGACCTCCCCCTTGCACGCCTAAGCCTTTACCACTCCTCTATTTTGATTTGTTTTCCATTTCATGATATCATATATATATATATATATATATATATATTTAGTTATATTTATTCATATGGTAATATATATTTATATTAATATATATATAATTATATTAATATATATATATAGTTATATTAATATATATAGATTTATATTAATATATATATAGTTATATTAATATATATCTCTATTTATATATATATATATAGTTATATTTATTCGTATAGTAATATATATTTATATTAATATATATATATATATATTTATATTAATATATATATAGTTATATTAATATATATATTTATAGTGATATTAATATATATATTTATAGTGATATTAATATATATATTTATAGTAATATTAATATATGTATATATAGTTATATTAATATATATATATATATATAGATTAATATATATATATATATTTATATTTAGATTAATATATAGGTATATAAATATTCATATATTTTTATTTTAAATAAAATGGATATTAGTTATTATTTAGATAAAGTTAATATATTTTATATGTAAATATATTTTATTATTTATATTTATAATTAAATGTTTAGGTGTGCATATATAAAAAAATATGTATATATTGTTATATATTTGATTATAAATAGCAGTGCATTATAAAAAACGATGAAATTTTAAAAACATAATATCAATATGAATGTAATACCTTGGAATAAATTCAGTCCCCACCAAAAAAAAGTCAATAATACCCCCTTAAATGAGGCTGAAAATCCACAAAATGTTAAAAAATCGGGGTACCCCGATTAAAAACTCAGTTTTGGAGGCCTTCTGGGCCTCTTTTGGACTCAAAAAAACCTTGACCAAGGTCCCCCCAGTCATAGAGACGTGGAGATCATTGCAGGCTTCGATTTGATATGTGGTAGAGCTCAAACGGACACCCAGATCAAAAGTTATGGCCGTTTGAAGTTCGAGTTCGTTTTCAACATATTTTGGATCTTTTTTTAATTTTTTTAATTTTTTTAGTCTTCAATTTGTTATTAAATGACTATTACTCCATAATAATTATCAAATTATTAATTAAAAATATTTTTTTAATTTTTTTATAAGCCATTTTCACTAAATATCTTATATAATAAGTATATTAAGTGTAAATGTATATTTATACTTATCTAAAATATATTTAAAAATTATATATTATATTTATATCAATATAACTATATTTCTATATTTATATATTTATATATTATTTTTAATTAATAATTTTTTTTAAGTCGACCCTTTATCAGCGCTAAAAAATGATGATAAAGGGGTGCTTTTATCAACGCTTTTTTTAACGATGATAAAGGGACCCTTTATCAGTGCTTTTTTTAGCGCTGATAAAGGCACCCCCCCCCTTTATCAGCGCTTTTTCTTTAGCGCTGATAAATGTTAGCGCTGGGAAAAACTGTTTTTGTGGTAGTGCAGTGGATGGTCAAGATAGCATCATTTGTGTAGATTCTTCAAGTGAAATCATGGTTATTGGTTGACCACTAGGGATTCTCTAGGGTGAGAAGAATTATGGTGTGGAGTTTTTAATGACCGTCATCGTTACATGTTGATAAAATCAGAATAATTTTTAATTTTATTCATAGGAGAGTATTAATGGAAAATAGTAATTTCTTCTAACAGATGATCTTAGATAATTTTTCTGACCACTCCACTAGCCCCATAATAAGTGTTTACCCTAGGACATGAGTTTGGTGGAATTCTGACTGCTTGAATTTTGGAATAATATTTAATGTTTAATTAGTTAAATATTAATTTATTCATGTGAGTTCAAATGGTGATATATTCTGTTCAAATCATAGGATTGAGATTCTAACTTCACAGTTAAGACTAGAATGAGGGGTTTATCTTAGGTGAGGTATAATCCCATTACAACCATTGCGGTTGGGAATGGTCCCCTTTTTCTTTTCATTTTATTTTTTCATTATTTTCCTTTTCTTTTTTTCTTTTATTTATTTCCTCCCTTTTATTTTTATGTATATTATTTCCCCCATGGGTTTCTTCAGACTCGTACAAGAGAAAAAGAGATAGATAATAGAGGGATCTCCATCCAGGAGTTCATTGATACCTAGATCGGAGCTTAATGGTTGTGTCTTGTGGATCTAGGAGATAAGCTTTGGTATTTTACATTTGGAGGTAAAACATTTTTTATGTTTTTTGATATATATCCTCATATAATTATTGATTTTTATTTTTAAAGCCTTATATTGATTTTTGGGGACCCTATGGGGGTTGATCTATAGTTTTTTAATAGAAACGTGGGTTTCAAGAAGATTGAAAAGGGTTTCCATTCTGGACACCCATTTACACGGCATGTAGTTTTGTGATCAAACATTGTGTGTTCATACTTTAAGGAAAGGTGGGAAGAAGGGGTTATATGGTGTGTGTGTGTGTGTGTGTGTGTGAATGTGTGGGTAGGAGTGTGTGTTCGGGACATGCTGTGTGGAATGAATTGGGGTGTGGCTTAGGGCATGTTCAGACGCCCTGTTTTGGGGGTATATGGTTGTGCGAGGCATGCAGATAGTGCCTATTTGAAGTGCATGTCCAACGGCCATGTGGGGTACTTGACTAGGCCTTGAGTAGGATACACAGCTAGATACCCCATGTGAAGTACCCACTATATAGGTTTAGTGAATTCCAAGTACATTGGGGAGTACATGCTAGGTTGGTTGTAGGTACATGATCTAAGTTTATGTTTAGGGGTTAACATCATGTAAAAAAGGTGCACGTCATTTACTTCCCCTTTTGGGGAATTTTACTTGTTTTCTCGGCCTTGAGTTAGAATTGAACCTATGAGTAGTCCATTATAAAAAATTATATATATATATATATATAGTTATTTTGGAACCCTTTCTACATGGATAGGTCATATAGATGGTGTTTTTGATTGGTTGAGTGTTGGAGGGAGGTTTTCTCTAAGGTTTCGATTCAGATTCCTCCTATGGTTTATGTCGTGAGATGTGGGGCCTGAGTGAGGGCTATGATCTTGGTGATTGACCTGGTTTGAGTATACCAAGTCAATCTATTTGAGTTTCTTTTAGATGTTTCCTAAATATGGGATTTAGGGATGCCTTGGATGAGGTTTTTAGCCTAGTTGCTCAAGTTTTGATGGGTTG
The DNA here is from genome assembly GCA_963277665.1 of Viscum album. Taxonomy (NCBI): domain Eukaryota; kingdom Viridiplantae; phylum Streptophyta; class Magnoliopsida; order Santalales; family Viscaceae; genus Viscum; species Viscum album. The sequence goes on along the minus strand of OY728147.1, from coordinate 1,945,439,992 downwards.
AGGTTCTAGACTGCTCACTTGGGGTTTTAGATTTGATGTTTTGAGGATCGGTTATGTTGGATCCTTCAGGCTAGAATAAAATCATGGGGTGTCAAGTAATAGTGGTATCCATTAATGATGGGTTTATATGGGTCTTAGGTACCCATTATTTATTCCCTTATGGTCGACATAATGCTCAAGGATGGGTTGTATTTCAATATGGTTGGGTGAGGATTTATTGCAATGGGATTTGTCGAGGTTTCTCTTATATTTGAGGAACCCCTTTTTGGGAGTCCCGATCTTGGTAAGGCCATGAGGATCATTTAAAATTCTATTTTGGGTGTGGTGATTCTTTTGGGTACCCATATAGGCGCACTATTGATCAAGGATCGGTGGTCATTCATTGAGGGTTTCTTGGAGATTTTTTTCATATTGGTCTTGTCACATGCTTTGGATGAGATAGAGGATCCCCCCATAGTGTGACATGTTTTATCTTTTTGGATTCCCTTATGGATGAATTAATTTTCATTGTTAGGTTGGTTGATGGGTATCTATTTTAGATTTCTTGTATCATACATGGCCTGAGGTTAGAGATGGATGTGATATAGGGGACCAAGGGAGCCCCGGTTTTGGTTAACCCAGTGGGGAGTTAGTACTTGCTCATTGTTGGAAACATCATGTGTCACTTACAACCTAGAGACTGGAAGTTTAAACTTGTAATGGAATTTTTAGATATTTATGGGGTTGTGGGAGCCATGTTCTTGTTGACCATGAGATGGTAGGTGTTGATGTTTCAGTAATTGGATAATGGGTTCAAGAGTTGATCAAACCTAGATTTATTTCATATGGTTGAGTATATTTTAGGTAGTTTCTTATCAAGACCTTTATGTTGGAAGAGACCTTTGGGTTATATTTGGATTTTTCATTGGACTTGAGATTCATCTAGTTATCTCCACCATTTTCTAGTTGTGGTTAGATGGGCATAGAGATGGTCTGGAGGAGTGCAACCCTCACCTGGATAGGGTTTGGGTGTTTTTGGTCCCAAATTTTTTTTATGGACTTGGTTTGAAAGATATTCCTTTCCCCAAATTTATATTTTATGGAGCGGGTAAGTTATGTAGGACTATCATTCTTTGGATAAGTTCTCCCAATGTTGGTAGAGTTCTTATTACTAGTTCAAACCATGTCATTGGAGTCCTAGGGTCTAGTATAGTTATGTATTGTAGATTTGGATGTTGAGAATGAGATCCAAGATTCTAGAATTTGTGCCTGTTGTATTTTATATGCCTTGGATCTCCTTTTTAGATCCAAAGAATCTAATTGATGTCATGTGGCTAGGTATTCCGCGTGGTATAAGTCCTCTAGAATGGGAAAAAGCGGAGGTGGATTTAGCTCATATTTCAAGCTAAAACCCATGGTTTTTTGTTTTCTTTATTTTTATTTATCCCCCTATTTATTTATTTTTTATGACAACAATTATTAGTTTTAGACTAGGCTAGGAATATCACATGTTCATGCACTGGTTATGACAACATTTGTTAAGACCTCCATTGGGGGTGGCTTACTGAGATTTATTTATTTCCCCATGTATGTACACCTTGGTGTGCATGTAGACCTTATTTTTTCTTTCAAGTTGAATCATAGGTTATGTAATGGTTAAGTTCAAGGCCCGTTATTTCATGATCAAATAGAGGTTCTCTTTTGTGGATGTGTTTGGTTTATTTCTAATTTCATTACACTCTGACCTAGGTTATAGTCTCCCCACTATATATTTGAGACCCCCATCACTAGTCGGAAGACTGTGGTATATGGGGAGGTGCACTTAAGGCCATATCATGAGCCAAATCGGGTAATGTGTAAGGTCAAACCAAGATGGTTCTTTGGTGTTCATCTCTTTTTTACGCCACTTGCCTTTGTGGTCTTTTAAAAGGTATAATATATCTCCATATATAGTCGTTGAAAATTCATCATTGATGATCCCTATACTTTGGAAAGAAATATGAACTCAATAAATGCTTCTGGACATTATTTAATTATACATAGAAAAGTGGTTAGATTATTATATTTAATAATATAATAATATAATACTTAGCTTTAGACAAGGTCTATTTAAAAGTTCTATATAAACATCCTTGTTTTCTTCCATACTTTTCATATTCTTTGATAAGTTGCACTATTAACCAATTGTGCCTATGGTCGATCATTTTTGTCTATAGTCGATCACCTTTCACTTTTGTTTGATCCAATAATTTTTCTGTTTTATACTACTAATCATGATTACTTCATTTGTTTATGTGATCGATTTTTTAATTTTTTAAAGTCTATATTTCAAAAAAAATGTAGCTTCCATTTTTCATTGCGGTCACATAGTTTCCTGTGTGGTCAATCCAACTAGACTAATGGTCAATCTATTAGGTCTGCATTCAATCCATTCTATGATAATCCTTTATTAATGTGGTTTCTTTATATAAAACATGTTATTTCTTGGTTTGTCTTGCAATTTCTTGACTTTTCCATAAATTATACATGGTTGATTAGGTGTTCATGTGTTTGGTCACATATGTCATGAAGTTGATTGCATACATCGTGCAGTCAATTCCAAACTTAGTGAAATTTCCATTCTTTTATAGAAAATTATTTTTCTTTTATAAAACATAAAAATGATTATAAATAAAATAAACATGATTTTTTATTATTAAAATAAGGAATTTATAGACTAAGCCAACAATCTCCCCCTTTTTTATGTTCATAAATCATGTCATAAATAATTAACCAAATGATTAAAGATTAGGAATTAAATATTATAATATTCTATAATAATAAATTGGAAATAATGATTAATCATTTTCAGTTTGTAAACATGTCATAGAAGAATATTCCTTCTTTTTTTATGTCGTATATTTTACTCCCCCTTTGGTATTATCAAAAATAATTCATAATGGTTAAAAAGAGTAAATATGGAATAAATAAAAAAGAAAGAATAAAAAGAACAAAGACATAGAAATAAGAATAAAAATATATTTCATTAATTGTTCAAAAAGTGTACATAATCCCTATTAGAGTCTAATCAGAATCTAAGTCATCGGGCTTCAAACAGGTTGAAGGGTCCTTTTCTTTTCTATCAATAGGATCAAGAGCAGGATAAGGACAAAGAGTGGTAGTAGCTCCAAGAATGGATATACCCTTTTTAATTGGAATAATGTGTCTAAGGGCTTGGGAAAGAGTGAGACCAAAAGTTCCTATTGGGGGTATAGTTGAGGTACAGGTTGGAATAGATAGAGTTTCAAAAACTAAAACAGAGTTTGAGGCTTGGGTAGGAGAGTTAGAGATGTGAGTTAGAGGAAGAGAAGGAGGTGCTAGCATAGGGGCATTAGTAAAATACATATAAGGCTCTAAAATTCTTATGATATCATCCATGGTTCTTATCCCATGTTCCATAACTTGACGGAACTCGTCTTTCTCTAACATGAACTAATTGAGCATAGGATTCATTACTAATAACTTCTTTACAGTAGCTTTGAAGGTAGATATTAGAGGTGGAATCTTCAAATCTCTATCCAATGATAAGAACTAAGTATTTTAATTAGCCTTGGGGTAAATCCTTAAAAGATAATATTTTATAGCACCCTTTATTACACCTTTATCTTTGGTAGAATTAATGGATTCTACTTTAATCAAATAAAATTGCTTTTCTCCATGAGTAGAAATATCCATTTTCACTTGATTTAGATTATCCTATATGTTGTTAAGGATATTTTGATTCTCTTCATGAATTAACCTTAAAATATAATCCTTATCAATAGAAACTAAAGTAGGAGGAAGTGTTTAAGAATAAGTTGAATATCTAGATAGATTGTTCATCATTGAAAGATATTGTGAATCCATGGTAGCTGCCATATTTATCAGATAATCTTGTAGATCTCTAATGTGACTTCTAAAACGTTCCATTCATATTCTAAAAGATGGAATATCTTAGTGAATATGGTCTATTTTCATGAAAAAATTGGGATGGATTTGTAAAAAAACACTTTTAATAGTGTATGTAATTTCCTCATCTCTATTATGAGTATTATCCCAATTGATACTCAAAAAAACATTCTTTAAGACTTATAAAAAATCATTCTTTGACTGAATGAAGTCCGAAAAAGTTATTAAATAAGGAGGGACAGGGGAAGGTCCATCTTCTTGAGATGGAGCAGTTTGAGGTTGATTGGGAGAAAATTTGGGGAGGAAATCATCATTTGGATCAGGATAATGATCACTCAACTCATGGGTATTTCTCCAAACTTATTCTTTAGGAGAGAAGAGACCATGATGTATTTTAATTTTTTTTATTGAGGCCTTAGATTATTCGTCAGAATCTTACATATCCCCCACTTCTATTCTAGGATAAGAGTCATATACTGGTTCTACTTGAGAAATATTTTTAGGAACTTATCTGGGAGAGGGAGGATTAGGAAAAAGATTCAGAAGATCTCTAAAGGAGTTAATCCTTACCAGTCTATCTAAAACAGGAGTAGAAGGAAGCTTAGGCACAACATATTCTTCTTCCCTTGAAACAACAAAAAGAGTATATCCATCTAGATTTGGAGTTTTATCATCATCATTGTTTTCATTTCCATGTTTTTGGAACCTTTCATCCTTATCAGCCACTTTTTGATCCTTTTTATCATCCTTTCCATCAATAAATGTTGGAACAGACACATCCATATCAAAGAATGGATTATTTGGAGGGGTTTATTCATTAGAAGGTGAGGAGTCAAATATGAGATCACCCCTATCTAAAACATAGGTAGGCTCTCCACAACTACAGGATCTATATTCGTATCACTTTATGAATCTATGAGAGCTGGTCCAAATAACCTAGATCTTGGAACTCTCTCCCCCTCAGAAGTTACATATCCTTCTACTGATTCAACCAATAAATATGATTCAATATTTTTTTAGCTTCACCTAAAACTTTAGGAATCCTTTGAAATTTATGAATAGTATACACCTCTTCTCTAATAGGTTCTATTTTATTTGTATCCTTGTGAATAAGAGTTCCACCAAGTCTCTCCTCAAAATCACTCCCAACTTCCTTAGCCATATCCATAAGATCTTGAGATTCTTCATCATAGGATTAATTAGCATAAATAATCTCATCTTTTTCCAAACCAGGGTAAATAATATATATTGGCCTAGAAGGATAAGATGTTTGGTTGAATTTCTCATAAAGTCTCTCTTCATCAATGACCCACATCCTTTTATAAGAATTTCATATTATCTTCATCCTTTTACAGGTAGTCTAGTTCAAATATATACTACTCAAAAACAGTGTTCTTTCAACTCCCATAGGGACCAATATTTTTTGTTCCAGCAAAATAGAAATGAATTTTGGGTATATAAGAGTGTTAAACCATGAATAAGGTTTGGTTAACTCTTCCACATGTCTCATTAAGAAACAAGGAAATATTATTTTAATGTTATGAACTATTAGGTATAGAAAAAAATATTGATACCTAATAGAGATGAAATCTCCCTTGAGAAGATAGTTTTCTAAATGAATTTCAAAAGTAACCTACATTATGCACTTAGCTCATTTGAAACTAGTCTATGGAAGTTTCTATCATTTGTTAGTTCCTCTAGTGCATTCCCAATCTTAAAACGGTAATGGTTCACATTATATAGACTTTGATAGTCATTAAATTCTCCAAGATGCAGTACTCTTAGATAATCAGCCAGAAAGTTCAAGGTGAACTCACACTCTTGATCATTGATAACTATTAAAATCACATATTCATGATCTAATACTTCAAATACCATATTTAGATAAAATTATTTTACCAATCATGGACAGAATGGGGAATTTTCATCAAAGAACCAATTGGTCTAATTTTGATGCAAAATGGATCTTCAAAGAAACGAATGACTAGTTATAAACCATTTAACAACTCTTAAATACTAATTTGTAACAAAGAAATTCATGTTGGACCATCTCATCACCCAAGTTGTCCTACCACATGGCCTGAAGTGCATTCTCCATCACCACAGGTGGGTGAAAATGTAACACCCTGAGTTTTTATGAATTTTTATCAAATAAATTAAAATTATTTGATGGATTTCATTGCATTCTACGCAAATTTAGGATTTTGGTACACACAAAACTAAGTTTATCTTGCAGTACATGTAATACTGAGTCCCTTCAATGGATTTTTTTACATATAAGACCTATTTTTACCAAACTAAAAAATACTATTAATATTATTATTAAAATATTATTATAGTTATCACCTAGACATTGGAATGGTAGGTATGAAAAGGATTAAATAAATTATGAAAATATGGTTTATGCATGTCTATAAAATTAATTCTTTGGAACCCAATTAATTATAAATGAAAGTGATAACTATTTGGAAATAAAGAAATTCTTTTTTCTCGAAAAAACTATTTTTCTACAAAAAACATGTTTTATCTTAATAAATTAAACAAACCATTTTTTATGAATGATTTTAATTAAAATTATATATTATATATTCAATAAACTATTTAACATTCATCTTATGTGTTTTCTATAAAAGAGATAATAATAAATCCAATTTTAGGTATAAAAATATATCTTTTTCTAAAAGATAGTTTCACTGCCTTTTAATGGCGTGCTTGTTTTAAAAATAAATTTTATAAATTTTATAAATTTTATTTGGAAAAATAAAATTCATTTTTAAAATATTACTTTCAAAATTATCTTAGGTTGAATTTTTTTTTGTTTTTCTAAGAAGATTCATTTTTTGATGAATAGTGAAAAATACTGAATTTTAATTGAAAACTGACTTTTCACCTAATTTATTTATATAGTTAAATTGTATTTTAATTTGGTTTTAAAGTATAATTATTTAATTTATACATAAATAAATCCAATATAGGTTATTGGAATCAATTTCACATTGAAATTGGATGTTAAAACTTTTCAAACTTGTGAACATTTTCACTTTAAAAACCTATTGTTTCATCTCAACTATGGGATTAATTTTAAATTAATTTCTGTGAATTATATGTTTTTAATATGTTAAAATTAATTCCATGTTTATAATAATAATAATTTCTAATTTCTAATAATTTAAACTTAATATTTGACCAAAATTATTAGTGAAATAGTTAAATTTAATTATAGTGATTAAGAGAAAAATGAGTTTACCAAGGGACTAAACTTTAACTTAAGGGGATGAATTACCTATAAACATGTCCAAAAACCATTTTATGAAAATATTTAGATCATATCACCTTTTTATTGAATAGTTTTCATTATTTAAGGAACATTATGTAAGGGAGACCTCCCAATAGTGTTTACCTTTTTGGTATTTACAAGTTTGCCACTCACCTCCCTTATAAAAGGCCACCACCTATCCCCTTATATTCACAATAATAAATGCATTTGAACCATAAAAAACCTTCCAAAATAAATTCTCAAATTCCTTAAATTCATCCTATAATCCTCACTTTGGACATAAATCCAACTAAGGAAGTTCTCTAGTGAAAACCAAAAGGAATTACCCAAAGAAGAGGTAACATTCATCAGCGTGCATTTTTGTTTTGTTTCCTTCTACACCCCATTAAATTATTCTTATATCAAGATTATATAATAAACTAAATATGTTAAATATACTTATATATTTTTATGTTAAGGTTACAACCTTTAAATTCACACACTTCCATCAAATGGGATATGCAATCATCGTTCGTGTGTATGGAAGAATACTATCTCATGAATCGATATCATTTGTTCTTCCATTACCACATTTGAAGGTTGGTAATAATGATATATTTATAGTTTATATATGACATATATTATATTTATAATATATTTATACTTCTTTGATTATTATGTAACACATACCTTTATGATTTCCATTTTGTGGGAATACGATAACGTCGTTCATGTGTACGGCGGATTACCACCTCGTGAAGCGATGTGATTCATTCACGCTTTACATGGAATGTATTATGGATTATTTTAATAGAAATATGTGATATATATATCATAATAATTATACTTTAATGATAATATATATATATATATCATTACTTTTTCTTATTTCTTTCAATACGATGAGAAAGTGGAAATAGTGTTCATGTGTACGTACGGTCTATCGTCTCCATGAACGATGTATTCCGTTTCCTATATATATCTTTTATAGATTATTATAAATACATATATAATAAATATATATGATATTTATATCATTTTTTACATTCATTAAATGATGAAATCATTATCTAAGTAATAGGACCAAGAATAATATGTCAAAACATGTATGAAAAACAAAGCAGTTATTACTCGAAACATAATTTAAAAATGGAATTGTAAATAAACGGGTAATATAAAGTAATAATTAAATCATATATAATATTATATATATAAATATAGTTCTTTTATATTTTTTATAATAAACTTATACTTATTATACATGAGGTTTGAACATGTATGATGGAAGTCAAGACTTAAGGTAAGGGGATTTCTAGTATCACTTTTATTTTTGTGAGACTTATAAAATATTCACCACTCATTTCTTTTGTGTGGTGTATATACTTCCCTATGAAATGTTATATAATTAATTTCATTTATTTAATTATATTAAAAGTTTCAATTTATTTTATTCTTTCACAGATCTCATGATTCAAAGGTTACTCAAGTAGTAATGGATTTATGTCTCACTTTTTACTTTTGTGAGATGCATGCTATATTCACCACCTCTTTCTTCTATGTGGTGTATATACTACCCATGAATGTACTTTATTATTCTTATAATTAAAATTTTTATTATTTACATATATATTTTAGTATATCTCTATCATGGGGATATGGTTTCAAAGTTACCAAAATGGTAAGGGAATTTTGTCTCAATTTTCCTTCTTTGACACACATGTTATGTTATACACCTATATTCTTTTAAGAGGTGTATATAATTCCCCTTTGAATAGTTATATCATGAACCTCCTTATTTTCATGATATTTTAAGATTCATTTAATGTTATTATTTCATTGGTATTGTGATTCAAAGTTACCAAATTGGTAAGAGTTTATTGTTACAATCTCAAAATTTATTGGGATTGTTTATAGCTATGCTTCCATTGATAAAATCTTATGATACATATCTCATGAATTCTCATAAATTTTATTATCCTATGTTTATTAATGATATATTCATGTAATTATACCATTTTTCACTCTTTGGTACTTAAGATGATTAAAAAATATATTTTTAAGAAAATATGACTTTATTTCTCTCTTTGGTCGAAAATCTGTTTTCTCCCAAATCCATTTTTTTTAATTCAAAAAATATTTAATTATATTTCAATATCATTTTCAAGAAAAATGATTTAAAAAAATTAAGTTCTAAAAAGTGTTTAAAATGGTTTTCAAAGCTTCCTTTATGAGTTTTCAAGGTTATTTTCAAAGAAAAAGTATTTCAAAATGTTTTATGATTTAAAAATAATTTTTCAAAGAGGAAAGGATATTTTCCTCAATAAATGTTTTAAATTATTTTTAAAGGTTACTATATAATTTTTAAAAGTAGTTTTACAGGAAAAATATTATTAAAAATTATGTTTTAAAAAGTGGTTTTCAAAGAAAGGTTATTTCCCTTAAGAAAATATCCAAGTAATCTTTCAAAATTCTTCTCCATATAAGATGATGCCCTTTGATATAGTTTTTGATTTTCTAGTGAAATGATCCAAGGACACCATTCTTATTATTTATTTGAATGGTTTATGTTTAATATGACAAGTTATGTATGAAACCTATTTCTCTTCCATAGGTTATACCATGATAAAATGCTTATGAAACTCACTTCTTTTTATGGGTTATTCTTTAATGAAATGATTATAAAACCTATCTATTTTAAAAAATTTATGATATGATGACATGTTTATGATACCCATTTCATTTCCTAGGTTATGATATGATGAATTTTTATGATCTTATAGAACATGTATGTATGATTTTATTATGTGATGGGTGGGACCTATATATCTTTCCAATTCATTGGGTAAATATTTATATCTCATGATATAAATATGGGAAACAAGTTGATGGACTTGATACACAATGGGAAATGGGCACGTCCTAATCCACAATGGGAAATAGGTGCATCCTAGTCTACAATGGGAAACAGGTGTATCTTGATCCACTATGGAAAATAAGTGTGTCCTGATCCACTATGTTGATGGTCTTAGAAGTTAACCTTGACACATGAAATGGTTTTATATATTGATGATAGTGCCACACTTTTAGGACATGAGATTATGGTTCAGGATTTATTTGTGATGATTTCCCACCCTTATGGCCCATGTTTTCTAAAATGATAAAGTTTTATACCATGACTCATGTTTATGATCTATGACAAGTTAGGTATGAACTTAGAATGTTTTTATTAATTAACACATACCCTTATGATTATATTATGATTTAATATTTTCATATATTTATATATCTTATGTTTACCCTTACTGAGAATATGAGATCACCCTTTATTATGTTTCCTTCCCTAGGTTACGAAGAATGTTTTAGGTATGATATGCATATGATTAGTACTAAATGGGAATATAGTTATAGGAAACATTGAAGATCTTTCACTAAGTTAGAAGATTGTGTTCCAAGTTTCCAAATACACTAAACTATTATGGTCCTCAAGCATTTCCTTTTTTAATGTGCTGAGTATTAATCTAAAATGATGTAATATCCATGTATTTTAAGACAGGGTCGCTATAGTTGGTATCAAAGGAAAGGTATAGTAAACCTTTAGAAACTAGGATGAGAAAACTTTAGTGATATCCATATGTATATTTCTAAGGATATGTCTAGGGATTTCTCTAAGGATAAGTCTAAGGATGAGTCGAAGTTTGGGAAAATGTCTAGGAATTTTGGTAAAATAATGAGAGAATGGTTTCCAAGAATTTACATCCATGTCTGGATACTACAAGTGGATCTGGCTCTGGAACAAATTTACCTAGGGGTAATAACCCTGATAACACCATATTGAGCTAGACTCGATCGAGAATGGGTGCAAGACAATGGGTCTTGTTGCACACCTAGTTTGAAACTATGGAGGGGATATGCTTTGGAAATTCAAAAACTCATTATGAACTAACATGAAGGATTAAAATATAGGACGATAATAAATGGCCTAGGATAAACCTAAGGTGTCATAGATTAAATAAGGTGTCATGATTTAGACATCCTATATGTATTTTTTCATGATTATGTATTTTTACACTATGATTATTGTTTCTCACACTGTGATTTTGGTTTTAGTCGATGGCTAGAACAAGAAGGAATTATGTTAACATTGAATTTGATGGAAAATTTGGTGACTATGAGCAACCAAATTAGATGATAAATGGAGATAAAGATATTATGATTATTCCAAATCAGCTATCGTGGAATATGATTAATAGTGTGAACTTCGGTGATATTTCTAACACATAAAATAGTATGAATATAGACTTTTATGAAAGTTTACAGGGCAATGAACATGGAGGAAATAAGATTCATCTTCTTACATGTCAAGAAGAAGGGAAGAAGAACCTAGTGGATTACCTCAAATGGATGGGAAGATGTTATTTATGTGTAAAAAGAGTTAATAGACTGAAAAAATGTTGAGGAGTTAAATGTATTGTCTGTAGAGAACATGGGAATTACCCAACTCAATTCCATGATCCAAGAATTTACTTCTAGACCAAGGAAAGACTTATTCCATGCCAATAATTGAAGTATATGTAATGTATCATATTTTTCATGTATTATTTTTGAATATTATATGGAATGATTTCAAGACCATTCCTTTCAACGGCGTGTGATTCTAAGGCCTGGAGTTCCCAGAATAAATGTTTGAAATAAATTAAAATTTTAAATAGCGCACGTGAGCGGTTTTCCTGTAAAATTGGAATAACTTTTAAATGGGTGCTCGGATTAGAAATCTAAGGGCATTGTTTCATTCAGAGTAGCGAATTTACCTTAGACAGGGCCAAACATAGACTGGTGTGGGTCATCTGCAAAAGTTATTTTTTGGACGTTTTAATAAAAATAAAATGAATTAATAATTTATTTTATTTTAAAATGTTTCCATAATGCAACGAAAATTATTTTATTTAAATGATTAGGATCCCACGGTTAGACTCATAACCCTGGAGTTTCCCCCTAGAATCCTCTGGATCTTTGGAGAGGATCCAACCTTGGAGGATTTTTGACGAACGTCGACGAACGACGACACGTGGATCGTTGCGCAGCGAGATCGAATCTCGACTGAAAATCGATCTCCCTCTTCGTCGATGACCAAGGTAGGGGTTTGTTATTTTGATTTAATTATTCCATGTTCTTTGATTAAACGATGAATGCGGATCAACCCACGAACAGGTTGATCTGCGGATCGTATGTTCTTATGAGAGGGTTTTTATTAGGTTGATCTCGGGGAATTAATCCATGCTAGATTTTTTTTTGATTATGATCCATTTGATCCTACTAATGGGAGTGGATCAACACCATGACGAATGATGCTAGTGATTCTTTCCTTGATTTTCTTTTGGGTTTCTTCCCCCTTTTTACTTGTGTTTTTCACATTCTTTGTGGGGTGACGAACAATGGATCGTTGCGCACTCGTTCTGCAACACAATGATCCCAAATTGGAGATCCAACATCATGATGACCTAGAGGAGGTGCAACGGCGATGGCGGTAGATGAATAGACATGGTTCAAGAGTTCTTGTTCTTCGAGTGTTCATCGTGTGGGTGAATCAGAACGCATTTTTGGGGCCAATCGGAGGCCCGAAACTGATGGATTCGGCTCCGTAAGGTTGGTGCGACCTAAACCCTAGAGTTTTGAGGTGATTGGGTGTCCAGATCAAGGATTGGAGGAGAAATTATGGCATTGCGGTGATGGGAATTGTTTCTGGAAATTCCTGAAGAACACAGCATGTATTCTGAAGAACATGCCGTATGGGACCGACTCAATGGCAGTTAGGGTTCCGCGATGCACGATGCGATGACATGGCATGTTCTCCGAAGAACACAGCATGTGGGTACTTAAACAGACTTGGCATTTATCTCGGGTGATACACGGACATGGGATGGAGTACTCATCAGTGTACTCCACCACACAGCCAGAATAGGCCGACTGTACGGGTTACCCTGTGTACTGGTTACACAGGATGGCGCACATGGGATAAATCCATGTATGGGCACACGGATGCATACACAGAGTCGACCCTAGTTACTAGGACATGGATTGTGATCTGTACTACACGCCATGTACTAACTTTTCTATATGACAAGTCTGGCAACACGGTCCGTTGTACACGGGCAGTACCCAGGGTCAGAGGACACGGCGTGTGACCCTTCTACACACCATGTGCTTGATCTTCTTGTCCACCGTATCTTTGAAATATTTCTTTTGGGTTAGTGCCCCTTTTTATCATTCCCCTGAATGTCAGGTATTGTTTCCTTTTTCAGGAGTATGATCCCTTTAGTAAGACTTTCTGAGATAGAGTCAAGTATCCCTATGAGAGGCCCGGAGCGAGATCCTCTATCCATTCTTGACCCTAGGTAGATTCAGGTATCGACGTGACTATCCCCACAGGGCACTGATCCTCTACTTAGCAGGTGAATCTGGATGAGTCGTGGTATCTACCAAGGCCCTGGAAGTGATCCTCATCTATGTATCGAGATCTTTCTTCACTAAGGAGTGTGTTCTCCCAAAATGAGTGTATCTATCTCTCGTGAATTTTCCCAATGGATAATACTTCTCGGAAAGACGTCATCAGAGCTATCAGACTCGTGGAGTGAGTTCTCCCAGATGAGTGCCTCGTGGAATCTTTAAAACAAATCCCTAGCGGGGGGAATACGGTTGTGTGACTTGTCTCTAGACTACGGGTCTTGGTTTTGAGTATATCTGGTTTGTTTTCACCTATTATATGTTCAATAGACATATATTGTGTAGATATGACTATACCTTTCCTTTGTGTATTGTTTTGGGTTTTTTGGAGTCCTCTAATGATTATTGTTATACTCACCCATTCACAGGCTTTGCTCGCACATGTCATGTATTGTGCAGACGATCAGCCTTTTCACAGAGTCCAGGGCGAACTAGGACAGGACTGAGCTTTCTGAGTTTCCTATAGGCCGAGGTGTTCCTACGGCTATGAGCAGCCGTCTCAGTACCTATTTGTGTTTACAGGTAAGACTTTGTAGTTTTTAGACTCTTGTTTTTAGTGGGCTTGTATTATGGACCATTTTACTTTCAGTACTTTAGTTCACATCGTACTCTGTTGGTTGGGTTTAGTTATATGCATGCATTTTGATCCTTAGTAGTTTTTTTAAAATTTCATCATTTGTGGGCTTGGAGATGTGTGTGTGTGTACAGGTACTTAGGAAATGCCTCCCATGTTAGTAATATTCCTACTCGGTTCTAGTCACCAGCCCCTGGCCTATTGGAGGTGAGCTTGGGGAGTCGCAGTACAGGCCCCACTAGGACGGTTTGTGACATTATAAGTATTGAAGTGTTTATGTATTTAGATTTAGTAATTGAGAATTATGAAATATATAAGGATTGTTTAGTATAAGTTTTTCATTAAGGATATAAAAGATAATGTTGAATGCTACTAATGATCTAGAAAATCAATTTAATGGAAAGGTTATACTTTATGAAAATAACATGACTAAGGAAAGGTAACCCTTAATATGTTCCTGATATTGAGAAAATAATGTTTAGTTTGGATAAAGAGATGTTGGATAAGAATAAAGTAAATTGTATGGTATTGATTAACTTGGAAATAGATTAATTATTTGTTGACAAAGTGGTTTATGCTATTATGGGTGGAATTTTTGGAATTTTTGGATTTAAGGAATATATCAAATAATCATTGAAATAAAAAGGCATTCATGTTTTCAAAAAGGATTTATGGTAATTTAGTTTATTACCATGTTTCAATAGAATAAATGATGGAGGTATTCATATGTTTGATATGTAAGAATAAAGAGATAATTTATGATATATGGGGTATCAATGTTAAGATGATTTTGAGAAATTTGGTGATGTTATTTCTAAAGTTTTAGATTTTCATCTTTTGGAAGGATCAAAAGGGTTAACCATTTATGAAATGTTTTATGTTGAACTTTGAATGAGGTTTTAGATATTAATGTATTCTTTTTCTAGATGATGATTTATACATATTGGTTAACTTTTTCTAACCATTTTGTTTTGAAGATAACTAAGGATAAATGGAATGAATTATCATTCTATTTATAGATTTCATGAACTGTTTGTGCTTCAGGAATAAAAAAATCACCTTTATTTATTAGAGTAAGAAATGAAGTGGAAATTGATCAAGGTACAACCAAAGGGTGAGATAATTCTTATGAAATGTAATGAAATCAACAAAGTATTTCTTCTCATGAAAATTATTCAACTTTAAGAAAAGGGTATTGAATTGAAAGGTTATCCTATTGTTATCATCTTTAATGATATCAATGACCTTTTTCACACCTCAATTGTTAATGGATTTTTTGTCATTAACCTTCTCTGAATTACCCACTTATGATGATCAATGTTCTCTATCACTCTCCATCAGTATTTGGGTGTTATTTTTCTCTTTTATGTCTATGTTTTCACTTTCCACCTATGTTCTCCTAGGTGGAAACCTAGTTATGAGTTACTTTGGGTAACCATTATGTTTCCAAATTTACCTTTTTAAAGGAATTTTTAGTATTCATTTTTACAATGTGGGTTTTTGTGAAAGGAATTTTTAATTATTAAAACTATAATGGCCCAGATGAATTTTCAGAGAAAAAATCATTTTAAGGGGGGTATAATGTCACACCTCGAGTTTTTATGAATTATTTTTTTTAATAAATTAAAATTATTTGATGTTTTGTGTTGCACGCTACACTAATTTAGTCTTTTGGTACATAAAAAATTGATTTTAGATTGTGGTACATGCAATATAGAGTCTCTTTGATAGCTCGTGTTACACGCAAGGCCTAGTTTTACCAAACTACAAAATACTATTAATATTAATATTAAAATATTGTAATAGTTATCACCTAATTGTTGGAAAGGATGGTATGAAAAGGATTAAAAAAATTATGAAAATATAGTTTATGCATGTATATAAAATAAATTATTTGAAAACCAATTAATTATAAATGAAAATAAGAATTATTTTAAAATAAATAAATTCATTTTTTTAAAAAAAACTATTTTTCTATGGACAAACATGTTTTATCTAAACAAATTAAACAAAACACTTTTTATGAATTATTTTAATGAAAACAATATATTATATATTAAATAAACTAATTAATATTAATCTTATGTACTTTTTATACAATAGATAAGAACAAATCCAATTTTTGGCATAAAAAAGATGTATTTTTCTAAAAGGCAATTTTATTACCTTTTAATGGTGCACTTGTTTTAAAACTAAATTTTTAAACTTTCATAAATTTTATTTGAAAAAATTAACTTCATTTTTGAAATTTTAATGTCAAAATTATATTAAGGTGATTTTTTTGTATTTTTCTGAGAAGTTTCATTTTTTGATGAATAGTGAAAAATACTAAATTTTAATTGAAAACTAACTTTTGGTATAATTTATTTATATAGATAAATTATATTTTAATTTAGTTTTGAAGTATAATTAGTTTAATTATAGATAAATAAATCCAATATAGGTCATTTTAATCAATTTTACATTGAAATTGGATATAAAAACATTTCAAACTTTTGAACATTTCCATGTTAAAAACCTGTTGTTTCGTACCATTTATGGGATTAATTTTAAATTAATTTCTACCACTTATGTGTTTAGAATTTAGAAAATTGAATTACATATTTAGAATCAAAATAATTTATAATTTATAATTTATAATAAGTTCAACTTAATTTTTGGCCAAAATGATTAGTGAAAATAGTTTAAATTAATTATGGTGATAAATAAAAAAATGAGTTTACTAAGGGACTTAACTTTAACTTAAGGGGAAAATGACCTAGACACACATAAAAAACCCATTGGATGTAAATATTTCGACCATATCCCATATTTTCTCAAAAATGGTTTATTATTTAAGGCACATGATATAAGGGACACCTTTCAATAGTGTTTACCTTTTTGTTATTTACAAGTTTGTCACTCACCTCCCTTATAAAAGGATACCACATATCCCCATATATTCATACCTCTAAAGCCCTTTATATCATCCAAAAAATGACTAATTAAACTCTCAAATTACCTCCCTTAATCCTATAATCCTTAGTTTGGGAAAATCCACTAAGGAAGTCCTTTGGTGCAAACTAAAAGGAGTTAATTGAAGAAGAGGTAACGTTCATCAATGTGCTTGTTTTTGTTTCCTTCTCCACCCCCTTAAATTATTATTATATAAATATTATATAATAACCTAAATATAATAAATATAATGGGATTTTTTTATGTTAAGGGTATGACCTAAAACTTCACACACTTCCATCAAATTGGATATGCAATCATCATTCATGTGTATGGAAGACTACCGCCTTGCGAACTGATGTCGTTCATTCTTCCATTACCACCTTTTAAGATTGGTAATAATGATGTATTTATAGTTTATATATGATATTTATAATTCCTTTATGATTATTTAATTATTATATAACACATACCTTCATGTTTTCCAATTTGTGGGAATATGATAACGTCGTTCATGTGTATGATGGACTACCGCCTCGCGAAGCGATGTGATTCATTCACACTTTACATGGAATGTACTAAGAATACATTTAATAGACATATGTGATATATATAACATAATAATTCCACTATAATGATAATATATATCTATATATCATTTATTTTTATTTTTTTCTTTCAATACATCAAGAAAATGGAAATAGCACTCATGCATATGTATGGCATATCGTCTCTATGAATGGTGTGTTTAATTTTATATTTATATATTTTATATATTATTATAAATAAATATATAATTAATATATATGATATTTATATCATGTTTTAAATTTTTTAAATGATGATATCATGATCTAAGTAAGAGGAATAATAATAATAAGTCAAAATATGTATTAAAAACAAAGCAGTTATTACCTGAAATATAACTTAAACATGGAATTGTTAATAAACGGGTAATATAGTCATAAGTAAATCATATATGATATTATATATATGAATAGGGTTCTGTTTTAGTTTTATAATAAACTTATACTTATTATACAGTAGGTTTGAATGAGTATGATTGAAGTTGAGACTTAAGGTAAGGGGGTATCTAGTCTCACTTTTATTTCTGTAAGACTTATGTCATATTCACCACTTGTTTATTTATTTTTTTTGGGTGTATATACTTTCCTATGACATGTTATATCATTAATTTAATTTATTTAATGATATTAAAAATTTAAATTTATGTTATTCTTTCATGGATCTCATGATTTAAAGGTTACTCAAGTAGTAAGGGATTTCTGTCTCACTTTTTACTTTTGTGAGACACATGCTATATTCACCACCTCTTTATTCTAGGTGGTGTATATACTACCCATAAATGTACTTAATGGTTTTTTTGATTAAAATTTTTGGTATTTACATATCCATATTAGGATCTCTCTTTCATGGGGATACATTTTTAAAGTTACCAAAACAGTTAGGGAATTTTGTCTCAATTTTCCTTCTTTGAGACACGTGTTATGTTATACACCTATATTCTTTTACGAGGTGCATATACTGACCCTTTGACTTTATATCATAATCCTCCTTATTTTAATGATATTTTAATCTTAATTTAATTTTATTCTTTATGGTAATTATGATTCATATTTACCAAAGTGGTAAAATTTTATTGCTACAATCTCATCATTTATCAGGATTGTTTATGATTATGCTTCCATTGATGAAATATTATGATGCATATTTCAATACTTCTCATGAATTTTATTCTCTTATGGTTATTAATGATATATTTATGTAATAATACAATTTTTACACTCTTTGGTGCCTAATATAATTAATAAAATATTTTTAAGAAAATATGACTTTATTTCTCTCTTTGGTTGGAAATTTTCTTTCTCCAAAATCTATGTTTTCTAAAAATGTTTTCAAAAATGTTTTTAAATGATATTTCAAGATAATTTCTAGGAAAAGGATTTTAAAAATGTTTTATATTCTAAAAATTGTTTAATTTTTTTTCAAATCTTCATTTATAAGGTTTCAAGGTTGTTTTCAAAGAAAAGGGTTTTCAAAATATGTTATGATTTAAAAAAAATTCAAAAAGGAAAGGATATTTTCCTCAATAAATGTTTTAAATGATTTTTAAAACTTACTTTATAAGTTTTTAAAAAAATTAAAGGAAAAGTATTTTGAAAATGTTTTATTTTTTAAAATTCGATTTTAAAAGAAAGGTTATTTCCCTTAATAAATGCTCCAAGTGATCTTTCAAAATCCTTATTCATCTAAGAAAACATACTTTGATATATTTTATACTTTAGAAGGGACATGATCCATGGAAACCCATATTATTCTTTCTTTTAATGGTTTATGTTTAAGATGAAAAGTTGTTTATGAAACCCGTTTCTCTTCCACGGGTTATACCATGATAAAATTCTTATGAAACCCACTTCTTTTCATGGGTTATGCTTTAATGAAATGATTATTAAACCTATATTTTTTCCATAGGTTATGATATGATGACATTTTTATGATACCCATTTCATTTAATTGGTTATGATATGATGGATGTTGATGATATTTTGGAACACATATGTATGATTTCATTATGTGATAGGTAGGACTTATATCTCTCTCCAATTAATTAGGTGAATATTTATATTTCATTAGGTAAGGATGGGAAAAAAGTCAATGGGCTTGATCCATAATGGGAAACAGGTGCGTCCTGATGCACAATGGGAAATGGGTGTGTCCTGGTCCACAGTGAGAAACAAGTGCATCCTGATCCTCTATGGGAAACAGGTGTGTCCTGATCTACTATGTTGATGGTATTGGAAGTTAACCTTGAAACATGAAATGAGTCATGGAATAAAACATTATCATTTTAGAAAACATGGGCCATAAGGGTGAGAAATCATCACAAATCAATCATGGTGCCCTTGCCCTTACCTATGTCCTCCTATAAAATGAAATCTATAAATTCCAAATGGCCTAAGTAGGGTGTAAGGAATTAAGCTCGATAGGATACCACCATGGATATATTTAAGGATTTCATCCATTAAAACCAATAAACTATTTTGAAAACATTTTTGAAACTAAACCACTTTTAAAACATTCCATTTTCAAATAAAACTTTGAAATCCATTTGGTTTTCCATTTTAAACATAAACGGTTTTCAAATACACTTTCCAACATGGATCAAATAAATAAACAAGGCTCAACATGATCAACATATCCAACAATTCATAATTAAAATGAGCATAGTATCAACAGCAAATAACTATGTTAATGGAAATGGGCATAATACATCTCATCATATCAAAATAGAACTAAGCATATGCATAAATAATATAAACCAATATGGAATGAGTAATGTGCACATAGGGATCTAAACATCAAGCCTATCATGAGTGAGTAAATGAGTATGCTAGTTAGTGAAGAAAAATATAAGCTCTAATGGTATTTCCTGGGACCACTCAAAGAGATCTCACGGTATCTTGGCAACCAACATGGAAGATGACGTGATCTTCCTACCCAAAGGATCACATAGTCCTTGGGAAACCAAATTGGAGGCTTGAATGGTCCTCCATCTAATGGCTCACATGGACTCTCAGAAAAACCAAAATGAAAGCTCACATGTTATTCCCTCTGAAGGCTCACACAGTCACTTAAACAAACCCCTCACTCACACCCCAGTTAACCCTTGTGCTACTCCATGCCAACACATTCAAAAACAAGTTATCATATCAAACAAGTCATATCAAAAGCCATTTCATAATAAAAAACATGCATATTTTATCAAAAAACATTTCCCAAGTTAAAATCATTTCTAAAACCACTTTAGAAATCCTTTTTAAACCATAAAACCTCTTTGATACATTTTATCAAACACTTGGCATGCATACAAGCAACACCCATTTGGAAAACCCTCTTTAAACACCCAAATTTCCAAAAAAAATGCATGAATTACATAAAAAATGGAGCACACGGCATGCATAATTAATTTAAATGGAAATTAAAACAACACAAACCAATGTTTATTTGAAAGTTAAAGGTATTCCATGGGAAACACCCTTAATTAGAGACACCTAACTTGGATTCGGTCCAAAGCTCATCACCTCCAACGAAAACCACCTGAAAGAGGTAAAATAATGCCTCACAAAACTAAGCCATAATAAATCAAACCAAAAACCCCCAATCACATTCTCTAGATTCACCCAACACCAACCCTAAGGTTCTACATCTCCATGAAAATGGAAGAACAGGGGTAAGGAGGATGAAGATGGAAAGAAAACTCAAAGAAACCACCTTACCCCAAGCCAACACACCGTGAATCCAAGAGAAACCCACAAAGGAAGGATAGGGGAAGCTACACCACCTAGGGAGAAGGTCTATGTAAGATGGGGGAGTAAAATGAGCCCCCAAAACATAAAAAAATTGATAGGGTAAATAAGTAAAAAGCAAATTTTTAAGTGAGTTGGATAGGGTCACAGGGTTCGGCCACACAGTTAGGAAAACAATGTGCCAACCGTACAGGTGCCATTTTCCACCTAGATATGGTCACACAGTTACCCCTAGGTATCACATAATTTGGAAAAATATGTGCATACCATCCAAAACCTCATTTTCATGCTCTACATCCCCCTCACATGGTTAACCACATAGTTAGACAAATTGTGTGTTATCTGTGTGCTTTGGTCTGTCATCCCAAAAATCCCCACTTTTGACCCATAGCACTCAAGAACTCTAAAAATTATCTAAATGACAAATAAAACTCAAAAATAATGTACCAATAACCAGATGGGTGTCACAAAATCCCCATCATGCCACTTTCTACCCCTAGAAAGTCCTCGTACTTCACTAGAAGAAAATAGGTGAGGCCACTACTTCCTCGCCCAAACTTCCCACTCCCATGTCTCATGTTTATCACCACCATGTTTCTAAATAACATACACCAATGAGATCTACTTACCATGGAGTTCCTTTTTCTAAAGATCCATGATACGAACAGGTTGCTCCACAATGGTGGCATTAGGCTCTAACTCCAAATCTTCCCACTCCAACATGTGATATGGGTTTGTATGGTATCGCTTTAACTTGGAAACATAAAAAAAGTAATGGATTGAGATCATCTATGGTGTCAAATCAAAATAAGATGCTACTATCCCAGGATGCTCCACAACACGAAACAGCTTGACATAATGTGGTGCCATCTTACCCTTCTTTCCCAAGTGATGGTGTCCTAACCAAATTGATACCTGAAGAAACACTAGATCGCCAATCAAAAACTCTAATGGATTATGATGATGGTCAAAATATGACTTCTAGTGACTCTAATATATCTCTAACCATTTTTGAATAAACTAAACTATCTCATTCATCTCCTAGATGAGTCTTGGTCCAACTAAAGAACCCTTGCCTACCTTATCCCAACACAAATGGGATCGGAACATCTGTTCGTACAATTACTCAAATGGTTCCATCCTAATTGAAGCCTGGTAGCTGTTCTTATAAGAAAAATCATCCAATAGCAGGTGCCTTCCACATGAACCGCCAGAATCAAGCACACACACCTACAATATATCCTCAAGAGTGTGGATATTCCATTCAAACTAATCATCCTTCTGTTGGTGATACATGGTGCACAACCTCAAATGGGTTCCCAAATCCTCCTGGAGTCCCTTCCAAAAGCGATTTGTGATATGGGAAACCCGGTTTGACACTATCTCTAAGGGAACTCCATGAATCTGAAAAACCTCTCAAATATACAGGCATCTGAGGTCCTTTACCTTCATCAACTCCCTAATGAGATAAAAGTGGTCTGATTTCACTAGATGGTTGAAAATCACCCATATGTAATCTTTCCCACTCATAGTATGAGGTAAACCGATCACAAAATCCATAGATATCTCATCCCACTTCCACACTAGAAATGGAAGGGGATGAAACAACCCTAACAGCCTTTGATTCTTCGCTTTGATCCTTTAGTGGGTCAAGAATCTAAAAATGAATTTCTCCACAACCTATCTCATCATGTTCCACCAATACTAGCCTCACAAGGCATAAAACATCTTGTTCACCTTGGGTTTAGTAGCCTTACTGGAATGATGCACCTCACGCATCACCTATTACCTCAAGCTCAACGAAACTAACAGTCATCCCCTAAAAATAAGAGAACCATTGGGAGACTGAGCTGAATCACTTGAGGTCTCCTTTCTATTTTAAGAACTTCAAATCTGTTGTTATTCAGGGTCAGATACCTTCTCACTCCTAACCTGGTCGATAAGAAAGGTTATGGCCTGCACACTAGCCAATAACACCAACTCGACATCCTCCTATAATTCCAACCTCAGATCAGCAAATAGACACATCAGGCCCCACTTATCCACTGATTCCCAAATAGCCTACACTTCAAAATTCTAAAGGTATTATGCCCAGCGTCCTGCATTAGGTTCAGGTCTCTATGGTTGAAAATGTACTTCAGGATTTTATGATCATAATATACTATAAAATTCTCCTTGAAGAGGTAATGTCACCATGTCTTCATCATGTGAATCATAGCTTCTAATTTCATTTCATGGGTGGGATAGTTCTACTCATGTGAGAATAGATTCCGTGATCTATAGGCTACCACATGGTCATCCTACATCAGCACACACCCCAAGACTGCACTGGAAGCATCACAATACACAGTATAATATCTTCCAGGCTCGAGAAGATTCAAAAACTGGTGCAAATGTCAAGTGGTCCTACAACTGCTTGAAATAACTCTGAAACTTATCATCCTACTCAAATTTCACCCCTTTTATATTCAAGGCTATTGAGGGAGAATCTATCCTGGATAAGTCCCAAATAAAATATATATAATACCAAGCCAATCCCAAAAAAATATGAATCTAAAACATGTTCTTGGGATATTCCCAAGACATGAATGTTCAAAATTTCTTTGGATCCATTGAAACTCCTTCCTTGAAAATCACATGGCCCAAAAACTTCACTTCTTGGATCCAAACTAGCACTTGGAAAACTTGGTATACATGTGGTTCTCTCTCAAAACACCCAAAACAACCTAAAGGTGGTCAGCAAGGTCCTCCTTTGTTTTATAATACACCAAGATTCCATCTAAAAACACGACCATGAAGGAATCCAAAAAGTGGTGGAAGATTTTTTTTATCAATTCCATAAAGACAAACTAGAGCATTGGTAACCCCAAATGGAATAACCAAATACTCAAAATTTCCATACCAACTCTGAAAGATGGTCTTTAGAATATCTTATTCCTATACCCTCAGCTGGTGGTACCCAAATCTCAGGTCGATCTTAGAAAAACAATGGGCTCCCCTAAGCTGATCAAATAGATCATCAATTCTGGGCAATAGGTATTCATTCTTTATGGTCACTTGGATAATGTTATAGTAGTCTATTCAAAGTCTAAGGCTCTCATCCACATTCTTTTCAAACAGAACTATAAAATTACATGGTGACACACTAGGATGGATAAAACCCTTTCCCTCAATATTAACTAACTTCACTTTCATCTCTTTTAGCTCAGTTGGATCCATCTGGTAAGATGGAAAGGAAATTGGACTTATCTCAGGGAGCAGATCGATCATGAAATCTACCTATCCCTGAGGCATAAATCCTAAGAAATAATTTGAAAAAATGTCTGGGTACCTATCCATGGCTATTGGAAGCTCACCCATTATACACTGCTCAACAGAATCAAGAAACAACCTAGAAAAATGGCATGAAATCAATCCAAAATCCAAAGAAACTAGTCTCACCCTCCCTAATCATGGATCCCACTCACCCTAAAAAACATGAGTGATCCCATCAGGAGTGAGGAACTCAAACCTATGATGATAACTATTAACCAATTCCTTGAAGTTGATCAACTAATTCATGCTGATAATAAGGTCAAAAATGTCCATGTCTAAAATAAGGAAGTCCCAAACGACTTCCACACCAGCTACCAAAACATGGAACTCAGGGCACTTGAAACCTTGTTCCTTATGCCTACACAATAGGGTTATAAAATCCATAATGTAAGGCATAAACTCAACCCACGTACCCAAATAATCAATCATATTAATTGAAATGAAAGGATGGGATGTGCCAGTGTCAAACAAAATGGATTCCATGGAATATGTAATAAACACCATACCTCTCATGGTGGCTAACCCAAAATATGATTCCTCAGGTATGATCTCAGATACATGAAGATGATCTAGATAAGACCCACCCTATATCTTCTTCCCTTTATGAGAATCTCCCTTACCACAAGGATGATATACCCCACCCTTAGAAGCCTCTGAATACACCCAAGATCCTTTCCCAAACATGGAGCCCACACTGCTCTCATGTGAAACCAACTAGAAGAAGTGATTGATATTCCCTAGATGTGCACACTAGAGGCATGACCTTGGAGTCTCTAAGAAATTAAGCCTAGTGTGACCTATCTTTCCACACTAATAACAAACAACTATTCCACACCCCATATAATCCACAGGAGCTAAACCTAATGATTGTTGGACACTCTTGTCACTACCCTAAAAGACTCACCCTATAACTACTTCTTCCCTAAAAAAGAACTTTGGTTTCCACTCATAGAAGGAACAATACTAAGACCTATCTTTCTAGTTAAATTTCCCTCTTCCATTACTTCCTTGTCAACCAACTTTAAATAGGCTGGTAGATATAGAATAATAATCATAGATCTGATCTCTATCCTCAATCTCATCTCGAAGTGCTGATCCTTGAGGTAATCATTTGTGAGGAGATCCGGAGAAACATGAACTAACTTAGTAAATCTGGTGGCATACTCTATCACTGAACAATTCCCCTACTCCATCTTTAAGAACTCATAGGCCTTTATAGCCCACAAATTCTTTGGGTAGAACTACCAGTTAAAATCCAACTTAAATGTGGTCCAGGTGAGATACTCTTGCTTCCCTAAAAGCACCATCCACTCCCACCACTTTGTACCCGGTCCTTCTGACACATACATGGAAAATCCCACTTTTTAGGTATCATGGGTATTCAAAAACTCAAAGATTCTCCCTATATGATCCAACCACTCCTTGATCTCATTAGGTCCTTTGTCACCATGAAACACCAATGGATTTTAACTTGAAAACTCATGAGCATGGTCCACCATCTATTTCTACTCATGAACACCCACTTGACCCAAGGTATAGATCATACAAATCACTAACTCTGCCAAATCTAGGTTGAGAGGATGGTATGCATGTGGGGTACTCTCCATATCATCCTCTTTATGCCTGGATGAGGTCCTTTTGGGAGGCATTGTCTACAAGATAGAAAACACAAGATTCATCAAGTATGATTCCATCTCAAACCACATAAAATAAACAAAAATAAACCCCTCTCAAGGGTACCAACAAGAAACACTCTCATCACAAGCAACTTCAATGGGAAAGGATCCAAAATATAAAAAAAAACTTCAAGAATTTCCCACACTGCATGGTTTTTTCACACTGTTAGGAAAACTATGCGCCAACCATGTGGGTTTCACTAGAGTTGGAAGGAAGGGTTGCACGATTCGCGCATGGTTTCTACTAACCGTGCACACATGCACCTCCTCTAGACCTCCTTATTTCACCCCCCCCCCCCAAACTCAAAAAAGCCCCTGGGATTGCCCCCATGACTTTCCACTAGCCAAGAAATACCTTTAAACACCATCAAAGAAACTCATATACAGGCACAAAACATAACCACAATCCTAGACCACCCATGGAAACTTGAGGTTCAACAGGAAGAAAAGTTAGCCAGGAACACCCCATTCCTACCTCTCGAGTCCCAATGGCCCTAGCTCTAGTCAACCACTGACTCCCAAATAAAAAAAAATCGTGAATACCATTTTGTAATGAACTAACCCAGGATGACCCATATCATCATCTGAGTCGGCCCACCATATGGCCCAAAGCACGTTCCCAATCGCAACGGGCTGGCAATAAGCACTGGGCATAACCATATATCGCTTGTGAATAGTTTTTTCACTAGTAAACCATTATGACCCATCCATAAAATGGGAAGGCCACACCAATAACAATAGATTCAATAGCATAAAATAAGTGAATACTATAAACCATGGTATAAATCACATAAAAACATGTCATAACTGGATATATACATACATGGTATCTCAAAACAAACCCCAACCTCAAAAGAAAGGGGAATTCCAAATAAGGCCCAAACATACATCCCAGCATATAAAAATTACCAAAAATGACTCCATGTGATCCAATATTTATAAGACCATGTCTCCTCCTCAAAAAAATTGGGTGGTGGTAATCAAGAAGATTCACCCTAGTACATGGTGCCCTTTCCCTTACCAGTGTCTTACAAAATGAAATCTACAAATACCTGAAGGCCCAAGAAGGGTGTGAGGCACGAAGCCCAGTAGGATACCATAATGAATATATTTAAGGATTTTTCCCATGTAAACCAATAAAATAGTTTGAAAACATTTTATAAACTAAACCACTTTGAAAACAATCCATTTTCAAATAAACCTTTCAAAACCCTTTGGTTTTCCATTTCAAACAAAACTAATTTTCCAAAATACTCTCCAACATGGATAAAATAAATAAACAAGGCTCAAGTATCAATATGCTAAATTTATAAAACAATTCATAATCAAATTTAGTATAGTATCATCATCAAATAATCATATGAATGGAAATGGACATAATACATCTCCTCATATCAAAATGGCACTAAGCGGATGCATAAAGCATATAAACCAATTTGGCATGAGTAATGTGCACCTAGGTATCTAACCATCAAGACTATTTTTAGTGACTAAACAAGTATGATAACTAGATTATAAAAATTGAATCTCTCACAGTCTTCCTCAGGCCCACTCCAAGAGCTCTCACAGTCTCTTAGCAACCAATATGGAAGATCACATGGTCTGCCTACCCAAAGGAACCAGAATAGAAGCTCATGTGATCTTCCCTCTAAAGGATCACATGGTCCCTTGAACAAACCCATCACTTGCACCTCGGTTAACCCATGTGTTACCCCATTCCAATACATTCATTGAAAAGTGCCCATATTAGACAAGTTATATCATAGTCCATTTCACAAACAAACATTCCTATTTTATCAATACACCTTTCCCAAGGTAAAATAATTTCTAAAATCACTTTATAAATCCTTTTTAAACCATAAAATCTCTTTGATCCATTTTATCAAACACTTGGTGTCCATAAAAGCCATGCCCATTTGGAAAACCCTCTTTAAACACCTATATTTCCAAACCAATACATGAATCACATCAAACATGGAATACACAACATGCATAAATCATTTCAATGGAAATTTAAACAACAAAAACCAATGGATATTTGAAATTTAAAGGTATGCCATGGATAACACCCTTAAATAGAGACACCTACCTCATATTTGGTCCAAAGCTCATCACCTCCAATGACAACCACCCGAAAGAGGTAGAATAAGGCCTCACACACTTAATCCATATGAAATCAAACAAAAACCCACATCACATTCCCTAGATTCTTCCAACACCACCCCTAGGGTTCCATATCTCCATGAAAATGTGAGAACAAGGGTAATGAGTAATAGGGAAAGAAAACTCAAAGAAATCGCTTTACCTCAAGCCAACACACCTTGAATCCAAGAGAAAACCACCAAGGAATGAGAGGGGAAGATCCACCACCAAGGGAGAAGGGATGAACATGATTGGGGAGACAAATGAGCCCCTAAAACATAAAAATCCAAGAGGGGGAAAATGGTAAAAAAATACACTTTTTAAGTGAGTTGGACTGGGTTGTATGGTTTGTCCATGTAGTTAAGCAAATTGTGCACCAACTGTGTGAGTTCTATTTTCCACCTAGATATGTTTGCACGATTACCACTAGGTGTCACAAAGTTTGTAAACCCATACTCAAACCGTGCAGAACCCCACTATCATCCTCTACAGCCCCTTCACACAGTTAGCCGCACGGTTAGATAAACCATGTGTTAACTGTGTGCACTGGTCTGTCCTCCTAAAAATCCCCACTTTTAACCCACAACACCAAGGAACTCTAAAAATGAGCTAACCAACAAATAAAAATCAAAAAGAACATACCAGTGATCCGATGAGTGTCACATACTTTGCATTGCAATAGATGAATCTTTGAAATATTTCTCGACTTACTTGAACTGACATTCAATCTCTTGGAAAATTCAAGGGCATATTCTATAAAATATCTCTTCATTTCAACTAAGAATACTGATATTTTTGGTTTGAAAAGGTAGGGATTCAGATAAGGGTTCAATAAAGAGGGTTTCAAAAGAGGGTTTGGTTTGGGTTAGAAGAGGTGCGATAATTCAGCTCTGATTTGACATTTCAATCATTTAGGGATTTACTTTTATAGTAATTCACAGGAAATAATAATACACATTTAATATATTTTTTAACCCGTATGATATATTTTAAAACAAAATAGCTTAAGTGAACACTCAATAAAAGAAAAACTTATATATATATATATCTACAAAAATATTTAAAACAATATTGAAATATTTGAAAAAAAATGTTTTTATAAAAATTAATCATATCTAATTCATGTTTGATATAATCCATTCTCGCAATATTCAATGGTTTGGTAAATATATTAGCAAGCTGATATTAAGTAGCAATGAATTTAAGAGTTATATCACCCTTTTGAAAATGATCACTCAAAAAGTGATGTCTTATATCAATATGTTTTCTCCTTGAATGAGACATGGGATTTTTTTAAAAAAATATCACTTGTATTGTCTCAATTTATAGGGACATGTATGAATCGATATCCATAATCCAATAATGTGTGTATCATCCACAAAATCTATACCTGTATCTATTTACTCAACTTTGATGGTAGATAATGAAACAAAATTTTGTTTCCAACTACACCATGAAAATAAAGACTTGTCCAAAATATGGCATGTTCTAGAGTTGTTCTTTCTATCTAATTTACAACCACAAAATTCAGCATCCAAATAACTAACTAACTCAAATGCATGTCTTTTGGGATAAAACAATCCAAAACTGTTTGTATTCTTAAGGTATTTGAAAATAATTTTAACAACATTTAAATGATATTCTTTAGGGTTTTCTTGAAAATGTACACATGTGCAGACACTAAACATGATATCAGGTCAGCTAATAGTTAAGTATAATAAACTTCCAATCATACCTCTGTAAGTAGTTTGATCTATTGACTTTCTAATTTCATCATGATCTAACTTAAATCTTTCACTCATGGGAGTATCACTACTTTTGGTAAAATCCAAGACAAAATGTTTTAAAATATCCTTTGTGTGCTTACTTTGATTTAAAATAATTCCTTCTTTGTTTTGAAAATTTTGAAATCCAAGAAAGTATTTTAACTCACCAATTAAACTCATTTCAAATTCATTTTGCATCATTTTGGAAAATTCAATACACAAGGAGTTTTTTGATGATCCAAAAATAATATCATCAACATATATTTGAACTACCAAAACATCCTTTAAATTTATTTTTTATAAATAAATTATTGTCATAAACACCTTTTGTAAAACCATTTGATGTAATAAAAGTGTTGAGTATATCATACCAAGCACTATGATCTTATTTTAAACCATACAAAGCTTTTGTTAATTTAAAAACATGATTTGGAAAATTAGGGTTTTGAAATCCAGGAGTTTATTTAAAAAATACATCCTTAATAATATATCCATTTAGGAATTCACTCCTGACATCCATTTGATATAGTTTAAAATTAAGATGTGTAGTATATGAAAGTAGTATTATGATGGCCTCAAGCCTAGCTACTGGTGAAAATATTTCTTCATAGTCAATACCTTCTTCATGACTATATCCTTTTGCAACCAGTATTTATTTGTTTCAAATTATTATTCCACACCCATCAACCTTGTTTCTATACACACACTTAGTGCAAATAGTTAGATAGTATTTAGGTCTGTCTACTAATTCACATACTTTATTCCTTTCAAACTAGTTCAATTCTTGTGTTTTTGTTGCCCAATGTTCATCATTGATTGCTTCATTGATGTTATTAGGTTCAAGATGTGACAAAAAGGCTTGATGTTTAACCTGTTTTATTAGTAAGGCTTGAATTTGAGTTCCTTTATCTGTATTTCCAACTATAGAATCTAAAGGGTGGTCTTTAAGGGTTCTAAAAGTTTTAGAGATAGAAGTACTCGGTACTTCATTTACTTCTACAAGTTCAGGAAGAGATTGGTGATCTTTTCCAGGTGATTTATCAAGTAATTTAGTAGAATGATCAGAATATTTAGAGGTATTATCGATATGTAGATTTGACATATCAACCTTAAGATTTTATAAGGTAGGTTTGGATTCATGTGGATTTGTCTCATAAAAAGTAACATGAACAGTTTCTTTCACAACTTTAGATTTCTTGTTAAAGACCCTATAAGCTTTACTAGTGGTTCAATAACCAAGGAAATCTCTTCATATCTTTTTTGTTCAAATTTTTTCATATTCTATTTTTTGTTATGAATATAAACATTGCATCCAAAAACTATAAAGTAATTTACTTTGGGTTTTCTACCATTCCATAATTCATATGGAGTTTTTTTCAAGATAGGTCTTATAAGGATTCTATTAATTACATAGAAAGATGTGTGAATATATCCAACCCATAAATAGACAGGAGTGTCATATTCACTAAGCATTGTCTTAGAAATTTCTTGAAGAGTCCTATTTCTCCTTTCAATAACCTCATTCTGTTGAGGTGTTATAGGTGTATAGAAATTTTGAGTATAGCCATGTTGTGAGCAGAGAGATTTAAATTATTGATTCTCAAACTCTCGACCATGATCACTTCTCAAGGTCTTTATTGTTAGTCCACTAATATTTTCTACATATTTAGCATAATTAGAAAAATAGGAAGGAGCTTCACTTTTATGAGCAAGGAAAAACACCCATGTATATCTTGAATAATCATCAACTATAACATAAGCATAATGTTTTCCTGCTAAACTAGAAACTATAGATGGTTCAAATAAATCCATATAAACCAATTCTAGTAGTTGAGAGGTGGAGACCTCTTTCTTTGGTTTGAAAGATATTTTTTGTTGCTTTCCCTTTTGATAGGGATTACATACTTTATCTTTAAGAAACTCTAGATTAGGTAGATCTTTGACTAATCCTTTCTTGGTAAGATTTCTAAGTGATTATACATTGTAATGCCCTAGTCTCCTATTCTAAATCCAAGATTCTCTATGAAAATCACTTAGGCAAGAAACATTTTTAGAAAATAAAGAATCTAAATTAAATACATATACATTATCATTTCTAAAGCAGTAAATACCAAATCATGCTAGGAATCAAAAAAATTGCAAGCATTGTTTTCAAAATTAACTTGATAACCATTATAACACAATTATGGGATACTAAGAAGATTATATTTTAAACCATCAACAAACAAAACTTTAGAAATAAGGATAGATTCAAAGTTACCAATTTCGTCCAAGTCCAATGATTTTTCCTTTTCCATTGTCACCAAAAGTGACATACCCACCATCCACTTTTATAAGGTTTTTAAAGCTTGAATACTCTCCAGTCATATGTATGGAACATCCACTATCCAGATACCTCATATTCGTTCTAGAGTTCTTTAAGATTTTTTACTACAAACAATTAAATACATATTGATTTTGGTACACATATCTATTTGATCCTAGACAGGTTAGCAATCAAGTATTTTGGAATCCAATTTTTTTTTGCATGCTTGTTAGAAATAGATTTAACAGATCTAGAAATAAAATCCTTTTTAGGTCCATAAGAATGTGATTTTTTTACCGTGCTGGCAAAGCTTGAGCTAGGAATAAATTTGTTCTTATAAATTATCCTCTATCCTGGCTGGTAACCAATCTCATTGGTATACTTGGGTGTGGTTTGTTTACTAATAATCCTAGTAAGTTTTTCTCCACCATTTTTAAATCTTTCCAAATCATTATTAAGATTCTCATTGTACATTTTAAGTTCATTTTTTCTGTTAATAAATAAGCATTTTTGTCTTTATCCACAACAAAATCATATTTAAAATAAACAGTTAAAGCATGTTGCTTCTTTATATCTTTATATTTATCTTTAAGTTCATTGAATGTTTCTTCCATCATATTATTGTATTCTTCTAATTATTCATTGTTCATTTCAGAATCATCGGGAATATGATAAGAAATAAAAGGTACCTCAGAGGAAGTAGTCATAAGTCATAGATTAGCTTTTTCATTCATATCTTATTGGCCTGAATATGAGCCAATAGAGTTATCCTCAGATGCACTTCAAGTAGCTTTCATTGCTATTTTTAGCATTTTCTCCTTTTTCTCATATTTCTTTTTTTATTTGAGCTTCGAATAGTCAACCTTTATGTGTCCTTTTTTTCATTTGTAACAGGTTATATCATTAGATGAGTCATCCTTCTTCCAAACTTTCTTTCAATTCCCTTTCTTGTAAAATTTTCCTTTATAGTTAAACTTTATAAAAAAAAACTTATTCCTTTTGTAGAACTTGGTAAACCTTCTGGCTAGATGATCCATTTCTTTATCACTTTCAGTATAACCTTCACTTCCACTTGTGTGCTGATGTCACATGATTCTTTGATGGAAATCGCAATACCTCTCCATCGATCTGGTAGACATCATAGGATTCACATTACTTGAGCTTTTTCTATCATCATTTTTCTAAGGGTAATCATAGTGTTTATGATTTTATTAACCCTAAGATATATATCAAAAATAGATTCATCGGGTTTCTTTATGAAAGTATGATACTTAATAGTATATATATTTAAGTACATTTCTTTTGCATTAGAAGTGCATTCGTGACATACAGAGAGGGTATCCCATATCTCATAAGCAGTTGCGCATGAAGATATTCTGTTAAATTCATCTTCTCCTAAAGCACATAATAAAGTGTTCATAGCTTTGTAGTTTGAATCATAAGCAGCTTTAACAGTAGAATCCCATTCTTTTCTATCAGTTTTGGGTTTCTCATATTTATCTTCTATAGATTCCCAAATATCAAAACTCATGCTCTCAAGATGAATTTTCATTTAGATTTTCCATTTAACATAATTTTGTCCATTAAAATAAGGAGGTTTATTGGTTTCATAACCTTCAGACTTACCATCCAGAATTATAGATTAGAAAACAGAAATTAAATCGATCTTGCTAAAACAATTTGATCAGAATAAACAGTAAGCAAAGAGAAATAGATGGTCTGATGCCAAATGTTAGTCCCAGTGGAAAACTCAAGAGGGGTGAATAGAGTTTCCAAATAAAATTTCTGTTTAAAATGATTTAAGAACTAAATCCCCCAATTTAAAAATTACACCCCAATTAACTAAAACAGAAGAATTTTATAATTTGATCTTTTCAAAAAGCTTCTTAAAAGTTCGACCACAAGTCAATTAAAATAGATTTAAAACTCTTAACTTTTGAAATGGGTTTACTAGAATCAAACATAGTATATAAAACACAAATTAAAGTTAACTATCATAATAATGTTTTGCAATTTATTTTTGTAAACTGATATAGATTTACTTTAAAAACAGAGAAAAACAAAACTGATAAAAACCCACCGTGGAAATAAAACATGAGGTTTAATCTCAAGTCGAGACCTAGTTCTCTCCACTTAACAATCACCCATTGTCAAGCAGTTTATTATAAATAAATTGATCCACGGTCTGGATTGAGTTTTACTGACAATAGCACACAAGGCTGTTTAGGATATACAAAGCCTCTTCCACAATTCAGCGTGGGAGAAATAAAAAGATAACAATTGCACACCGGCATTCTAGGCTACACATCCTCTTCCACAATTCTTCATGGAATAAAATATAAAGAAATGAGAAAGAGAGTGTCTTGCACTAACCAGTTCAGTACAGGAGCATGTGCTAAATGATTTAAAATGTAAAGCACACACAGCTCAAAAGTAAGAAAAAAATAGCGGGAGAAAGGAAAAAATTGATACATCAGAGTATGTTATTATGTTGTTCTGTAGGAGATTCTTCTCTTCTCATTGTCATTTTTCGATTTTGAATTTGATGCACAAAGACATTCATATGTTCTCAGATGCGTCATTGAAGTTCGAGCGAGAATAGAGTCGCAGATGTTCAAAGAGCAGAGCAAATGATCGTCGTTTTTATTTGTGGAAAATTTTGATATCTCTATGTTCATTTCTATTGTGTTCGTCTATTTTTTATGCCACATGCCTTTTTTGGTCTTTTAAAAGTTAGAAGCTCTCTCTAGAAATAGTTGTTGAAAATAATCACTAAAGATACTCGTGCTTTGGCAGGAAATCTGGGATCAATAAATGCTTCTGGTCGTCATTTGATTCTACACAGAAAGGTGGTTAGATTAATATTTTTAATAATATAATAATATAACACTTACTTTTAGACACGATCACTTTAAAAGTGTCACGTCGGCATCTATGGTCGCATTCATACTTTGCAGATTCTTTGATAAGTCGCATTGTCGGTCACTTGTACCTACGATCGATCACCTTGCACTTGCAGTCGATCCAATACTTGGTCAATTTGAGACTATTGATCATGGTCGCTTCATTTGGTCATGTGGTTGATTCTTTACTTTGTTGAAAGCCCACATTTCAAAAATGGTTGCTTCCATTTTGTATTACGGTCGCATGGTTGCTCGTGCGATTGATCCAACTAGTCTTATGGTGCGGTCGATATGTTCTGTGAGAAACCTTGTTCTGTGAGAAACCTTGATTACTGTGGTCGCTTGATATAAAACTTACGATCGCTCGATTTGTCTTGTGGTCCCTTGACATTGTCATAAATTCACCACGGTTGATAGGGTGGTCGTGCGATCGCATATATCATGTGATCGATTGCATACACCGTGTGGTCGATTCCAAACCTAGTGAAATTTTCATTCTTTTCCAAAAAAATGATTTTACTTTCATAAAGCATAAAATGGATTGAAAATAACATAAACATGATTTGTGATTATTAAAATAAGAAATTGTTGGACTAACCCAACTTTAAATCTTCATCAATATTCATATGCATCTTGTGAATTTTGAATCTCATGTTTTCCTCATTTGTGTGCATGTTTCCATTTGATTTCATTTTTACATCTTATGTTTATCAAGCAAATTAACATGCTTTAATCATGTTAATGTATAACACTTTATGCAATCAATGATTTGTATTACGCATCTATAATAAAATTTGAATTATAATATTCAACAAATATACATGTGCATCTCATGCAAATGGTGAAACTCTTTCATATAAAAGATTAAAGCCATAAGAAACTTAAATCTGACTCAATATCACGTATGGTGTGACAACTAGCCAACCTCAACTTTTTAAATAGATTTGTAATCCCAAATACAATAGAAGTCTGACCCAAAGTCTCATTATCCATAGATCAATACTCATGAGTGATTCATAGTTTCAATATGATTTTAACTCCAAATATATGGGAATAATTATAATAAAATATTTACTTTTGAAATAAATTTAATCTAGTGTTATACATGAAACTCTTTAAATGCATGGTATGACATTTTATAGAAGTAAACATAGCGTATTTTATAAAGGTACAAGCTCACGCACGCTACAAGAAAGTGCAAAGAAACTTGCTGGTCTGAGGACTTGACCCCGCAACTACGCCCCAAACCCCAACTCACCCAACCACCTTAGTCAACCGCAGGGGGCTTAAACATAGCATATGAACATTCATAATATAAATAGTTTATATTCATGAATAAGAGAATAAATAAATGAACAATTCATAAATTTTGACATAAAATATAATGAACATTTCATTAAACATAAATATAAATAATTTATAATTCGTTACAAAAGTATATGGATTTTACATATAATATAAATGTAAAAACTTTATATATTTATATCACAAATATGAGCACTTTATATTTCAAAGTTACATGGTATACATATGAACTACTTCATATTAAAATATAGATTTATCAAAACATGAACTTCTCATATCTTATAACCCATATGAACAGTTCATATTAATGTAAACAGTTTACATTTTTTAAATATCATGTATTATATATATATACATATATATATATATATATATTTGATATCATCCACCAAAATAATTTTGGTATGGAATTCCCAAACCAATGATCTAAACAAACCTATATTGTTTGTGAACTGAATGCTGCAATATCTATATATCAATGACCTTTACAACTTGTGATATCCATATATCGCTTATGGCAATATAGTGGATGAAAGTTATCGAAAAGCGTTACAGGTATGTCGCTAGTCGTGTCATGAATTACAAGAGACCATATCTCAATATTGCTAGTCATCTTTCATCCAAAATCCGCATTTCGAACGATACATGTCCCAAATCGTAGCACTGCAAAGCTCTGATTCCTGTACAAGTGAATAAGAGGTATAATAGATAGTAATATCGCTACTTGCGATACCACGATTAACCACAATTTTCTCACATATGCCTTTCACACATCATGAATAGTGATATTAACATATCATTGCTTGCAATATTCATGTTCAAAAACTTCAGAATTTTCATAAAATTTTGAAAATTCTTCTAAACTTCATAAAAGTGACTCTAATACCACTAAAGAGTTTTGATGGACACATTTTTTCCCAAAACACGTTGAAAAACAATTATAAAACTGGTTACCATAGGATATAACATGAGAGGTTTGCAATAAAAATCAAAACATGAATAACATATATTTTATTGGTTTTGAATTTTTAAAAGTTGAGGCCGAAGACTCAGTTTATTCGAATAAAATGGCTACATTACAAAGAAAACCAGACAGCATACAATACAAAGATGTACTCGGCGAGACTCAAACTCAAGATCTTGTCAAAAACCACATGAATAGGTACCACTGAGCTACACCCTAAGAGCTTGATTTTGAATCTTAAATGCAATGGTTTAAGATCTCTTAGTTGTAGGTAATGGATTCTCATCTTTAAAAGCATCTTCCGACAGTTAGAATCACCAAGTACAATTCCTGACAGAATTCCACACTGACTAGTTACAACATTATTGTTAAAGAAAAGTGGGAGGAGAGAGCTTTGAGAAAATTTCCAGATGCCATTACCTTTGGTTTAACCTCCTTTACATAGGCTCTTCTTGAACACTCAAAGGGATTGAATGAATACATGAAGCATTTCATAAACGCTCCATGCATTACAACATTCGTAACCCAAAAAAGAGACCCAAAAAAAAACACTCGAGGTTGAAAAGAAGGTTGAAGAGAAATTATGATGAAAGCACTCTATCCCACCCTGACCAATTCGACCGCATTCATAGCAAAAATCAAAAGGCGTTTCATACCTGAAGGAAATCTAAGAGATTCCCCGCTTTAAAAGGTCACCCCACACCAAACTCCACTTTCAGTCTCGTATAGAAGATTTAGAAACCAACGTCCAATAACTCTTATAGCTTGAAAGAACAATAACAACAGTTATTTTGGCTTGAAACCAACGTCCAATAATAACCTCTTGGCTTGAAAGTACAATCACAACAGTGGGATCACTGGAGGTTAGAACAAAATTTCCTAAACCTGTTTAGGAATACAAATGTCTCCTGCACTTTCAATGAATTATAAAACCCGCTGCGGTTGCTACAAGGCAGCACCCCAATGCCTATGTTCAAAAAAATCAGTAAAGTGGAATCGCATAAATACGATCTCTCTCTCACTCAGCATTGAGAGCACTCAGTTGCTTCTGAAGGTCATCCAAGTCCTCCGCAGAATGGTTCGCTCCTAATTCAGGCGTCTTCTGAAACTCATCAGCCATGGGGAGCTCATGGACAAGACCCTCGGGAAGTGCATCTGTACATACATGCCCATGAGTTGGGAAAATCACATCTCTGAATACAACAGGATAATAAAAGTCATTAAAACATTTTTATTTTCCAAAAAAAAAGTTAAAAAATATGTTCAACACCGAGACAAAACGAAAGTAATTTTTTATATTTTCAAAATTATTTTAAATACATTTTTGTATGTTTTTCATTTTATCATCTGCATATTGATTGCAAAAAAAAAAATAATGTTTTTCTGGACATTTTGAATTGGGCTCAAGCACTTGAGCGAACCCAATAAGCCCAACTCATGATATTTTTTTAGTGTTTGAAACCAAATGGGCCAAGCGTTGGATTGGAATAATTTAAATGATAGAAAATCAGGATTAAAAAAAACGTGCCCCCAATTAGAATTTGGGCCATGGACCCTTAATTTTTTTTTCATTAAATATGGAATATTTCATGTTGACATGTAATTGATGGAAGATTATTTTATTGATTAAATAAGAGGAATTTTGAGATGGAACTGTAGACTTGAGAATTTTTTATGGTCAAATATGTTGAATTAGAGGATTTACAAAAATGTTGATCTTGTGTATTATGGTGGTCCACAATGGAAATTATTATAGAGGAAAATGGAGTTATTATAACAAAGAGATGAGAATTGTTATGGAGAGGAGAGAGAATATTGACTTATTTATTGTGAGTCTCAAAGCGGTTTTATGATGGAAATGATGGAATTAGACGGAATGGTTGATAAATAAAGGAGTGGTTCGTTTTCTTCTCCTCTTTGACCACTTTCTAGATTTTCCATTCATAGCGATGGTTAACGTTAGAATGAAAGGTGATTGGAGGTCATAGATTAGATCAAATTATCAAGATATTTGAAATGAATCATTCTATATATTTTATATGAATTATTCAAAGTGTTACATGACGTGTCAATGTCTTGGAACACTAAATATTGATGTTTTCATTCTTGATCCACTAATTTCACGTTTTACGACAATTAGCACAGGGTTGTGCCAAATGTGCATGGGTCGTGATGGTTTCCTTTAAATGGAAGGTTATGTTATGTTCATTGGTTTATGAACTGTGTTTTATGAAGGATTTAGATGATAGGACTCGCGGTTCATCTTGTAAAAAGATCATAAGTTGGAAATTTGTGGAGATTTTGGGGGTCTTCAATAATTTCTCTGACATTGGTAGATTTATACATGTTTTGTTGATTGAATATCTGGAAAATGAATTGATTTTTGGCTTCATAAGAAATCATGATTTTGATTTACATGTGGAATTTATGGAAACTGTATTTTGTGAAAATACCCTAGGGAATGGGTGAATTTTGATAAATTATTTTGATGTGATCTGATTTGGAAATTCTAGCACGATGTGTGTGTGTGTGAAAAATGGATTTCCAGCAATGGTTGGGATGACTGGGAGCTTATGACCAGCCATCCCACTCCTTATCATGATAAAGAGGATGGTTCGGGGCTTTACATGGGAACAGGTGATGACTTGGTTCACACACTACGATCAGGCGAATGACTATTCGATTCCAAACAAGAGGGGAGACAGTTCGTGTTAGCATTGACTTCGTTGGATTATGATCTATATTTTCCTTGGCACGAGGGATGATTTCAGGGAACGAGGAGTTTTCAGTGGTGATTTTGAAGAATAGGGAATTTCGGTGGTGAATTTGAGAAACTGGGAGTTTCTAGTGAAATTTGGAAAAAATAAGTACTTAAAAAATGATGTTTAAAAAGAGAAAGTTCAGTTTATAAATTGATTTGAAATCGAGGATTTGATTTATGTTTTACAAAAAATGTGGTTTTTGAAATGATTGGATATGCATAAGATTTGAAATCATGGTTTTGGAACAGTTTTTGATAAATTAATGTTTTTTAATAAAAACATATTTGATTTATTATTGTCAATTAGCGTTGCATTAATTGGATTTCCTCAAGCATGAAAACATATTGGAGTCATTGGGAAATTCTAACTAAGTTTTGAAGTTTCAAATGATCGAATAACAACCGAGAAGGTGGGGTGAATCAGTTATTCACTTTTATAAGTTTATATATTTTTAAAACATAACCCCTGCAACCTGTTAAAGTTTATATCTTTATCATCTTTTAGTAAATACTCATGCATACAAAAGTAGAAAAGCGAGTAAAACACACAAGATTTACAAAGTTCGGCCTCGGTGTGAGAACCTATATCTTTGTCGTAGTCACTCTCGTGGGTCTATGAAAATTCATTATTATGAAGAAGTGAATACAACTTGTGTCAACTCTCCTTAAACACTTTCTATCTCCCGATAGGAATGATTATACGTACTCTCGTCAGTTTACAAAGTTTGTTTACAAACAATTTGAGCCACAAAATAAAAGATCGCAAAAACTTTTGTTCCACAAAACTCTGTCTGGAACCTCAATCTAATGACCCTGGGTCCGATTGCCTCAGTCCAATGAACTCATTACGATGAACCCTTTTCTCAAACTGCACTTCTCAAAGTCTGCTCAACTGCTCAGTCTGATCTTCCTCGGTCCGGTCTTCCTCGGTCCGGTCTTCCTCAGTCCGGTAAGAAAACTTTTAGTTGTTTGGTCTTCTAACGAGATCTTTGTCCGGAAAGATAACTTTGACACGAATTCTACAGCGCTCTGCCTTTTCCGCTCTGGTGAAAAAGTTGCACGGTACGAATGTATTGTGCTTCTATTTATAGGCATTCCAGAAAGACAAACGGAAAACTAAAAAACTTTTCCCGCTAACTCAAATATCAAATCTCCGAAAAACACTTATATTTAAACTTGAACTTTAACTGCTTCAAACCTTCTCAAGATTTGAATCGTATTTAGTCTTCTTAGTAATCAACCTTCTCGAACTTCCCAACCTTTCTTTAGTACGATGGAACTTCCTCAACTCATTACGATGTGACTATTTCTCTGCTCGTTACGATCGGACTTTCTTCGTATACTCACTTTCTTCGTTACTCATTACAATCTGACTTCCTACCTCTGCTCATTGCGATCTGACTTTCTTCGTCTGCTCATTACAATTTGACTTTCTACCTCTGCTCATTGCGATCTGACTTTCTACCTCTGCTCATTACGATCTGACTTTCTACCTCTGCCCATTACGATCTCACTTTCTTCCTCTGCTCATTTCGATCTAACTTTCTTCCTCTGCTCATTTCGATCGGACTTTCTTCCTCTGCTCAATCCGTTTAACTTTCCTCCTCATAGTCAGTCTGATTGACTTTCCTCCTCAGATTCAGTCCGATTGACTTTCCTCCTCAGAGTCAATCCGATGGAACATCATTACGATGGAATTTCCCATTACGATGGATTTCCCATTACGATGGAAAGTCCACTGTGCAATTTGAAATTCTTCAAACCTCATTAGCTATAACTCATTCAGACTTCTGAAAACTTCTGTGTCTGGTACTTCTAGATCCGATACATACTTTGTCTTGATTCCTAGAACCGATACAATCTTTACGATTCCACCATTTCTTCAAAAGCTTTTATCATGAGAGTTTTCATGATTTATGAGAACTTCAATATTGGCAAAGCATCGTTTGACTTAGAGGTTAGAAAGTTTAAGAACTTTTTAACTCTTGACATCATTATCTTCCTTCAATCTCTTCAACATCATTCTGACTTCCTCACTCCGCAGCTTCTGACTTTCTAACCAACGCGGAGTCCAATGAATCTTGAACTTTCTACCTCTGCTCATTACAATCTAACTCTCTTCCTCTGCTCATTACGATCTGACTTTCTTCCTCTGCTCATTTCAATCTGACTTTCTTCCTCTGCTCAGTCCGATTTGACTTTCCTCCTCAAATTCAGCCCGATTGACTTTCCTCCTCAGATTCAGCCCGATTGACTTTCCTCCTCAGAGTCAGTCCGATGGAACATCATTACAATGGAATTTCTCATTACGATGGAATTTCTCATTACGATGGAATTTCTCGTTACGATGGAAAGTCCATGCAACTTTGAAATTCTTCAAACCTCATCAGCTATAACTCATTCAGACTTCTGAAAACTTCAGTGTCTCATACTTCTGGATTCGATGCAAACTTTGTCTTGATTCCTGAAACCGATACAATCTTTACGATTTCACCATTTCTTCAAAAACTTTTATCATGAGAGTTTTCATGATTTATGAGAACTTCAATATTGGCAAAGCATCGTCTGACTTGAGGTTAGAAAGTTTAAGAACTTTTTAACTCCTAACATCACTATCTTCCTTCAATCTCTTCAGCATCATTCTGACTTCCTCACTCCGCAGCATCTGACTTTCTAACCAACGCCGAGTCCAATGAATCTTGAACAACCTACCTCTGCTCATTACGATTTGAATTTCTTCCTCTGCTCATTACGATCTGACTTTCTTCTACTACTCATTTCGATCTAACTTTCTTCCTCTGCTCAGTCCAATTTGACTTTCCTCCTCAGAGTCAGTCTGATTGACTTTCCTCCTCAGATTCAGTCCGATTGACTTTCCTCCTCAGAGTCAATCCAATGGAACGTCATTACGATGGAATTTCTCATTACGATGGATTTCCCATTACGATGGATAGTCCAATATGCAGCTTTGAAATTCTTCAAACCTCGTCAGCTATAACTTATTCAGACATCTGAAAACTTCTGTATCTGGCACTTCTGGATCTAATGCAAACTTTGTCATGATTCCTGGAACCGATACAATCTTTACGATTCCACCATTTCTTCAAAAGCTTTTATCATGAGAGTTTTCATGATTTATGAGAACTTCAATATTGGAAAAGCATCGTCTGACTTGAGGTTAGGAAGTTTAAGAACTTTTTAACTCCTGACATCACTATCTTCCTTCAATTTCTTCAGCATCATTCTGACTTCCTCACTCCGCAGCTTCTGACTTTATAACCAACATCGAGTCCGATGAATCTTGAACTTTCTACCACTGCTCATTACGATCTGACATTCTTCCTCTGCTCATTATGATATGACTTTCT
Source organism: Viscum album (assembly GCA_963277665.1). Classification (NCBI taxonomy): domain Eukaryota; kingdom Viridiplantae; phylum Streptophyta; class Magnoliopsida; order Santalales; family Viscaceae; genus Viscum; species Viscum album. Next base: position 1,945,395,988 of record OY728147.1, on the reverse strand, counting down.
TCCTCTACTCAATCCGGTTTGACTTTCTTCCTCAAAGGCAGTCCGATTGACTTTCCTCCTCAGATTCAGTCTGATTGACTTTCCTCCTCAGAGTCAATCTGATAGAACATCATTACGATGGAATTTCTCATTACGATGGATTTCCCATTATGATGAAAAGTCCACTCTGCAACTTTGAAATTCTTCAAACCTCATCAGCTATAACTCATTCAGACATCTGAAATCTTTTGTGTCTGATACTTCTGGATTCGATGCAAACTTTGTCTTGATTTCTGGAACCAATACAATCTTTACGATTCCACCATTTCTTCAAAAGCTTTTATCATGAGAGTTTTCATGATTTATGAGAACTTCAATATTGGAAAAGCATCATCTGACTTGAGGTTAGAAAGTTTAAGAACTTTTTTAACTCCTAACATCACTATCTTCCTTCAATCTCTTCAGCATCATTCTGACTTCCTCACTCCACAACTTTTGACTTTCTAACCAACGCCGAGTCTAATGAATCTTGAACTTTATACTGATGGATCTAAGTCCGACAGTGCGTCAAATCAACAACTTTACAGAACATTCAGCTTCCATCTTCCTTACACCTTCCGCGTCCAGTACTGCTTAATCTGAAAAAATGTGTCTCAAAAACTTTTCTCCCCCTTTATGTTTGAATTCGAACATTCAGCAACTTTCACATGTTATTCAAAAACATTCTTTTACAAAAGATTAGTTGTCAACAAATACAAAACTTAGTTAAAAACAAAACATCACAAAAGTTCTTCAATCTCCCACGTTGGATTTGCTGACAACATTGTTAACAACTTTTTCAACTCCCAAAAATTTTTCACAACTCAACTTTGGTAAACTCAAGATTTTCAGCTTTTATCAAAACATAGCTTTTCTCAAAGGAGTGTACTGACACCACAATACTGAATAAAGTAATGTTTTTGAAATAATTTCATCCCTCAGTGACAAAAAAATTTTGCGGTCATGTAAAGATAGACTCTCACTTGTGTCTTTTCTCACTTTTTTTTTCTCTTCCCCTTGATTATTATCTCCCCCATTATTTGATAACCACAGCTTTAGATTCATAAAAGATAAGTAAAAACTTTTTATAAAGTACAAAGTTGTTACGTTGTAAGAACTTGAATCTTCTTTTCAGGTATGAATCTTGTTTTTTGGTGTTTTCGAGAAAAGAGGAGTTTCTGGAAATTTAAGGAGTACACGCCGTGTACTTATAAGTACATGTCGTGTACTCGGTTTCCGCGGGTAGTCGTGTGCTGGCTGTGTAACGGTCGAACACATGGCCGTGTGGGGTGACCTGGAGGCCGCCTAAAGCGGAGGCCGGTTAAAGCAAGTACACGTCGTGTACTTTTAAAGAACACGTCGTGTATTTTCTTTTTATTTCATTAAACAGACCGGGGTCGCGTCTAATCAGAAGAACGCCCTTCTTCGTTCGTCTCGTCCAGGAGCGACCGTAGGCCGCGAATCTTCTCCGAACCCCCAACTCCTCGTCCGTTCTCCGAATCAAACGTCGTCGATTGCATTGGAATCATCACAGTAAGCTCTTCCTTCTTCTAAAGCATCGTTTCCTAATTCCTCTTCTTTCGTGAGTTTTCCTTGGTAGAACGTTTTTAGCGTTTTTGTAGATCTACGACGTTCTAGGGCGATCCAAGGCCTGAAGTTCACGTATATCGTTCGTACAACGTCGAGGTAGGTGGTTTATGTCTTTCTGTAGTTAGTCTTTAAGTTATATGTGCAAAAGTGCCCAATACCCTTGTTCGGGATATTGCGTGTTTATGGTTTTTAACCCTGTTAATGCCTGTTATGCCTTGCATGTTGAATAGGAGTTGTTTGTTTGTGTTTAGGGTTAATTGTCATGCTATGGATGTGTTTGCCCATGCTTGTTTGATTTTGGCCGTATGGTCTAGCCTTGCCTATTAGGCTATTGTTTTCCATTCCTAGTGTTGTTAGGATGGAGTGATTATTTATCTGATATGTTGTGTCATGCCTTGTAGCTAATTTAGCCAAGTAGTACTTTGAGGTTTACTTTGGCTGTTGATTATCGTTTGTGCCCAATTACTTTACACGGGGCTGCGGGAACGTGGTGTAGTGAGACCATAGGGGAAATTGACGTTGAGGGCTTCCCAGAATGTCTGTTATAATTATCACGCTGCGAGACCATAGGGGGGATTGACGTTGAGTGCTCCCTCAGAATGTCTATAGTTACGTTACGAGACCACATGAGGAATTGACGTTGAATGCTTCTGTAGTTTACGGTTAAAAAACTATAGGAGCAATTGACAGTGAGTGCTTCCTCAGAGAGTCTTTGATTACACATGACTATAGGGGGAATTGACAGTAAGTGCTTCCTCAGAGTGTCTTTGTTATATCTTCTTTTGTATTTTGAACCAGAGGGGTTAGGCTATGAGAACTACCCAGAGGGTTACTTGAGTTTGTAGCTGAACCAGAGGGGATAGGTTGTGAGAACTTTTCCAGAGGATTGCTTGTATTTGTGTTTGGTTGACTAAATTGTTAAATGTAAAGGATGCAATTGAAACTATAGGATTGTTTACTATGGAGTACTTCCTTGTTTACTGCTTCTTTTTGCTTTTTGCTTATTGTCTGCCATATATATTCATTGACTGTTAGGCACGGATCTTTGGGTGGTTGTCTACTCGGATTTGTCTCACACCTTGTTCGGGTCATGCTTTTGGGCCCAAACAGATTATATTGTTGCAGGTATAGATAAGGGCAAACGCCCTTCTACTTCAAGTACTTGATTGTTGTGGAGCTGGGGAGCATGGGACCAAGCTGAGCCTTGCGATGATGTTGGAGTTTATTTCTTTTCTTTGTACTTTGGTTTAGTACTGTATTCCAGCATTGTGACTTATTTGGCTGTTTTCCTAGACATGTGTCATGCATCATTTATATATGTACTCCAATTATTTATTTCTTTCAGTTTTCTGTTGTCTATTGTTGCATGGTATCATTATTGTTTCCGCTATTGTTATCTATTTATTTCCACTGCGTTACTCTAGCAATGAGAACATAGTTTCCCCACTATCACACCCAAGGCTCTTGCGGCTAGTCGGCAGCCTCTCGTGTTCGGAGAAATGCGCTTGAGGCCATGTGACCAACCGGGTACGGGGCACCTCTGGGCGGCTTTTGGAACCGGGACGTTACAAAGTGGTATCAAAGGTGTTCTTTTCTTCTTGACTTACTGTTTGGAGCTTATAGCCAGGGAGTAGCTAACCCGTGTACAGGGAAAAGCCAATTTACCTCGTTATTGCAATTTTTCTAGTTTTGCAATTATTACAGTTGATTTGATTTCACTATTGGATGATTCACATGTTTTGTGTTGTTATTGTTGATATTATTGAGGTTCTATATCTGTTGCAACCCGATGAGATGAGCCTCATGCATCATATAAGCACTTGCTAGAGATCGCATGTCATGTATTCTTGCCATGTCATTTAGGGTGCATTACTGATTGCATGTTGTTGTGATAGATGTTGTGTTAGATATGCATGTTGTTGGGATAGATGCCTTGATAGAATACCTGTTATTTGATAGGGTATTGCTAATATGTAAGATTTAGTTTGAATGAACGCCAAACTTTGGTTCTTGAGCTGTTATGGGCCCTCATGGACCGGAATTTGGTGGATCATTGCTTTGTTATGTTTATTTATAACATGTATAAGATGTCAAGCTTTGATTCGCAGGGAGTATGGGCCCTCGCGGATCGGAATTTGGCACTTTAATGTTGTTTCAGTGTTTTTCTGGGGTTCCAGAGTAGCTTCGGAGGCTTACTGTCCGGAAAAACCCAGAATACACGACGTGTAATGATGAATACACACCATGTGTCCTTCTGTTCGGGAAGGAACTGTTTTTTTTAAGTACACGCCGTGTACTTATGTACACGTCGTGTAGTCTCTAACCGTGTCAATGGTTGTGTGGGTAGAGACACAGGGTTGGGAAATCCTTGGTGGGACACGCCGTGTACCGAATGTACACGCACTGTTGTGTAGACCATGTGTCCACCCGTGTGACTAACGACACGGATGGATAAAACTTAGGTTATGCACGTCGTGTCAAGCTTTAACACGTCGTGTCAAGCTTGAACACACTGTGTAGTATAACCCTTGTATCCGGCCGTGTAACGAACATCACGGGGCGGTGGAATCCTTCAAGCACACGCCGTGTCTATCTGGAACACGCCGTGTAACCGGCCGTGTGACTAACAACACAGATTGGTGAAGTTCGTCTAGTACACGTCGTGTCTGGCAAAACACGTCATGTAGTCTTGTTCTAGGAAAACCGTGTGGCTTAGCTGTGTAAGGGAACTCGGGCAGGGGAAGAGGATTCAAGTACACGTCGTGTGTTAGGACAACATGTCGTGTGTATAGGGTATTACACGACTTGGGTTGGCAAAAGTACAAGCTCATGTGAAGGCTTGAGGGAACACGTCGTGTAGGTGATATACACGCCGTGTATCCATGTTTAGAAAAACTAATGCTTTCTTTCTCCTGTTCCCTTCATACACTTTTAAGTTTCAGTCCTTGATAATCCTGATCTAAGGTGTGCACTTGACCTTGCATACTCATGCCACCAAGACGTCATCCGGTTGTTCGCCAGTTACAGGGTAGTGATCAGACACCGAACATGGCTGAACAGGGACTACCAGTGAATCCTCCTGTAGTGTCAGTCTTGGCACCAGCCATCATTCCGGAATCAGGTGCTGACGCACAGTTCCGAGAGGGCTTTATGAGGTTCATGCAGACCTTCCAGGGAGCACCGCATCCTGCCCCGTCAATAGTAGAATTGATGCGGGTTTTCCAGCAACAGCATCCTCCCACCTTCACAGGGGAAGGAGGACCTCAGGTTGCACAGTCATGGTTAGAAGTCATGTTTTCTATCTTCGAGCATCTGGAGACGCCTCCAGAGAGGAGGATGAAGCTCACTACTTATATGCTTCGGGACTCCGCCAAGAGATGGTGGGATGTGATCTCACAGACGGGATGCCAGCAGGTTATGGCGTGGGATGAGTTCCAACGTGTCTTCTACAACTACTTCTACCTAGAGATCTTAAGGGCTGATCGAGCCCAAGAGTTCATGAGTCTGGAACAGGGTACTCTCTTAGTCATGGAGTATTCTTCTCGCTTCACCGAGATGCAGCGCTTCACACCCATTTCAGGAGGTGATGAGTTATTTCTAGCGAGAAAGTTTGAGGATGGTCTCAGGCACGACATCTGATCTCAGGTGAATATCTTCAGGTTGACTTTCATCACTTCTATAGTCAACCAGACGCTGATCACGGAGTGCAATCTGAGGGATTTTGGAGCTGTGAGCCAGGGCGGCTCGGCATCCAGAGTTAGTACCCCTCGTGTTGACGGCAGGAAGCATCGTAGGGAGACTACGCGCGGGGATCCGAGTAGGCGGGATGCACCTTCAGGTAGCCAGGTGATATGCTACCAGTGCGGGAAGAGCGGACATACGAGGCCACATTGCCAGAGAGACCCAGTGGAGTGTCAATTTTGCGGCAAGATGAGTTATCTTCAGCGTTTCTGTTAGTTTTTCTCACCAGCAGCTGGTGACAGAGGTTCTTCTTTGACTCCTCGTTCAGGAGCAGCAGCACCTGTGGTTTCTCATCAGTCTGGAAACTGGAGTCCGTCCTGCCGTTCAGGCCGAGGTGGAGGTCGCGGTCGTGGTAGCCAGTCGGCAGGCTTTCAGCGACAACAGGATGGATCAGTTCAGGGATCTCAGTCAGTTTCACAAGGTCGCGGTGCAGGTCAGGCTTTTGCGGTAGAGCAGACCAAGCAGGAGCAGGATCCCGAACCCTCTACAGTTCGAGGTACTATTCTTGTTGCCTCAGTTTTAGCTTCTGCTCTTTTCGATACAGGGGTTTCCCATAGCTTTATATATGTTGTTGTTGTGGAGAGCATTGGGCTTTGTATCTTTACTTCTGTTGATGTCTTGACGCTGGACACTTCGTTGGGGACAAGAACGGCTCGTGTACGTCAGTGCAAGGAGTGCCCTCTTGAGGTTGGTGGGTGTCACTTCTTTTGAGACCTCTATGACCTAAAGATGACAGGCTATGATATCATTCTCGGAATGGACTGGTTAGTTCCCTTCCAGGCTGTTGTCGACTGCTATCGTCGTAGGGTGAGTTTCACATCACCAGAGGGCGGATCGTTTCTTCATAAGAGCGAATGGGATGTCCAAGCAAGCAGAGCGGGACCCGAGCATCATGGGTTGGGAGGAGTTACAGCCCAGATTGCTAGTTTATATATGGATGACCATGGACAGTTGGACTTTCCTCCAGTGGTCGATCGTTTCAGGAAAACCTTTCCAAATGACTTTTCAGGTTTGCCTCCAGAGTGAGAGGTGAACTTTTCTATTGATCTTGTGCCAGGAGCGGCACCGATGTTCATTCCTCCTTATATGATGGCTACACCGGAGTTACAGGAGCTCAAGAAACAGCTAGAGGAGTTACAGGCTACGGGGTTCATCTGACCCAGTACTTCTCTTTGGGGTTCGTCTGTCCTGTTTGCGAAGAAGGCGGACGGTACCCTCGGACTTTGTGTGGATTATCAGAAGTTGAACCAGTTGACGGTCAAGAACCGATATCCCTTGCCGAAGATTGATGATCTCTTTGATCAGCTTCGAGGAGCCCGGGTGTTCTCGAAGATTGACTTGAGATCTAGTTATCATCAGTTGCGTGTTAGACCATCAGATATACCTCTTACAACCTTTCGGAGCAGGTATGGTCTATACGAATATGTGGTTATGTCGTTTGGTCTCACGAACGCGCCTACAGTTTTCATGGCACTGATGAACCGAGTGTTCCATCCATACTTCGATTCTTTCGTGGTAGTCTTTGTGGATGATATTTTGGTGTACTCTCACACTCGACACGACCATGCCACACATCTTGAGATCGTTTTGAGTGCACTGAGAGAGCATCAGTTATATGTTAAGCTCTCAAAATGCCACTTTTGGATGGACCAAATTCACTTCTTGGGTCATGTTATCTCAGAGACAAGACTGTCAGTAAACCCAGAGAAAGTGAGAGCAGTAGTTTCCTGGAAGCAGCCGAAGAATGTCTTTGAAGTACGAAGTTTTCTAGGGCTGACTGGATACTACAGACGTTTCATACAGGACTTTTCACGCTTAGCAGCGCCACTGACGGGCCTGACTAAGAAGGGTGTAAAGTTTTTGTGGACAGATTCTTGTGAGTCGGACTTTCAAGAGCTAAAAGGGAGGTTGACGTCAGCACCGATACTAGTATTACCAGAGTCGGGCAAGAGTTATACTATTTACTGTGATGCATCAGGTATCGGGCTAGGAGCAGTGCTTATTCAGGGGGAAGGAGTCGTTGCGTACGGGTCTCGACAGTTGAGACCACATGAGAGGAACTATCCGACGCACAATCTCGAGTTGGTTGTAGTTGTTCATGTCTTACGTTGTTGGAGACATTATCTGTTGAGAGAACATTTTGTGGTTTTCACCGATCACAAAAGTCTCAAATATACCTTCACTCAACGCGATCTGAATTTGAGACAGGGAAGGTGGGTTGAGTACCTTCAGTCCTTTGACTTTGAGCTTGCCTACACGCCTGGGAAAAGAAACGCAGTAGCTGATGCGTTGAGTAGAAGGACTTGGATACAGACAGTTCAGGGGGAAGGAGTCGTTGCGTACGGGTCTCGGCAGTTGAGACCACATGAGAGGAACTACCCGACGCACGATCTCGAGTTGGCTGTAGTTGTTCATGTCTTGCGTTGTTGGAGACATTATCTGTTGAGAGAGCATTTTGTGGTTTTCACCGATCACAAAAGTCTCAAATATATCTTCACTCAACGCGATCTGAATTTGAGACAGCGAAGGTGGGTTGAGTACCTTCAGTCCTTTGACTTTGAGCTTGCCTACACGCCTGGGAAAGGCAACGCAGTAGTTGATGCGTTGAGCAGGAGGACTTAGATACAGGCAGTTCAGAAGGCCAGCAGTGAGTGGCAGTTTATAGCTCTGTTCTCTGAGATGCATTTGGAGGTGCACGACAAACAGGGGCAGACGTTCCTTTCTTCTGTAGTTGTTACCTCTACTTGATCGAGTGTGTAGGTTGAGAAACCCCCTTACCTCCAAAGAGAGGTGGAGGCCTTCTTTTATAGAATGAGAAGGCGGAATATACAACGGAGTATTCCGATGTGGGACTCGGGAATACCCATAAGAATAAAAAAAAGGGTTTTAACACCCCCTCAAGCTGGACACGCCCAGCTTGGACACCGAGTCCCACAAAAAAAAAAGATGACATCATACAAGACCTAGACACACTCCCCCTCAAGCTGGGCATCAAATGTTGTGGATCCCCAGCTTGGAACTGAGCGAGGCAAGGCGAGCACCGGGGAGGCCTTTGGTGAAGATGTCAGCAAGTTGGTCTGCCGTTGGAATGTGGCTAAAGCTGACATGATTGTGCTCCAGGTGGTGTCGAAGAAAGTGGCAGTCCACCTCAATATGCTTCGTTCGTTCATGGAAGACGGGATTCGAAGCAATTTTGGTGGTTGTCTGGTTATCACACCATATGTGAGCAGATTTCTGCTGAGGAAAGCCAAGCTCCTGGAGGAGTTACCGAAGCCAAAGGATCTCTGTAGTGACGGTGGCCATGGCCCGGTACTCAGACTCGGCACTGGAGCGGGAGACGACCGTCTGTTTCTTGCTGCGCCAAGAGATGAGGTTGTCTGCCAAGAATATGGCAAACCCAAAGGTAGAGCGCTGAATAGCAAGGCAACCAGCATAATCAGCATCGCAAAAGGCCTCAATATGCTGATGAGGATGCTGGGAGTAGCGGAGACCACGGGCAGGATCTTGTTTGATGTACTTGGCGATGCGGATGATAGCATCCCAATGAGAGGTGGTCGGATGCTCCATAAATTGACTCACTTTGGCAACCGCACAGGAAATGTCGGGTCGAGTCATGGTGAGATAATTGAGTTTGCCTACCAACCGACGGTACCGCTCGGGATGTGGATACAGTGCCGAGGAGGCATAAAGAGACCGTTCCCCAGGCTCCAGAGGAGTGTCGACAGCAGTGACCTGAGTCAATCCAGCATCCTGCAAGATATCCAACGCATACTTCCGTTGGCAGAGGGAGATGGTGTCCGAAGAATAGGAAACCTCAATGCCTAGGAAGTAGGTGAGAGGACCGAGATCCTTAGTGTGGAAGTGCTGATGAAGATGGTCCTTAAGATGGGTGATACCCACAGAGTCGCTGCCGGTGGTGATGATATCATCCACATACACGACCAATAAAATGCAGCCATGGGAGGTCGCCTGTAGAACACAGTGTGGTCCTTATGCTGCGAGAAAGCCCAAAGTCGGTAACGACCGTGCTGAAGCGGCCGAACCAAGCACGGGGAGACTGTTTGAGACCGTAAAGAGAGCGGCGGAGCCGGCAGACTTGAGATTCAGCGCCGGAGGAAGAACACCCGGGGGGCTGCTGCAGATAAACCTCTTCCTCAATGAAGCCATGGAGGAAGGCATTCTTGACATCCAGTTGATGAAGAGGCCACTGATGATGGGCGGCGAGAGAGATGAATAATTGGACGGAGGCCATCTTGGCACCTGGTGAGAAGGTATCAAAGTAGTCAATACCGTAAGTCTGGGCGAAGCCTTTGGCCACAAGACGGGCATTGAGGCGATGGAGAGTGTCATCGGGATTTAGCCTGATTATGTAAATCCATTTGCTTCCTACCGCCTGTTTGTCTGCTGGAAGGGGGACAAGATCCCAAGTATGGTTTGATTCCAGAGCCTGTAATTCATCCCGCATTGCAGCTAGCCACCCGGGGTGAGATTTGGCATCACCAACCGTGCGAGGAATAGAAACTGTCTCCATAGCGGACAGACCCCTGTAAGAAGATACAAAGAGAGTACTCTGGCAGGTGCGTGTACCTTTCCGTAGGGCAATGGGCAAATCCTCGGGTGGCGGGGCAGGAGCAGCTGACGAAGCGGGAGCGTCGGTGTCATTGGCCGGGACGGGGGAGAAAGGCGATGGACGGCGGGAGTAGACCTGACCAAAATATGTGTCAACAGGGGTGGACACTGGTGGAGGGTGGATGATTAGAGGAAGACAATCATCGATGGCGGGATCAGGAGGAGGAGAGGGAAGGGAGAACGGAGAGTTCTCAACAAAGGTAACGTCGGCCGAGATGACATACCGCCGGAGGTCGGGGGAGAAGCAGCGATATCCGCGCTGAGTGCGGGAGTAGCCAAGAAAAATGCAGCGGAGAGATTTGGGAGCGAGTTTGGAGAGCCCTGGACGTGTGTCTCGAACGTAACAGAGACATCCAAACACGCAAAGGGGGAGGGAGTGAAGAGGGAGAGAGGAGAACAGAGCCCGAAAAGGAGTCTCCCCCTAAAGGATAGAGGAAGGAAGATGGTTTATCAGGTAGGTGGCGGTAAGAATGGCATCACCTCAAAAATGCAGTGGTACCTGTCGGTGGAAGAGGAGGGCATGAGCAGTCTCCAGAATATGTCTTTGTTTCCGCTCGGCCACTCCATTCTGTTGGGGTGTATCAGGACAGGAGGTCTGATGAAGGATGTCTTTTGTCTGGAGAAACTGCCGAAAGGGAGTGGAGAGATACTCACGCCCATTATCTGAGTGGAAACATTTTACAGAGATGGAGAATTGGTTCTGAACTTCAGTGTAAAAGTTTTGGAAGGTGGAAAACACTTCGGAGCGTTCACGAAGGAGGTAAAACCAAGTCATTCGCGAATAATCATCGATGAAAGATATATAGTATTTATATCCCATATTACTCGAAACGGTACAAGGACCCCAAACATCTGAATGAACCAGATCAAAAGGGTGTGAGGCCCGTGTATTCACGCGATGAATGTATGTAGTGCGATGATGTTTCGCAAAAGTACATGACTCACAATGAAAAGAAAGATGTCGACTGAAGTCAGGAAAAAGCTGATGAATGGTGGATGCAGGCGGGTGTCCCAAGCGAGAATGAAGATCCAATGCTCGAGAAGAGGCAGACATGCAAGCGAGGGGTGTCGGGCCATCGAACATGTAAACCCCGTCCTGAAGCCGGCCTCTACCAAGTTCCCGGTTCGTAGTATGCTCCTGAAACACAACACCAGAAGAGGTAAATATGGCAGCACAGTTATAATCTTTTGTCAGCTTACTGATGGAAAGAAGATTAAAGGGACTGCGGGGCACGTGGGCCACAGACGGTAGGTGTATCGATGGAGTCAGTGAGCATGCGCTGAAGCCCGCAATGGGGATAGTGGAGCCATCAACGACGGTGATGGCTGATGAACCGGCATAAGGGCAGTAAGAGGTCAACATACCAGCATCTCCGGTTAGGTGGTCGGAGGCACCAGAGTCCAGCATCCAGACAGGGGAGCGACGGCCGACAAAGGCAGCGGAGCGAACAGAATGGGCCACAGAAGCCGAGGATGGACCGGGTCCGACAGGGTCCCGTGGATCATGAGTCAGCCGGATGTCGGCCATAGACAGGTCCAGTGATGGGGGAAGGGTGGAGACTGTCGAGGACGCCTCCTGGACCGCGGTCTGTCCCTGCCGCGGGCGCTGGGATGGACGTCCATGCAGGACCCAACATCGGTCGATCGTGTGGCCAACCTTGCCACAATGTTGACAGAGGGGACGTGGACGACCCTCAACACGGCCACGTCCACGAGGACCGAAGGAGCGGCCACTGCTTTGACCGAGTAGAGCTGAGTGGTCGATAATGGGGGCGGGAGGAGGAAGAGCCCGCTGCGCCTTGCTCAGTCGATGATAAACCTGAGGGATCTCCAGCGTCGACGGGCTAGCGAGCAGCTCGGTTGCCGTGGTGGCAAACTCCGGAGCGAGGCCGCTGAGAAGGGTGAAGATGCAGAGTTGGCCCCGCTGGGTCTGAGCCTCTGCCGGAGTTTGGGGAATGGGCCACAACTCCTGCAACTCATCAAGAAGCCCTTTCCATTCCATGAAGTAGGCGGTGAAGGACTGGTCCTGCTGTCGTACATGGGATAGACGCTGAAGTATTTCGGAAACCCGAGCCAGGTTGTTGGTCTCGGAATACATGATATTCAAGGAGTCCCAGAGTTCCTTGACTGTATTTGCCGTGCGGGTGACATCTTTGACCGATCGTTCCATGGAATTGACCAGCAGAGCGAAGATCTTGCTGTCAGCAAGCTTCCACGAACGATATTTGGGGTCAGTTGAAGTCGGGGGAGGATCCTCAAGGTGATGATCAAGGTCCATCCCGGTAAGGGACATCACCACAGTCTTCCGCCAGATGGAAAAATTTGTAGAGTCCAACCGGTCATCCACAAGGCGGGTGGAAGCAGTAATCATCTGAGGCAAAGGGGAGGAGTCGGCCATGGAGGCGTCGTGCAGCAGTCTAAGACGCAGTAGGGGGCAGCGCCGGAATTAGGTAAGTGTCGGGCGTGCCGGGAAGCTGAGCACGCTGGGCGTAGGAGGAGCCGGGAGGAGCCCAGTGTGCCTGGACAGAGCCGGTCCGTCTGGAGGGAGTAGCCGGGGCCGGTTCGCGTGGACCGGTTCGCGGCTGGTCGGTAGCCGTGCACAGAGGAGGCCGCTAGGAGTGCTGCGTGTGCTGCGCGCAGAGGAGGGCGGGGTCGGCGCTTGAAGAAGCGGCACAGGGAGGAGGGAGGGCCGCTGGGAGTGCTGCGTGTAGAGGAGGGCGGGGCCGGTGCTCGATGAAGCGGCGCAGGCAGGAGGGAGGGCTATCGGGGAAGTCGCGGGAGGTGTTGCGCGCACAGGAGGACTGCCGGAGAGGAGGTTCGTGCGTAGCGGGAGAGGCGCAGCGGACCGGTTCGGTCGCCGGGAGATGCGGGAGCCGGTGCGAGCAGTTGCGGGAGCCGAAACGACCGCCGGAGAAGGCGGTAGCCATTGAGGAGGCAGGCGCCGGGAAGGGCCGGGAGGGTGCGTGGGAGCCGGACGGAGCTGCGTCGGAGGGTCGCACTCGGGTGGAAGCACGACGAGGCGACGGGAGGGTCGCCATCGGGAGGCGTCGCGGCGGGGAGGGCTCACGCGCAGGAGAAGCGGCCGCCGTGAGGGAGGGCGCACCGGGGAGCCGAACCGGGCAGGAGGCGCCGAGGAAAGAGGGTGCAAAAAATGCACCTGGGAGGCGGGCCGGACTTAGCCGGGAAAACCGCAAAGAAGAGTGACGCACACCTGTCGCGGGGCGTGGACAAAAACAATTATATTTTTCCTAGTGCAGCACAGTGGCTGACCAGGGTCGTCTCTCTTGAGGAGCCTTTTCAAAGTAGTTCACTTCTTCTATATCACCTAAACTATCTCTTTTGTGGTTTTGTTTATTAAATGAAAGTGATGAAAATATTTTTGGGTTTTTGATTATTTAAAACTTGTAAAATGATAATTTAAACTATCATGCAAATCTAAACAGAATGAGTTAATAAGAAAGAACTTGATTTTGGGGATTGGTTTAATGTTCAATCATTATTCTCCTTTATATGTTTTATTTCAGTTTGATAATCCAAAAATGAAATCTCATGTTTGAACTACTATTCTTTATTTATAAATTGTGGAATATCATTGAATGTTTGAGCACTCTCAATTCCACCTCCTTTAATCCAAGTTGATGAAACACCTTTGTCTAGGATGTGTCATCTTCCAGGACCCGGTTCAATCAAAGTCATTTCAACCATTGATTAGCTCAACTCCAACATGTGAAGAAATAACCAATGAAGAGAGGGAAAAATGATTAAATAAAAGAGTAGAGATAGGTTGAGTTGCATGACATCGGAGGTAGTCACAACATCGGGGACATTCGCCTTACCCGTGCATGTTACTCAATTCTATCTACAAACATAAAATTAAACATTAAAGAAAATTCATGATCACTTTCACCTCCCCCCAGGCCAAGTCTCGTGATTAGTCTCTCATTTCCGAGAGTATGAGATTACTTGGAGTGGGTGGAAGAAGAGAGAGAGAGAGAGATAGAGAGAGAGAGAGATGAAGAAAAATGGATGGAGAAACACAAATGCATGGATTAATAAAACTAGAATATGAATTACAATTGAAAATAAAACCAAAATAAAACTAAAATTACAATTAAATAAAAAGAAGAAATGAGGGGGGAAATAGAAGAGCAGCAGCGGCCCGTGCCCTGGTGGGATCCCTCCTTGGCTTTGGGTGTCGAGCTGATGATTTTGGAAGGAGGGGAGGGCCTCCTTTTATAGGCAGCATTTTGTCCTCCGAAAGTTTGCACGTTGTTGACCCACTAAATTGCAACTTCACGCGTGGACCCCTTCTTCAATGTTGTTCATAAATGTGTTGGTCGTTCACCCCCAAAATTTCAGAGAATTTGGACACCGGATGAAGGAGTTATGAATTTTTCATTGAAGGCTTCTATTTCTGGACGAAGCTTCCAGGAAGGTTCATCCAAAAGTATGTCATTCACTGGCCGTCTTAATGAGTTTAAAACTCATCCAAATTTGTTGCATATTCGGCCCTCTCTGTCCTTGTTCTATCCCAGGTGGAAGAACCTCATTTGGATATGTTTAGGCCGAGTTTGGGTTCCGTTACAGTGGTGTGGTCCACGCTGTCCGCTCGGAAAAATGTCAAACTTCAATGAATTTTTAGGACCACTAGATGGCCAAATCAGCTCCTGGTCCAGAAGACAAAGATGAAGGAAATAAAATCAGGATTCTAACAAAATTATATTCACTGAATTTGAAATTATATTTTTTATGAAATGACAAAAATACCCTTGTGTTAAAAATCTGTCCAAAAATCCAGAATTATGCACTTTTCACAATTTTGCTCATTTTCATTCTAAAATACAAATTACCCATTATTTTTATAAAACAATGAAATTCATGGGTTTTATCATCTAAAAACATTAAAAAATACTCATTATTTGATCAAAAATATGCACGTAAATTTGCTCTATCAAAGAGCGAGGAAATAAAATTGGAAGGATGAGAGTTCGGGATTAGGTTCTCTCTGATACCATGTAGGTTGAGAAACCCCCTTACCTCCAAAGAGAGGTGGAGGCCTTCTTTTATAGAATGAGAAGACAGAATATACAACAGAGTATTCCGATGTGGGACTCGGGAATACCCATAAGAATAAAAAAAGGGTTTAACAGAGTGCGAATGAGACAGCTATCAGATGCTGAAGGTTTGGTCCTACGAAAGTGTGTCGGGAGAGGACCATATTCCTGGATGGACAGTAGGCGAGGATGAGATCTTGCCCTTTCATAGACGCGTATGGGTGTCAGCAAATATACGCGAGGAGCTGATGCGGGGCATTCATTCATCAGTTTGGACAGTTCATCCTAGTGTCACCAAGATGTATCGAGATCTACACCGTCAGTATTGGTGGTCAGGTATGAAGGGAGATGTTGTTGGTTTTGTCATGAGGTGTTCCACCTGTCAGCAGGTGAAGGCGGAGCATCATCGACCAGCAGGGCTTTTGCAGCAGTTACCCATTCCCAAGTGGAAGTGGAACGATGTCGCGATGGACTTCGTGACAGGTTTGTCGAGGTCGCCTCGAGGGAATGATGCAGTTTGGGTTGTCATTGATGGACTCATGAAGGTTGCTCACTTCTTACCGATCAAGGAGACTTTCAGTGTTGATGAGCTGGGAAGGTTGTACATCCAAGAGATTGTACATTTACATGGAGTTTCACACTCCATTGTTTCAGATAGGGACGCTCGTTTTACTTCTCGGGTCTGGCAGGGATTACAGAAGGTTTTGGGTACACAGGTACTTCTGAGTACAGCTTACCACCCCCAGACAGATGGTCAGTCCGAACGTACGATTCAAGTGTTGGAGGACATGCTTCGAGCATGCGTCCTAAACTTTAGAGGTTGAGCTAGAGGTGGACGCATCGTTCGAGGAGCATCCTATCCGAATTGTTGATCGCAGTGCGAAGGTTCTTCGTGGTCGGTCTGTTCCTCTGGTACTAGTGTTATGGCAGCACGGGCTAGTACAGGACAAGACTTGGGAGAGGGAGGCCGATATACAATCAGAGTGGTCGGAGTTGTTTGAGGATTCTTCTTCTACGCCGCCTTGCTAGGGAAATTCGGAGACGAATTTCTTTAAGGAGGGAAGTTTGTAAGAACCCGAATCTTCTTTTCAGGTATGAATCTTGTTTTCTGGTGTTTTCGAGAAAAGAAGAGTTTCTGGATATTTCAAAAGTACACGGCGTGTACTTCGTGTACTTATTAGTACACGTCGTGTACTCGGTTGCCACGGGTAGTCGTGTGCTGGCCGTGTAACGGCCAAACACATGGCCTTGTGGGGTGACCTAGAGGCCGCCTAAAGCGGAGGCCGCCTAAAGCGGAGGCCACCTAAAGCGGAGGCCGGTTAAGGCAAGTACACATCGTGTACTTTTAAAGAACACGTTGTATATTTTCTTTTTATTTCATTAAACAGACTGGGGTCGCGTCTAATCGGCAGAACGCCCTTCTTCTTCGTCTGTCTCATCCAAGAGCAATCGTAGGCCGCGAATCTTCTCTGAGCCCCCGACTCCTCATCCGTTCTCTGAATCGACCGTCGTCGATTACGTTAGAATCGTCACGGTAAGCTCTTCCTTCTTCTAGAGCCTCGTTTCCTGATTCCTCCTCTTTCGTGAGTTTTCCTCAGTTGAATGTTTTTACGTTTTTGTAGATCTACGGCGTTCTAGGGCGATTCAAGGCCTGAGGGTCACGTATATCGTTCGTACGACGTTGAGATAGGTGGTCTGTGTCTTTCTGTAGTTAGTCTTTGAGTTATATGTGCAAAACTGCCTAATACCCTTGTTCGGGGTATTGCGTGTTTATGGTTTTTAACCCTATTAATGTCCGTTATGCCTTGCATGTTGAATAGGGGTTGTTTGTTTGTGTTTAGGGTTAATTGTCATGTTATGGATGTGTTTGCCCATGCTTGTTTGATTTTAGCTGTATGGTCTAGCCTTGCCTATTAGGCTATTGTTTTCCATTCCTAGTGTTGTTAGGATGGAGTGATTATTTATCTGATATGTTGTGTCATGCCTTGTAGCTAATTTAGCCAAGTAGTACTTTGAGGTTTACTTTGGCTGTTGATTATCATTTGTGCGCAATTGCTTTACACGGGGCTACGGGAACCTGGTGTAGTGAAACCATAAGGGAAATTGACGTTGAGGGCTTTCCCAAAGTGTTATAATTATCACGCAGCGAGACCGTAGGGGGGATTGACGTTGAGTGCTCCCTCAGAGTGTCTATAGTTATGTTACGAGACCACGGGAGGAATTGACGTAGAATGCTTCCTCAGAGTGTTTGTAATTTACCTTTAAAAGACTATAGGGGAAATTGACGGTGAGTGCTTCCTCAGAGAGTCTTTGATCACACATGACTATAGGAAGAATTGACGGTAAGTGCTTCCTCAGAGAGTCTTTGTTATATCTTCTATTGTATTTTGAACCAGAGCGGTTAGGCTGTGAGAACTACCCAGAGGGTTACTTGAGTTTGTAGCTGAACCAAAGGGGATAGGTTGTGAGAACTTTTTCAGAGGGTTGCTTGTATTTGTGTTTGGTTGACTAAATTGTTAAATGTTAATGATGTAATTGAAATTGTAGGATTGTTTACTATGGAGTACTTCTTTGTTTATTGTTTCTTTTTGCTTATTGTCTGCCATATATATTCACTGACTGTTAGGCACTATCTTTGGGTGGTTGCCTACTGGGATTTGTCTCACACCCTGTTTGGGTCATGCTTTTGGGCCCAAACAGATTATATTGCTGCAGATATAGATAAGGGCAAGTGCCCTTCTACTTCAGATACTTGATTGTTGTGGAGCTGGGGAACATGGGACCAAGGTGAGGCTTGCGATGCTGTTGGAGTTTATTTGTTTTCTTTGTACTTTGGTTTAGTACTGTATTCTAGCATTGTGACTTGTTTGGGTGATTTTCTAGACATGTATCATGCATCATTTATATATGTACTCTAGTTATTTATTTCTTTCAGTCTTCCGTTGTCTACTGTTGTACGGTATCATTATTGTTTCCGCTATTGTTATCTGTTTATTTCCGCTGTGTTACTCTGCCAATGAGGACATAGTTTCCCCACTATCACACCCAAGACCCTCGCTGCTAGTCGGCAGCCTCTGGCGTTCGGGAAAATGCGCTTGAGGCCATGTGACCAACCGGGTACGGGGCACCTCTAGGCGGTTTTCGGAACCGGGATGTTACATATTTTCTCTCCCTCTTTGTCAACATAATCCAAAGCACGATGGGGGTCTTCCTTATGAGATTTAGGGAAGTCATTGGAGGAGGTTGAACATGAAGTTGCAACCTCAACTCAACAAACCTTTCTTTTGACATTGTCTTTGTGAAGATATCAGCAATTTGATACTTCGTTGAGATATATTCCAGCAAAACATCTCAAGCATCAACTTTCTCTTTTATAAAGTGAAACTTTATATCAATGTGTTTTGATCACGAATGTTGGACAGGATTTTTAGGAAAATCAATTGCACTCTGATTATCACAAAGTTTCTTCAATGGTTTAGAAACTTTTACTTTCAAATCTTCTAATTGAACTTTTATCCACAACATCTGAGTACAAACCTGAGTAGCCGCAACATATTCTGATTCTGTTGTGCTCAAAGTTACTAAACTTTGTTTCTTACTATGCCAACTTACACAAAATTCACCCAAGAAAAATGTCTCTCCTAAGGTTGATTTTTATCATTACAATCTTCAGCCCAATCGGCGTCAGTATAACCATGAAACTTCATCTCACAATTTCTTTTGTATAACAAACCATGTGAAGTTATTCCTTTGACGTATCTCAGAATCCTTTTTAATGCCAACATATGTGATTCTTTCGAATTACTTTAATACCAATCACGCAAAGTCACAGCATAAACAATATCAGACCTTGAGGCTATAAGGTAAAGTAGACTTACTATCAACTTTCGAAAGTCTTTCTGATTCACACTTTTTCCAGACTCATCTTTACTCAACTGCATCCCTACTGAGATAAGAGTGGTAGCTTCTTTGGATTATGTCATGTCAAACTTTTGTAACAATTCCCCGGCATACTTTTCTTGAGATAGGAAAATGTATTTTCATTTTTGTTAAACTTGTAAACCAAGGAAGAATGTTAATTCTCTTAAGATTGACATCTCAAAGTTCCTTTTCATTTCTTCAGCAAATGTTTTACAAGCATCTTCTCTATCCGCAACAAAAATTATATCATCCACATAAACAATTACAATTAGAGTTCCGAAGTCAACATGCTATCAACTTTTCCTTTCGAAAAATTCAGCATTCTCAAACAATTGTCAAGCTTAGAATATCATGCGCGTGGAGTTTGTTCCAGTCCATACAAAACTTTCTTCAATCTATAAACTTTGTTTTTACCCTCATCAAGTAGAAACTCGCAAGGTTGTTCAATGTAAACTTTTTCTTCAATTTCTCGATTGAGAAATGCTGACTTTACATCCATCTGATATAATTTGTAATTCTGGAGAGCAGCCAGTGCTAGAAACATTCTAATAGTTTCTAACCTTGCAACGGGGGCAAAGATTTCATCAAAATCCACATTTTCCACCTGTGCATAACCTTTACAAACAAGTCTGGCTTTATTTCTTGAAACTTCTTCATGTTCATTCAACTTGTTTCCGTAAACCCACTTTGTTCCGGTAACATTTTTACCTTTCGGACGTGGAACAAGTTCTCATGTTTCATTTTTCTCAATTTGATCCAACTCTTCATTCATTGCATTCACCCATTCTTTTTGTAGAATAGCTTCTGAAACTGATTCCGGTTCAACCTTTTAAATGTGTGAAGTTTGATTTTCTAATCTCAGCTTCCTTCTAGTCTGAACTGCAGCCTTCTGATTCCCAAAAATATTTTTGGTCTCAACATGTTTTTGTAAAGTAAGAAAGTTCAGAGTTCCTCTTCCTTTATCACTTTCCTCATCACACGATTCATTTGAATCTTCATGCACATTACTTTGCTCGGTTTCATTTTCATTGGAAACTTTCAGTTTTTCTTCCCCAACATTCTCAGCAACTTTTGTTAAAGAAGTTGGATTCTCAATAACTTTCACATCATATGAGTTCACCAACTTTTGTAAACGTTTGTTCCAACATCTGTAACTTCTTTCATTGGGTGAATAACCCATAAAAGTTTCCTCCTCACCTTTCTCATCAAACTTTCCCAGATCCAATTTTTTATTTCAAGTAAATATAAACCTCCAAAAACTTTAAAGTGCTTCAATGAAGATTTTTCGTTATACTATATTTCATAAGAAGTCATGTTGGATTCTAATCTTAACAAACATCTGTTTTGAATATGTACAGCAGTACTAATAGCTTCTCTCCAGTAGAACTTTGAAAGTTTGTATTATGGTAACATGTTTCTTCTCATTTTCATCAAACTTTTATTCTTTCTTTCTGCTACTCCATTTTGTTGTGGAGTGTAGGGAGCACTATATTGATGTTTGATACCATGCTTTCTCAGATAAGTTTCAAAAGTGTTGCTTGTGAATTCAGTACCATTGTATATTCTCAACTTCTTTATATAAACCTCAATTTCTTTCTCAACTTCTTTTCTCAAAAACCTAAACATTTCCACAGCCTCTGACTTATGTCTCATAAATATGATGTTTGTCATCCGAGTGAAATCATCAATAAAAGTGATAAAGTATAAATCTTTTTTTGTTGATTGATGTCTCATTAGCCTACATAAATCGGAATGAATAAGTTTAAGAGGTCTGATAGACTAAATCTCAACTTTCCTATGATTTTTATTAGTCATCTTCCCTTTCTGACAAGTAACACAAACATCTTCCTCTCTTCTTTTCAATTCTGGCAAATCTATTATTGCATCAACTTTAAAAAGTTTGTTTATATTTTTCTACCCAAGGTGACTAAGTCTTCGATGCCACAACTTATTCTCATCTTCAACACTTAAGTAACAGAAGTTGTTAAATTATCCTATTTGGAAGAGATTATCACCGGTTCTTTCTCCTTTTATAATAATTTTTCCATCTTTCACACTTTTGATAACACAAGAACCTTTTTTCAAGATCACTTTTTCATTATCACAAAATTGACTTACACTAAGTTATGTTTTAGCTTATCAGCAAATAAAACTTCCTTAGATTTCAACTTTTCTGCTTCAATCTCAAGCGTTCTGATTCTTCGGATTTTTAAGGAACTATCATTCTCAAAGGTAACTACACATCAATCATGATTTCCAACATGTTTCAAGATTTTTAAATCACCTATCATGTGTGAAGAACAACCACTATCAGGTATCCACTGTTTGTGTTGAAATAGTGGGTTCCCTAGACCCAATTATGCAGTACTTTTAATTACCATATCATACGTACAGTTAGTTATACATGATGTCATTTTACCATTAGTGTATACTTTTCTGAGTCCACTATTATAATGGCAATGTCCAAATATTAATTGTCGTATCGAGAGGTTATAACAGATCACATGCTATAATGAGAACCTCGAGATACTATGACATTAATCTTAAATATATGTTTTATAGCCTAGATACATCTTACTGACCGGACAGAGTAGATGTTTGACTACCAAGTGTTGGGGCCTCATAAGCATTGAAACTTCTTTTCATTAAATTCGCACTTTGTGATCTCAAGTAGTGAGATCATGATGACAGACCCGTCAATAGAAACATCACATGTTTTGTGTGTCATTGGTTGTTTCTATCTACGGATATATGTATTGGTCTCCTGACTTAAGATCATTACCGGTGTGTATCATTTAGTGGCGTACTTTGATGCAAGGCAAAAACCATGGTATTGAAATCGTGGCGAGGTAGCTTGTGTTGGGTGCGTCGTTGGTGGTATGACGTTGGTTGAATGGTCAAGAAAGGATTTGTCGCTTCCAAGTTTAGGAAGTTACATATCTCAGGTCTGGTTGATCAGGATGGTGCTGCCTTCATAAGTTTTTGGCCAAAGCAGTAAAAAGGTAAATTCATCCAAATAGATCAACAAATAATAAAGCAAGAAAAGGGCGGTGACACAAATGTGCGTCCTGCTTTATGAGATATTTAATGACAAAGATTATAGTACACAGTCAGTGTCCGTAGGTTGGTTGTCGTTGCTATGACAATCCTTATCTCTTTAGGGGTCATGATGGGTTGCTAGACTCCGCTCTTACTCTGTGGATTTTATTCACTGCTATTGAGATAAGGGTTTAGAGGGTCACACACAATAGCGTATTAAAGAATTCACTCTATTCAGTTGAATAGGTATATGGACATGGTGGGCCCCGCCACGAGGTCCGAGTGTTGTTCAAAATATCGATCACCAAAAGAATTAAATAAATTCATTAATATTCAAGTTATGAATATTTGGGATTGAATTTATTTAATGTATTTACAAGTTTAGTAAATACGAGATAATATTAATCGAACGAATATTATTTTAATATTCAAGGTCCGTTTAATATTAACTGGGACAACGAGTCGAGTTAAATGGCATGGATTTTATCACGTAATATATTTTATATATATTACAAGTATGTGATAAAATAATAAATAATATTGGAGCAGTTTAGTTCATCAAATTTATTTATTTAGAGGATGTTGAAATAAACAGGGGTCGAGGAACCCTATCGAGTATTATCAACTACACTATAAATATAAGAGGCTCTCTCAGATGTGTGGCTGATCACTATTCATTCACTTTCATGGAATGAAAGTTGAGAGCCTCTCTCTCCTCCCGCTCTCTAGAGAGAGAAGCTCTCGATCCAAGAAATTCGGATCGAGATCTCTCTCAAATATCGAAGGCATCTCAATGTGGTGATCGTCGGGACATCGAAAGCGTCGTCGGATCTTCGCGCTAGCACCCGGAATTCGACAATCGACGCATCCGTGGGTTTTTGAAGCGCGTGTGGATGATCTAGAGGGTTCCTGCTTTGGATCCTTCAAGCAACGATCGCCATCGACTAGTTGCAGTCGATCGCTGCTTCGGATTTGAAACGGGTACGTTTTCTGTTTAAGTTTTTGTGCTCTTTATAATTTACGCGAGATCCTCAGACCTTTCCGGGGTTCGGATCGTCGGCGTCGACAAGCCCCATCGATCCGCCGACGAAAATTTTAAAATCTCCAGCCCACCGGCTTCCACTGCGGGCCCCAGAACCTAACAGTGGTATCAGAGGGATCGTGTAGATTTTCTGAGCCTAGAAAATTAAATTTGCATTACAATTAAGTATAGGGTTCAAAAACGGTCTCATCGGTTCAAACCGTGCGTCGATCCGATCTCAAACGGCCAAGTTATGGCCATTTTAAATTTTCGGATTGGATCAAATTCGCGGTTTGATATCGGGTATTAAGTTTTATTCATTCCGAAGAACCGATCAAGTTTAGATCGGTTCATCGGATATAATTAAAATTGTGCAAATTATAAATTTTACATTTTAGTAATTTGCATAATAATTTAATTATTATAGCAAAAGGATATTAAGTAGCCAATAGAAAGGGAAAATTGTGTGCGGAAAACACACAAAAGAAAAAACGGGCAAAGGGGAGGGAGACTTGACTTTAATTATAAAAAAAAAAATAAGGCGTGGAAGAGACTTCAAAGAAGTCTTATTTAAAAAAAAAAACCCACCAAAATGGGGTGGGGGGGTGGGGGGTTGGCTTTGCGGGTCAAGCACTCAAATAAAAAATTCAAAAAAAAGGTACCAAAAAAAAACAGGGGGCGGGGGTCCGCGCAGACCCCCCGGTCCGTCTTCCTCCCACGCCTAGGGCGCCGCCTGCAACCACCAGGCCCTCTCCCCGGCAACCTGCTCCACCGGAGCAGGTCGCAGCTTCAACCTCCTCCCGGTCTTCCCCGCGCAGCCAGCGCACCGTCGCCCAGCCTTCCTGGCCTTCTACCAGCCCGCGCCCGGATGCCCTCCTCGGCACGCCTCGCGCCGCCTGCACTCCCGGCCGTCCTGGCGCCCTCCCATGCGGCCTCCCCTGCGGCGTATTGGCAGCCTCCCGTCGCACCCGCACCCAGCCGACCGCCTCCGGACCGCCTCGGCACCGGCATCCTCCTAACCACACCAGGTCTCGTGCGCCGCTCCGCTGCCCGGACGCCCTGCCTCCCTGCCGGCTCACCCCGACGAGCCGCACCACCTTATGGCTTCCCACTGGCGCAGCGACTGCACCTCCGTCCCGGCCTGTTCTTGGTCTCTGTCGGCGCACCCACAGCGTCCACCCGAGGCGCCTCCCGACCTGGTCCGCCCGACCGTCGGCCTCCTCCGCTGCTCCTGGACGCCGCACCCTACCGCGGCCCATGCAGCCCCGGGCGCCCTCCTCGGCATGCCGCCGGTCCACCCTTCACAGCGCCGCTCCAGGGCCGTCGTCCAAGCACCCCGCTGGCCGCCTTCAGCACGCTGCACCGGCGCTGTCGGGCTTCACCGCACAGCCGGCCGACCCCAGATGTGGTCGCTGCCAGTCCAAGCTAGCCTTGCGGGCTGAGTTGCGGTCAGTCCAGACCGGGAGGTACACCTCATTGCCTCTGTTTGTTTTCTGTAGGACCAGATTAGCCTCGAAATGGCCCGAGCGGATTTGCCTGACTCGGAACCGGTATGGGCAGGTCCGACTAGCCAAAAATGGTCCTACATGGCATGGTATGGACTTGCGCGGGTTTGGCCCGACCCGCACAGGCCCTACAGTCGTATTTCGGGGACCGACCAATTAAATTAATCAAAATTGATTAAATTAATTAATTTTAATTTAGTTTTTTAAATTAAATTAATTAAAATTAATTTTGGTTAATAATTTTAATACCCGAATGAAAATTAATTCAATTTGATTATTAAATTGAATTGAGTTAAATTAATTTAATTTTGATATTAAAAAATAAATTAATAAATGGACCGATAATTAATTAAATTATTTGAATTATTTAATTCATTTAATTTAATTAAATAACTCGTACTTATTTAATGCATTTTAATTTTATCGCGCATTTTACCCACATTCTGGTTTTAAGCACCGATCCTTGTATGTTTGCATTTATTTATTTATTTAATTATTTATTTAACTGCGTGAGATGATTGTAATTAATTAAATAGACGATCTGCGCATCGTCTTTATTTTTGGTTGAAATGTATAAGGACCTACATGTCCAATTTACCTGATATACATTTATACCCCTTAGTCCCCCTCGCATGTGCGCGAGTACCTTTGTACTTCGGACGAAGACGGCGAACGATGTGGACCCAGCCATGATGAGGCAGTGTTCGTTGTCCAAGACGATGCAAGACGTGATGCGGACCCCGTCAAAACGAGGCGGTACTCCAAGACGTGACGTGGACCCCGTCAAAACAAGGCGGTACTTCAAATGCGAAGCAAACATACAAGACGAGGGCAAGCTGCATCAAAAGTCAAGCTTCGACTCAGGTATGATGTTCTTAGGTCATTTCGATGCTCAAGACCAATCGGGTAGTAGTTTACCTTTATGCATTTATTTAATATTTTATACATTTTAGAACAGCGGTAAAATACATAAAATAATAAATAATAAAATGCATAAAGAAGCGGCATATGTTTTTCTATTAAAGTACAAGTTTAATAGAAATGGATTAAATTCGTCGAGAGAAAAACACAAAACCCTCAAAGTAATATTAAGTCATTACGGCCTTCCGTCATTCAAGTTTGAACAAAATCGGGTGTTTGGGGTGTTCGTCATGCCATAGCTGAGGGTGCCTCTTACTACTGGGGAGTTCTTATTAGGGTGGTGGGTTGACTTAACTAAAATTGCAGGAAAAAAATAGTCATAGCTAAGCACGAATTTCAAATATAGTACAGACGCTTGTAATTTTAGAGGCAAACGTTGAGTAAATCAAGAAATGATTTTTGAAGCTGGGACTTCACTCAACAGATCAAGGAACCGCGAGTTAATGCGGTTGGCCAGCCAAAAGCCTACCTTGGACCCTCCGAGTAGTGGCATAGCCATAGCTTGTAGACTAGGTTCAGGGATCCTTGCCACTAGAATACTCAAGAGTATTCCAATTCTAGTACAGAGGGTTTTTAGAATTCGAAAAATTAGTGGAAGACATTTAAAGGATTAAATAATCAGTTATGTCTAAACTGGTAATCAGCATAAAAGTACAATCCGCTAAAGTTTATTTGTAGAAAATGGCAAGTAATACCACAAGTAAAACTGTGATAAATATTAGACAAAGTTAATGTAACTAAGCACGAATTTCAAATATAGTACAGACGCTTGCGCATAATATTACTATATCGAAATTCAAGGTGTTTGTGTCCCAACCTGTTAAGCCACCTCAGCAAGCGAGGGTGTAAAACTGCTTACAAGAGACTCATGAATTAAGCATATGATGGTTCTGTCATATTGCTATCATCAACGTTTGATGTTAGTTGTGGTCGCTACATCAAGACATGGATGATGTTACATGGAGTCTCATCTTCAAGAAGTTTCCAAAGGAGAAAGCGAAGCAAAATTTGAATGCGATGATTGCACTCGGTTTGTGTAAAGTGAAAGACAGTTCACAATCTTTCATGTCATCTCATTCTTATGTCTTTTACACCCAATTACTCTAATTTCGTTTTAGGATACAAACGAACGATATAGAGTAAGCGCTTCATTACCTTTAAGGTAATATTCGCCAAATAATAAGAATATTAAAGATAACATCATCTTTTGTTCTTATGGCGAATAAAATGAAAGACAGAGCGAAAAGGCCAATGGCAAATGCAACGCCAAAGGCACCTCCATTATGTCCTTCAAAGAAAAGTGATTGGTTATTTAACAGGAGGTTATTTGCGTCACATATTGAAATGAATTTATGGAAGTTTAAAAATGCAATACAAGAAGCAAACACCCGCTTCTCGTTCAGGTGTATTCATCAAATAAAAATATTGTTTTCTCACATACTTCTTTGGTATTAAATACAATATGTTTTTCACATATATGTATTGAAATATAATAACCAAGTATAGGAACATTATAAGAAGTAAAGTGTATTCTCCAAGCAGTTGAGAAAGGGTGATTCCTAAGTCATCGGTGAGAAACACATAACTTCTAATTGTCAAGTGATTGATTCAAGTTGAACAAGTTGTTGAGTAACCAAAACATTTATCTCATATGCCCTTTTGGTCATAATGAGACATTGTTCCAAGTTTTGGAATGAATATTGTTTGTGGTAACATACCCAACAAATAGTTCAAACATACTTGAATTAAAGACAATACATGATGAATATAAAATGTAGGACCTACTCAGTTGTGGCAAGAAGATTCTTTGTCAAGTAAAACTAAAAGTGGACGTCAAAAATATACCCAGTATGGTATTTAGGATCGGCACAGCTAAACACCTTTGGTATTATTGACATCTTTAGTTTAGACAAAGAAACCTTTAGAAATAAAGGTATGACACAAAGCTTCCGGGTTAATTCAACAAGAGAGTGAACTATTCCAAAAGGAAGCTAGAGGTAAAGATACTTCATAAGATTCCTTTAAATTATAAAGGAATGTAATAGTGAAGTATATGCATGGTCAGAAGATATGAGTTGCTTCGGATCGGCATGTCGAAGAATATCTTGACCAAGCAATCGTCGATCATGATAATGTAGCGTGGAGTAATTCTTAAACGCATGTTACCTTATCTACATCACCGTATTGATGTTCATAAGGAGGATCGATGATAAAGTCTTACATGTTTACATTGATCAACAAAATGTAGCGTGGAGCAATTCCTAAACACACATTTAATACATCAAAGTTACAATGCAAGTTGTATCAATGTTGCAACTTGCGGAAACTTCCATTATATTTCAAGATGTGCTTTGCAAATAACGGCGTGAACCCATAACCAATATGCCAACTAAAATGACAAATGGATATCATACGATTAATAGTATGATGAAAATCCATTATGCCATAGATCATGTGTTAGGATGCAAAAAGTTTGTTAAGATATAAACAAACATGCATCAAGCTGAACACATGGTGCATCTAAGTAATTATCCTAACAGTTGCTTAGGATATTACATAAATCCCTAAGATAGAAAAGATGTAGTCAAGTATTAGACTACATTTCTATATAAGGGTGCACATCTCTATTAGAGATAGTGGGAGCTGAATTGACGTGGACTTAGTCAATGCTCTAGATGCACAAATGGTTGGCATAAGAACAAGTTTCACAAGTTCATGTGGAAGAGACATGTTCCAGTGACACATACTGCGTAGGAAAGATGAAACCATGGTGATTGTTTTATATTCACCGTGGTCGGTGATAAATTATTCATTAAGAATAATAAATTCCTACAAGCAGTATATGGCAATTAGCTATGATTGACAAGACTAACTTAAAATTCAATAATGGATTCCATGTATCAAATTGCAAAGTGGCTTATTAATTGAATACCGCGGTGGGTATTCAAATGAGATGATACATGGATGGTTAAAGCCTGGTACCAATAAGGCTCAATTGTTATACCAAGTCGGTATGCCTAAATCCATTAGAATTTTTAATTGTCATAGCTAACTTCTAAGATCATTATATTGGTCATTGGATGTCAAGATCATCTTTCGTGGAAGGTGTCTATAAGACGCAACCATAAAGGGATGATGACATCATATAATGCCAATAAGGGTTGCAAGTTACTGAAATCTAGTTCTGGATTAAAGCAACCAACAAGATTTTAGAACATTCATTTTAAATGAATATTTGCCTTGTGTCTACCAAAGGTTAGTGGGAGCGCCAAAGTTTTCCAAGAGAAATATGTTCGGAAACAAATGGAAAACGGATCTTGATCTTACAGTTAGATAAGATCAGAATAAAAACAATTCTCCAATGATTGACTTAAAGAAGCAACCTATGTTCTAAGGAACAGGATCTACTGAAGTAGATCTAACGATTGCTTGGACCTAGTCAATCGTACATATAGTGACATTGTATTGAAAAATACAAGTTGGAACAATTCAAGTTCAGAATTGTTATCAATATCACATGGCATAATCTCTTTAGGATGACGTGTTTGGAACATGGGAAGAGACTAAAGTTGTGAGTTGAGTACCATACGCTTCAGCGATGGATCAATCACGTATGTCATGTTATGTACAAGAATTGATACTGCCAGAATATACTTTATAGTAGGCAGATATCAATTATGTCCAGGAGCACTGTAAGTGAAGCACTCAAAACTATCATCTTGTACTTCGGCAAGTATAAATGATATGTACCTGGTATTGAAGAAGAAGGTATACTAGTTTTTGTGGAACACAAACTAGTAATCCTTAGATCAATTTGATCTAGTATCGCAGTTAGGTTAAGGCAATGAGCGAGTCAAGCTCATAAAAGCCAGTGGTAGCCATATCTACAAATACCGAGTACGTTGCAGCTTCTAAGCTAGCTAAGAAGTAGTTAAATGCAATGATTTGCTCCAGTTCTTGGATTCACACCTAGTGAGAAAAGTATTATCATAATGTAAATTATGATATTCTTACGAGCCAAGTTGTCAAGTTATGACAATGGACAAAAGTGATATACTCGAGGATACCTTATCTTGAGAAGTTTTACTCAAGCAGATGAGGTCGCATACAGCGGATATGCCACGCACCGAAAACGTGGTAGGCCCAACAATTAAAGTCATTACTCAGCAGAAGCATGATCTTTATCATGTGAGTAGCTAACAAGTTTGGTTAGCAAGTTGGCACTAGTGCAAGTGGGAGTGTTAAAATAGTGGGTGCCCTAGACCCAACTATGCAGTACTTTTGATTACTATATCATGTGTAGAGTTAGTTATGCATGATGTCATCTTACCATTATAGTGTAGACTTTTCTGCATCCACTATTATAATAGTAATGTCCAAAGATTAATTGTCGTGTCGAGAGGTTATAGCAGATCACAAACTATAATGAGAACCTCGAGATACTATGATATTAATCTTAAATATATGTTCTATAGTTTAGATACGTCTTACTGACTGGACACAGTAGATGTTTGATTATCAGGTGTTGGGGCTCATAAGCATTGAGACTTCTTCTCATGAAGTTCGCACTTCGTGATCTCTAGTAGTGAGATCGTGAGGACAGACCCGCCAATAGAAACACCACATGTTTTGAGTGTCATTGGTTGTTCATATCTACGGACATGTGTATTGGTCTCCTGACCTGAGATCATTATCAATGTGTATCATTTCGTGGCGTACTTTGATGCAAGGCAAAAACCATGGTATTGAAATCGTGGCGAGGTAGCTTGTGTTGGGTGCGTTGTTGGTGGTATGACATTGGTTGAATGGTCAAAAAAGGATTTGTCGCTTCCAAGTTTAGAAAGTTATATATCTCAGGCCTGGTTGATCAGGATGGTGTTGCCTTCATAAGTCTTTGGCTAAAGCAGTAAAAAGGTAAATCCATCCAGATAGATCAACAAATAATAAAGCAAGAAAAGAGTGATGACGTAAGTGTGCGTCCTGTTTTATGAGATATTTAATGACAAAGATTATAGTACACAGTCAGTGTCCGTAGGTTGGTTGTCGTTGCTATGACAATCCTTATCTCTTTAGGGGTCATGATGGGTTGCTAGACTCCGCTCTTACTCTGTGGATTTTATTCACTGCTATTGAGATAAGGGTTTAGAGGGTCACACACAATAGCGTATTAAAGAATTCACTCTATTCAGTTGAATAGGTATATGGACATGGTGGGCCCTGCCACGGGGTCCGAGTGTTGTACAAAGTATCGATCACCAAAAGAATTAAATAAATTCATTAATATTCTAGTTATGAATATGTGGGATTGAATTTATTTAATGTATTTACAAGTTTAGTAAATACGAGATAATATTAATCGAACGAATATTATTTTAATATTCAAGGTTCGTTTAATATTAAGCGGGACAACGAGTCGAGTTAAATGGCTCTACGTAATATATTTTATATATATTACAAGTATGTGATAAAATAATAAATAATATTGGTGCAGTTTAGTTCGTCAAAATTATTTATTTAGTGGACGTTGAAATAAACGGGGGTCGGGGAACCCTACCGGGTATTTATCAACTCCACTATAAATATAGGAGGAGGTTCTCTCACATGTGTGGCTAGTCACTATTCATTCACTTTCATTGAATGAAAGTTGAGAGCCTCTCTCTCTCCTCCCGCTCTCTAGAGAGAAAAGCCCTCGATCCAAGAAGTTCGGATCAAGATCTCGATGCGGTGATCGTCTGAACGTCGAAAGCGCCGTCGAATCTCCATGCTAGCACCCAAAATTCGACGATCGACGCTCCCGTGGGTTTTTGAATCGCGTGTGGACGATCTAGAGGGTTCCTGCTTTGGATCCTTCAAGCGACGATCACCATCAACTACTTCCAGTAGACCGCGGCTTCGGATTTGAAACGGGTATGTTTTCTGTTTAAGTTTTTGTGCTCTTTATAATTTACACGAGATCCTCAGACCTTTCCGGAGCTCGAATCGTCGGCGTCGACAAGTCTCGTCGATCCGCCGACAAAAACTTTAAAATCTCCGGCCCACCAGCTTCCGCTGCGGGCCCCAAAACCTAACAGTTTGTTCTTTTCTTGCATACAAAACTTGTCATGGATGAGTAGTTATACATTTTTCAGCAATATGACCCGATTGATCACATCTTCCACAAACTTCTTCCAGACAATCAAATCGGTTCTTCATTGGAACATTTCTAACATCTTGAGAATTCACTTTTTCAACTTTCTGTAAGTTAGAAAAGCTACTCATTCTACTTTCACTATTTCTTCTGATCTGCTCAAAGTTTCTTCCAATAAAAACTGTTAAACCCTATTTTATTATTTTGGGTATTTCCAAGTGCCACATCAGAATACTCCTGTATGTATTCTGTTTTCTCAATCTATAAAAATAGGTCTCCACATCACCTTGAGGTAAGAAGATTTCTTATTCTACATGGTGTCAGGGAAAATCCCATCAAATTTTTTTCCACCTCCCGGCTCTGCCCTACGTGGCACCACCCCCCCCCCCTCCCGGGTCTGCCCTACGCAGCCACCCCCCCTAACAACTCTGCCCTACGCGGCCCCCCCAGCTCCCGCCTTCCGCGGCTCCCATCCCGGCGGCTCCCTCTGGCGTCGTCCCAGCGCAATCGACCCCACGGCTCCCTCTGACAGCTCCCTCCGGCGTTGCCCCTCCGTCGCGACACAACCCGGGCGCCCCTCCCTCCCGCAGCGTAGCTCTCCCCACCGCCGCCTCTCCTACAGATTCCAGGCGAGCGAACCTGTCGGCTCCTGCCTCTCCTGCTACGCACGGCCCCGCCCTCCCGTTCGACGCGGCTTCCAGCGCCACCTCCCTCCCGACGACAGCCCTCGGCGGACTCTCGATCCCGTCTCCTGTTGCGGCATCCCACGGCACCGCCTCCTCCCACGATCAGAGGCCCTCCCGCGACAGCGTCTCCCTGCGCGCGACGACCCCTGCGGCGCTTTCCTCTGGCAGTCCCAGCGACGACGGACCACCCTCGGCCCCCCCGTCCTGGCACGATCAGCCCCGCCGCGACTCCTGGCTCCATTCCCGACGTTCTACAAGCCCCATCGTCCACGCAGCTTCCCAGCGCTCACCGCCCTACACGGATTCCCGGAGCCCGCCCTCTCCTACGGCGGACCTCCCGCTGCGGTACTCTCCCGACGCGGCTCCACCCCCTTCCAGAGGTGCTTCCGGCTCCAGGTGCTGCCCGCAACTGCGGATTCCCGGCTTCAACCGGCCCCGCCTTCTTGCGACCACTCATCGCGGCATCCCGCTGCTCCTGACATCTTCGACAGTTATCTGACGCCTCCATGGCAACCTCTTCTGCTCTGCCCCAGATGATCACAGCTGCCACCCGCCTCCACCATTCATCAGCTTTTTCCAGATTTTAGTCAGCATATTTCTTTTCATTGTGAGTCTTGTTCATTTGTGAAACATCATCACACTTCATACATTCCTCGAGTGGATACAAGGGCCTCAAAACCTTTTGATTTGGTTCATTCAGACGTGTGGGGTCCCTGTACCATCTCGAGTCATTTGGGGTATAAATATTATATATCTTTCATTGATGATTTTTCGCAAATGACTTTGTTGTACCTCCTTCGAGAACGCTCCGAAGTGTTTTCCACATTCCAAACATTTTACAATGAAATTCGTAACCAATTTTCCATCTCTGTTAAATGTCTCCGCTCGGACAATGGGCGTGAATATCTCTCCATTCCCTTTCGGCAGTTCCTCCAGGCGAAAGGCATCATCCATCAAACCTCATGTCCTGATACACCCCAGCAGAATGGAGTGGCCGAGCGGAAACACAGACATATTCTGGAGACTGCTCGTGCCCTCCTCTTCCACCGACAGGTGCCTCTACTCTTTTGGGGAGATGCGATCCTCACTGCTACCTACCTTATAAACCGTCTTCCTTCTATCCTTCAGGGGGAGACTCCTTTTCGAGCTATATTCTCCTCTCTCCCTCCTCACTCTCTTCCACTTTGGGTGTTTGGATGCTTCGGTTATGTTCGTGACACTCGTCCCGGCCTCTCCAAAACTCTCTTCCAAATCTCTCTAGTGCATCTTCCTTGGTTATTCCCGCACTCAGCGCGGATATCGCTGCTTCTCACCGGACCTACGGAGGTATGTCATCTCTGCTGACGTCTCATTTGTTGAGAGCTCTTCGTTCTCTCTTCCCTCTCCTCATCCTGACTCTGTCATTGATGATTGTCTTCCTCTCATCATTCACTCTCCTCTAGTGTCTCCCCTTGCTGATACCCATTTTGGTAGGGTCTACTCCCATCGTCCATCAACTGTATCCCCCGTCCCGGACAATGACATCGTCGTCCCCGCTTCGTCCGACGCTCCTGCCCCGGCACCAGACGACTTGCCCATCGCACTCAAGAAAGGTTCTCGCTCTTGTCAGGATACTCCTTTATTTACATCTTCATACAGGGGTCTGTCAGCTCTGGAGGCGGTATTTATTCCCCGTGCAGTTGGTGATGCAAAATCTCACCCAAGGTGGCTAGCAGCAATGCGAGATGAATTGCTGGCTCTGGAAGAAAACCATACTTGGGACCTCGTCCCCCTTCCGACGGGCAAACAGGCGGTTGGCAGCAAATGGATTTACACAGTCAGGCTTAATCCCGATGACACTCTCCATCTACTCAAAGCCCGCCTTGTGGCCAAGGGCTGCGCGCAGACTTATGGTGTTGACTATTTTGATACCTACTCTCCAGTTGCCAAGATGGCCTCCGTTCGATTATCCATCTCTCTGATCACCCACCATCATTGGCATCTTCATCAACTGGATGTCAAGAATGCATTCCTCCATGGTTTTTTTGAGGAAGAGGTTTATTTGCAGCAGCCCCCGGATTTTGTGCCTCCGGCACCAAATCTCAAGTCTGTCGACTACGTCGCTCTCTTTACGGTCTCAAGCAGTCTCCTCGTGCTTGGTTTGGCCGCTTCAGCACCGTCGTCACTAACTTTGAGCTCCCTCGCAGCATGAAGGACCACACCGTGTTCTATAGAACGACATCCGTCAGCTGCATCCTGTTAGTCGTTTATGTGGATGATATCATCATCACCAGGAGAGACTCTGATGGAATCACCCACCTCAAGGGGCATCTTCACCATCACTTCCACACCAAGGATCTCGGCCTTCTCACATACTTCCTAGGCATTGAGATCTCCTATTCTCTGGACATCATCTTCCTCTGTCAAAGGAGATATGCGTTGGATATTCTGCAGGATGTTGGGCTGACACAGGTCACTACTGTGGACACTCCTCTGGAGCTTAGGGAACGGTCTCTCTATGACTCCTCGGAACCGTATTCACACCCAGAGAGGTACTGTCGACTGGTGGACAAACTCAATTATCTCAACATGACTCGTCCAGACATTGTCTGCGCTGTTGGCAAAGTGAGCCAATTCATGGAGCGTTTGACCACCTCTCAGTGGGATGTTGTCCTCCGCATCGCCAAATACATCAAGAGAGATCCTGTCTGTGGTCTTCGCTACTCCCACCATGCTCATCTAAATATTGAGGTCTTTTGTGATGTTGACTATGCTGGTTGTCTTGCTACCCGGAAATCTACTCCTGGGTTTGTCGTGTTCTTGGCAGGCAACCTCATCTCCTGACGCAGCAAGAAACAGACTGTAGTCTCCCGATCCAGTGCGGAGTCCGAGTACCATGCCTTGACCACCATCACCACGGAGATCATTTGGCTTCGATAACTCCTCCAGGAGCTTGGCTTTCCTCCGCAGACATCTGCTCACATCTGGTGTGACAATCAGGCTGCCGCCAAGATTGCTTCGAATCTCGTCTTCCATGAACGCACGAAGCATATTGAGGTGGACTGCCACTTTCTTCGCCACCACCTGAAGCACAATCATGTTAGCTTTAGCCACATCCCAACGACGAACCAACTTGTCGACATCTTCACCAAAGGCCTCTCAGTGGCTCGCCTGGCCTCGCTCAGTTCCAAACTGGGCATCCACAGCATCTGCGACCCTAGCTTGAGGGGGAGTGTGACTGGTCGTGTCTGATATCATCTTTCTTTTTGTGGGACTCGTGGTCCAAGCTGGTCCAAGCTGGGCATGTCCAGCTTGAGGGAGAGTGTTAAACCCTATTTTATTATTTTAGGTATTTCTAAGTCCCACATCGGAATACTTCTGTATGTATTCCGTTTTCTCAATCTATAAAAGTAGGTCTCCGCCTCACCTTGAGGTAAGGAGATTTCCTATTCTACAAAAACCACCAAATCTTGATTTTTTATTGAAGATCTTTCTTTGTAGAAACTTTGTTGAGGTTGATAACTTATTCCTGCACTAACAATCTCTGGATGTGGATCATCTTTCCTCCTGAGTGAGTTTTCATCTTTTGTAGATGAAGTAGGTTTCTCACATTCTTTTTTCACCCAAACTTTCCCAACACTTTTTCTAGAACCTGAAATGTTAGAAAAATCAGATAAAACATTATTTTTGGTGGGTGAAAATTCCATCTGACTCTTGATTTGAGCTCTCTCGGCAACTTTAGAATTCTCAGCTTTTATTTATGAAACTTTGTTGAAGTTTTCATTCATCTCTCTTAAGGTATTTTCGGACTCAAGAAGTTTAAGATTAAAACTTATTAACTTCTTCCTTAGCTGTCAATATCTTACTGAGATCTTCAATCATCTTTCCCTGTTCAGCAATTCTTAATTTGTAACTTAAGATCTCCTAAATGTATTCTTCCTCCTGCTTGATGACGCCTTTTCTTCTTTTGGCAACTTCTTCACAATCTTTCTTCATTACTCTGATTTCTTTCTTGAGAGTTCTATTTTGCTCAAGACATGCAACAAGTTTTGTTTTGAATTGTGACTCTAAATGATTCTTCACCACCTTCTTCACTATCTGAGGAATCTTTTGATTTCTCAACTTTTGCAATGAAGGTTCTAAATTTTTTTGAACATTCATCTTCCGAAGAATTGGTGTCAGTTGAGTCTGATTCAACTTTCTTACTCAGCATACTCCTTCTGTCTCCAGTGAACTTATATTTGTTGGATGACTTTTTTTCTTTAGAACTTTTGTTCCACTTCTTCCATCGAGGTTTTTCATCAGAATCGTCTCGATATTCTCCAACTTTTTTCTTGGCTCGTAGGATGTTATTTGTGCCAAGTTAACCCATGATGGGTCAAAGCAGACCAGAGTACATGCATCATGTTAGGCATGGTAAGAACTGCATCACATGACCATGGTTCGCATGAAATTCAACGACTCAATGACTTTTGGTGTTCCAAAAGTGAAATTTGAAGAGAAGGTTGTGAAAACTTGTTTGAATTGTTGTGACCAAGCGGTGAGAAATGGGATTATCCAAAAGAAATGGATAAAAAATCACTCAGACGTAGTGCGGAGTGAAATTTTGTAATGATGACCAATTGGGTGATTATGTAGTTTTAAATGGTTTCTTTTATCCATCATAAAACTATGCCACCTAGAAAAGTTCATGTCGGACAAGGACGAGGAGCGGTGAAAGAATGGTTGGAGAAAACCAAAAGTATATTCTTGATTTTACAAACGCTTGAAACCTCAAAGGTTGAATTTGCATCTTATTTGCAGGAAGGGCCGGCTATAAAATTGTGGGAGTCGATGACGGAAGCGGGAGTCCATAAGGATTTTGACTACAAGGGTTTTCAGAAGATCTTTAATGATCAGTATTGTCCCAAAAGGTTAAAACTAGATAAATGTTACAACCCAATCTTGAGGGTTTCGATGAGATCTGTGGTTTGCGACCCAGAAAGAGGGTGGATCATGGAGCCGACGATGAGGAGTGAGCGTCCCCTAGGCCACGCATGGCAGCCGATTGGTTGGAAGTAGATCATTTCGCAGACACAGTCAAGACCACGATCCTGCATGCATGAGGGCGTGCATGGAATGGTGGTGGAAGAATGTCACGACCCAATTATGGAAGTCTCGCCCCACACCACCAAGAACGTCAAGGTTGCGGTTCATATGATTTGTCCTTATATAAGATATGGAAGTTTCCCCGACAATGTGGAGGATGGTGTGTGTCAGTCCCGACACCACCGTGGTTGAGAGTTGGGGTCACTCTCCTGATGAGTTCATGGCAGGACGAAGTCAGCCTCACATCATTTGAAAAGTTGGACGACTGAACCCCGCCAACAATGTGAAGGATGGTGTGTGTCAGTCCCGACACCACCGTGGTTGAGAGTTGGGGTCACTCTCCTGATGAATTCATGGCAGGACGAAGTCAGCCTCACATCATTTGAAAAGTTGGACGGCTGAACCCCGCCGACAATGTGAAGGATGGCGTGTGTCGGTCCCGAGACCACCGTGGTTGAGAGTTGGGGTCACTCTCTTGATGAATTCATGGCATGACGAAGTCAGCCTCACATCATTTGAAAAGTTGGACGGCTGAACCCCACCCGCCAAAGAGGGGGTCAGGGTAACGCACGAGCAATCCGCTGTGCTAAGACGCTCAGCCCGTGACAAGTGGTGTCAGAGCAGGTCGCCCATGCGGCACCTCGACCCCCTCCTCAGCGGGCGGGATTCAACCGTCCAGCTCTTCAAATGATGAGAGGTTCACTGGTTTCGTCCTACCATGGACTCATCAGGAGAATGACCTCAACTCCTAACCAAAGTGGTGTCGGGACTGACACACACCATCCTCCACTTTGTCAGGACAACTTCCATCTCTTATATAAGGACAAACCACATGAATCGCAGCTTCGACGTTCTTGCTAGTGTGGGACGAGACCCCCATGTTTGGGTCATGAGATAAAGCTCAGGAATTTTTGGATTTTGAGCAAGGAAATATGTTTGTGATGGAGTATCCGCCAAAGTTTGTTGATTGGTAACGAACGAGAACCTCAAGGCATGAAGGTTCAAGATGCGGTTGCGATAGGAGATATGATCAATGATTATGTTGCTCAAATTACCTACCTACACTGAGGTAGTTGGAAGGGCAGGCAGCTACAGCAGAGGCGAACATGGAAGACATAAAGAACATGAGCCCTTTTCTTCCTCATTCAGGTGGGGAAAAAAATCTTTCAGTGATCAGAAGAGGAAGCGGAAAAGAAAGCACAATCATCTTCTCACTTCTCCAACGAGAGGAGCCCACTAGAGTTCTTTCAGTGCGGTAGAGTGGTCCATACTTCTAGTGTGGAAAAGTGGGACATCAGAAGTATTGTGGGAGATTATCACAGACAAGTAGCCGTGAAGCATCCAACCTAGTGCAAGAATTGAGTACGCAGATTGATGGGTCGAGACAGACTGAATCAGAGACTCATGGCAGAGTGGGGAGACCATGTCCGGAGGAGAGGTTAGCACCTCAAAAGAATTAAGGGAAGCTCTTCGCAGCTGAGTAAGTATCGGAGTAGGAAAAGGCTAATGCAGGTCCTTACACGATGAGAGGTACTTTGATTATTTTTGTATTGTTTGATGCTAGAGCATGGCATTCATTCATTTTTGCACCATTGGTTGGTCAATTTCTGTGGCTTATACTACGAAAATTGATACTCCACTGGGTGAAAGGAATGAGAAAGGGTTTATGTGTTCACCCGGCACAATTATGATTGATAATGTGGAAATCTACTGTTACTCTCAAGTAGTTCATCGGTGATTATTCCAATCACTAAACACGAGTCTATTGGCTATTGCCAGCAGTTAATCTCGGTAAGTTGTTAAAATTTTATCATCTAATGTGTAAATTTTATACGATATCCTTCTTTTGATCCATTTCATTTCGAGTGTTTATATCGTTTCCACTGCTCTTGGATCGCCACTAAAAACCCAACAAAAAGAAACTCAATCACGAGTCTACTAGCAGTGATGTACGGCAATTAAATGAGAAATAATGGCATTAAAAGCAAAAAATGAACTTCCAGCAGAGTTGAATGAAAAACCTGGACTTTTGATGCTTGTGCTCCATGACTCAAAATCATCATCGACGCTGCAAGCACAAAAAAAAAAGAAAAAAGAAAAAAGATTAGCAATAACAAAGAAGCCCCAAGGGTTGGAAGGTGAATAAGACTGATGGCTTTAAAGTGATCTGTTGCAGAGATTTTTATTTCAAGGACAAAAGGTACGACTGCATTCCGTTGATGAAGATGTTTTCTGTTTTTATTTTTTAAAAATATTTTTTTAAACCTGTAAATGTTTTGAAAATTGGAGGGAATTACTAAATGTTTTATGTTTCCATTAATATAAACAAACACATTTTCTAAAATATTTTTGAAAAATGAAAGCAGAAAAATGTTTCCATGAACCAAACGTAACAGAAGCATCTCACAAGTGACATAAACTTTTCTCAGCACCAGACAGACTGGCAGGATTTTAATTCAAGTATGATCCCAAACAAAAGAAAAACGGTCACATTAAACTCAACTGAAAAACAGTAGAAATTACCTGATATTCCATTCGTTATCGATATGAATTGGGTTTTCATTTGCTGATAGATTTTCGGCTTCCATTTTTTCTTTAGCTTCAGCATCACGAGCTGGCTTCACCATCATGTATCCTTTCTGCAGAACAACGGTTCACCCATCAGCGAACCAACTAACCTAAAATGGCAAAAATCAATTTTTTGAGATCAAAAGGGGTGAAAAAGAAATTTACCTGTCGTTCCAGACAAGCTGCATTTGTGCATTGAGGGTTTGGCTTCATTTCCATGGTCGGGAAGTAGTCTTTGAGAGCATTATATCCCTGGAAAATAAGGAGAACATGGTCAAAAAGCAAGCTCCGTTGACTAACATGCAGTTGATCGCTTCTCGGAAATATTAGATTTAAATTTATCAACCTTTTAATACAATAAGAAGTCTTAAGCCGTCAAATCCTATCTCCGTAATGACAAAGAGCATACGGCAGGATCCATTAACGCTAGGCATTTGGTGGTGAGAGAAACAGACGGAGCATAAGAGGAGAGGATTTACCAAATATGGAGATACAGTTCCAAACTTTAGCAAAAACTTGAGGGTGTTCTGAACCAGAAGCCCGGCAACAACTCCCTAGAAGAGACACACACACTGCTGGATGATAAAGAAATGGAGGGAACTGAGTAGCATGCCGGAAAAAAAACAATTCAAGATGATAATCCCCCGGAGAGGACCCCCTGCAGGCCAAGGCCCTATATAAGGCTCAGAATTGGCACCTCAGAATCGGTACCTCGTCCTTTGGAGCATGTCCGCTGACCTTGATCCCCCAGAGAGGACCCCCCCCCCCCCCACACGGGCCAAGGCCCATGACAACCAACCCTAT
The DNA here is from genome assembly GCA_963277665.1 of Viscum album. Classification (NCBI taxonomy): domain Eukaryota; kingdom Viridiplantae; phylum Streptophyta; class Magnoliopsida; order Santalales; family Viscaceae; genus Viscum; species Viscum album. The sequence goes on along the minus strand of OY728147.1, from coordinate 1,945,355,297 downwards.
ATCAAGCTCAGAATCAGTACCTTGTTCTTTGGACCATGTCAGCTGGCCTTGATCCCAGGGCAAGCCCTGAAGGATACCCAGTAGATAGAGGAGCAGCCAACGGGACTCAAAAATGCTGATTTTTTTTTTCCATTTCCAGTTTCAGGTGAATGCTTTCATTTTTTAAAAAAATTGAACATGGAAACATGTTTGGTATCAAAGAACAGAATAGTTCATCAGGTTTCAAAAAAAACAATAAAAAAGTGTTTATAATTTGATTTTACATTCCAATCATCAACTTATACCAAAAGAAAAATAAAGTCACAAATATTAAAACTAAAAAACCAAACATAAAAAAACGAATATCTGAACTGAATTTTAAAATCCCAAAGTCTCACCCTTAATAAATTCAATAACATAAAACCCTCAAAATCTTAAACGTTAAATTTAATTTCTTGAACTCTGAAACCTTAAAACATAAACAATACCACGTAAAACATTAAATTATAAAAACAGGGAACTTCAATCCGTTGCTCAAAATCATAAACAATAATCCTCTAAACTCAAAATATTAAAATAAAATATCTTTTAACTCTACCGCCTTGACACATTAAAATCCTAAAATTTAAAATCTCACACACTTGATTTTTAAACCATAAAACCATTGTTTTATTTTAATGTTTGTTGATGCCTAAAATTTTGTAATAAATTACATTTCATTTACCACACATTTCCTAATATGAATCAAATACATTATTTTTAAACGTTAATATTGATCTTTAAATTTTTAAAAAATTTATGATTTTGATTGTCGAAAATTATCTAAAATTAAAATTCAATAGCAATATTCACCCTTCTCAAAACATAAATAAATAAATAAATATATTTATTTATTTATTTATTTATATTTATTTATTTATTTTTGTGAAAAAATTAAATAAATCTTTTATAATAATCAGCATAATACACTCATGGGCATACATAGAGTTTATTTTAAAATATTATATAAAAATTATACCACCATTATCAAACACATTTCCAGGTTTTCGTTTCTAAAAAACGAAAACTGAATATTAAAAACAGAACACGGAAATTCAAAAAAAAACTGAAATTCAAAACTGAAGGAAAAATCAAACAGACCGTAGTGTTCAAAGAAATGGCTACAATGCATGCATTAGTTACAAACAGGTGCATGAAAAACAACCACCGGGGCAATAAGAACAAAAGAAATGATTAATGCCACATTGTTTTGCACCAAATTCTATGCTGATCATCTAGCAGAACATGACCCTCTCCTCATCAGGATAAAATATAAATGGAAGAAAGATGGCGCACAAAAGAAATTGTTACCATTGTGGTAGGAAGAGATGCAGCACAGACCCCTTCACGTTTAAGTGTTCGTTCATCTACTCCAGATGCAACAACCTTTGGGGTAAATAACATGAAACATAGAGTGGCTAAGTTAAAAATTATTCAAGAAAAATGCTTCTAATCAAAACTATGCAAATTGCAATGTCCCCATGATTCAGAAACTTGAATGAATGAACCCACTAGTGGAGGCGCACAAGCAAAACATGCTGTTTCTCCAGGAATTAACAACTGTATATGACCAGAAACGGCATTTTCAGATACACCTGCCCAGAAATTTCATGTGCATAAATATGGTTTGCTTGGCCAGATATTAGATGTCCAAAAAGATTTTTGCACATTAAAGTAATTACAAAAGAACAGTGCTGCTTACCAGATTCCATCCATGTATGGTTGAGCTCATTGCAAGCCTAGTAAATTACAATTAACTTAGTTATGGTATTTCCAATGCAAAAGACCTGTTTAAATCTTTAATTTAAATCCTTAGGTATATAATTATGCAGTTGACAAACAGCAGCCAGTGACAAAAACTTAAAACCCTAGTAGCAATGGCAGATTTGTTACCTGGTTGACAGCCATCCTTGCTTCATAGTTGTCTACACAACTTAATACAAGATCCACTCCACTGCCTTCTTTACTTGTCTGGAAAGTTTTGTTTTTCAGACTTGACATGAAGGTTTCAAATCCTAGCACTGTTGTGATGTTCAGCATATAGCTCTGATACCATATGAATTACAAGATGTGGAAAATAAGAAACAAATTGAAATTGGCAGATAGAAAGCAAGCTAAGATCGGTTATCTGTGAAAGTAGCTGCAATGCTAACTAATCAATTACATTGTTTACGATTGAACTTGACACTTCTGCATATGCCCCCAATTACAAAGACTGAAAGTGGTTAAGTGAAACAAAACAGAAACCACGATTAGCTTAAAATATTCCTAAAATGAATGACCATTACGACTGAAATTATCAAGTATAAAGTGGTCTGTTCAGCTTGAAACTTTGTGTTGTGGTATCTAGCCATTATAAATCAATTAATGTGCAGATATATGGCAGGAATTTTCCTAGCTGGCAGACATTATCTTCAGTTCATTCATGCTCTATGAAATATCATTACCACAGAATTTCACGGAAAGATAAGATTATAAATATAAGGCGGCTTTGATTGGGAGTCAGTAAAGCTTTAGCAGAGAACCCTTCACTGGGAAATGCAGAATCAACAAAAATTGTACAGGGATTTCAGGTTAAAGAACTGGATTTGATTTATTAGGCAGCATAAATTGAACTTGTCGGGGATGGTAAAGTGGGGTTTGGCCCAGGCGACTAAAAAGATAGTAATTTGGTTAATGCTTCGATAGATGTGAATAAAAAAATACAACTGAAAATCCACACCCTCATAGAACATAAATCTCATCAACTTGAAAAATGCACACTCAAGATGATGAATACACTGATTGGTACCATATATCAATAGTGGCAAAACAGAATTAGCGATTTACTTAGCATATCTGGTGAAGGTACAAAAAATAAAAAATTCCTTCCAGTTACCTCAAGAACAACATCAGGATTAATATCTGAAAGAGTCTGGACAGCAGCATCTGTCTTTGTCATGCCAACCTAATTTAGCAAGACAGGGTACATTGGTTACTGGCATGCTGTAATAACTCTCCACTTCTTTCTATAAATCATTAAAATATTCAACAAATTGGATGCTAAAGAAATAGAAAAATAAATTACTAATTTCTGCCACATTATATATGAAGCGTATATTAACAAAGATGAAAGGGTATTATAACATGGAGGAAAACCTGCTCTGGCCGAAAGAATAGTCTATTCATATTAGCTAACTCCACTTTGTCATAATCATACAACAAAAGACGGCCAATACCACACCTTGTTAGCATCTCAGCTGCAACACTCCCCACGCCGCCAATGCCCTAGAACATCACAAGAACAAAAATAAACATACGAAATGATGCTTCATGCACTATCAAAAACAGCAAACGCTGCACACAAAGCACGTGACATAATACACTTGTGGTCAATATTTCAATGATGCCAAAAACCACCAAGAAGCAGTCACTGCTTATAATTTCACCCCAAATTTCAAAATGCATAAATCTAATCCCGTCACAATCAAATGTGATGCATACTGGAATAAAATGCATACTATGATGCCTGGTATGATTTGTGAAGAGTTCAGGTTTATTGCAAGGATCTTTTTTTTTCATATTGTAGAACTAGGTATGGAAATTTGTGTCATCCAAGTGTGGTCGACAGATTTAGTTATAGAGTAATACAAGCGGGAAGATATAAAATTCTAAATTCAAAATAGGCGGGATAGGATGAGCTAATCCCATACTAAATATTCCCAACACTACCGCTCAAGCTGGGACATATATATTTAACATGTCTAGCTTGATACATAAGAATTGAACACAAGCCCCAGGAATCTCCTTTGAAAAAATATCTACAAGATGATCTTCAAAGCGGACATGAATGAGTGAGGATGCCATTCTTGAGTGTAAAATTATCATGCATTTTATTTTACATTAGAGTCAAACCTCTTCATTCTACCACTGAGTTTTAACATTTAAAACCTGTCAGTCTAGCCACAGAGCAACCCATGACAAAGTCCTCGTGATTGATGCATCCTTATGACTCTATGAAGTGGAGATACTAGGAAATCATGAGCCTAAGGAAATCATGCATACTCTTGAGAATGAGAAAAACTTAGTTCATAATGTCTTGAGTGAAGGGGGATATATTTCTAGAGAAGTAGGTACAAAATACACATGAGAATTAACAGGAAATTGAATTAATTTTTATGACCGGTGAGGAATTAGGAAGTTGAAATCCATGTAAGAAGGATGATATTTCCAAAGTAGTGAGAATTGACAAATGTTGCCCTTAATATCTTGAGAAGTCTATTTTGACCTTGATATAAAATGATTGTCCAAGAGTGCAATGTTTAATTGTGGGAGAATTGACGTAACTTATATTTTCATTATTTCTACTTTGTAATTCAATGATTAAATTCCCACCATTTTATCATTTTAAGGGTAATTATCACATATTTAGATTATAGGCATATTTTGGACTTTATGGTGAAAATGACCTAAATTCTAATCTTTGGTGCTTTTATCTTTATTCTGTTATTATTCTTTATGGCCAGACCTTAATTTTCGAAATTTGATGATGGTTCAGGAAGTCCGGAAGTTAACATGCAACTTCCAAAAATTGGCTAAAGGAATCAGATTTGACAAAGGGTTGAACGATGCATAAGAGTCATTATGGAGCAACTGAGGAAAAATTGGCAAAGTACCCGAAGAGGAGCACAAGGGATGTGTAAGGGTCATGTACTCTTACCCATAGTTTTCAATCTCGGATCGCGGCGCGACGCGGCGGGGCCCCATAGCGGGATAGCGGCAACACGGATCGCGTCGCGACCGCTTTTTTATCCAATCGCGGGATAGTTAAATTATAGAATTTTACAAACATATACGTTGAAAAATTAAACACAAAACATAAAAAGTAAAAACACATTCAAATTCATACTTAAAAACATTCATAAATTCATCATAATACATCAAACACATGTCTCATCCAATTATTCATAAACAACAATGAGAACATCCAAAGTTCAATTCAATCGTCTTCTTCATTTTCAAGATCTTCCATTTCTTCTTCACCTTCACTTTCACTATCGTCACTTTTATAAATCTCCTCTTCATTTGCTTCCTCATCATCATCATCATCATGTGATTCATGTTCATTGTCTTCTTCTTCTTCAATAACCATCCTTGTTTTTCCTTTAGAGCTTGAACTTGAAGCATGGGTAGCTCCTCCTCCTTTTGTTTTCCTCCTTGTATAATGAAAAGGTTCACCGGCCCCTGTGGCTTCCTCAACTAATCTCCAAGTCATGGTGTTGTCATCCTCAAACACCAATTCATCTTCACCGCCATCTTCATCACCATTCATTTGCCCTAAAAACCACTCACTACTATCATCATCAACATTCTTTAAGACAATGGGATCAATGACATCTTTGGAATCAAACCGGTCCTTCAAAGTTTGGTTGTATTTGATGAACACCAAGTCTTGCAACCTTTGATGCTCTAGCCGACTTCTCTTTTTAGAATGAACCTGTTTTATGAAAATTAAAAAAAAATATTGAAATCACTAATCAAGTTTAAGCTTAAATGAAACTTGAAAGCGAGTTTAGAATTGATACTAAGTTACTTACATGCTCAAAGGCACTCCAATTCCTCTCGCATCCCGATGAGCTACATGTCAAGCTCAAAACTTTGATGGCAATTGTCATCAAAGATGGTGTTCCTCCTTCATAATTCTTCCACCATTCAGCTGCAATTATTATTTATTAGCATTGTTTTGTAATGATCTAAAATTAAGGATCATGTAATGTAATTAAATAATCAAGACAAAAATGAACTCTTACCAGGAGCTATTGTACTCCGTTGTCGCATGCAACCTTTCCCACCAAAGAGGCCTTGTGCACTTCTATATGTTGTCAATTCTAAACAAGCCTTGTCTTCCTCATCAGGGCTAGGAGACAATCTCTCTATACAATCATATAAGTCTTTCATCACCTCTGTATCTCTTTCAATACTTAGATTTCCATAGAAAAATTGAGGATTCAAATAATAACCCGCCGCATGCAATGGATGATGCAATTGAGAATTCCATTTTTCATCAATTATCTCAAATATATCCTTAAACTTGGTTTCGTCATTCTTGAAAAACTTCTGAATTATCTCTTTTGCCCTGTTCATAGCCTCATAAATGAAACTCATTGCGGGTTTCTTCTCATTATCAACCAATCTAAGAACTTCTACAAGAGGTCTCATAGCCTTGAGGCTATAAACAACATCATTCCAAAATGATGGCATCAATACAGTGTCGGCAGCATGCTTTCATTTTGTTTCTTTTGAATTTTTGGATCTCAACCACTCTTTAGAAGTTAACATCTTTCTGAGATTATTGTTTTGCAAATACAACCTTTGTAAAGTTAAAAAGGTTGTAGCAAACCGAGTAACTTCATATCTCACCAACTCAGTTTTGTTGGTGAACCTCCTCATAATGTTCAATGTCAATGAGTGGTTGTAAATAAAAGCCACAAGCTTAATGCCTCTTTCTATGACCCTCTTCACCCTACTAAGTTTGCCAATGTTTTCCAAAATTAAATCAAGACAATGTGCAGCGCATGGAGTCCAAAATAAGTGTTGTCTCTTAGCCATCAACAACTTGCCTAAAATCATACAAAATCAGTAACAAACAATTAAATGTTTAAGTTGTTAACTGAATTGATAATATTGAAATGAAATGGAAGCACTTTTAAAAATTAAAAAAACAAAAGTTTTTATTACAGGCTAACTTGAAATTGCTTCCATTGTCCGTAACTACTTGCACAACCTTTGATTTTCCGATCTCATCCACAAAATCATCCAATAATTTAAAAAGCGCTTCTCCTGATTTCATATAACTTGATGCATCAACACTTATTAAAAACATTGAACCGGTTGGACAATTTACCAAGAAATTGATCAAGGTTCTTCCTTTCTTGTCCGTCCAACCATCGGACATGATTGAACAACCATAGTTTTCTCGTTCAATTTCATGGCCCTTCAACAATTCCTCTGTATACTCTCTCCTTTTTAAGAAGAGAAACTCGGCACTCATGATAGCTTGGAACTTTCAAGTGTAGTCCATATTGTCCAATTGCTTCCACCATTATCTTAAAGCTTCTTGATCGAACAACATTAAAAGCAATTCCATTTGTGCAAAGGAATCGCTCTATGTATTGCACCGTTCGATCTCTTAATTGCTTGCTAAAAGCATCTTCAATGCTTTTTTGCTTTGCATCCTTGACTACTCTTGTCGGATCTTCCATGAACATTGCATCAATTGGCCCTTTCACATTTTTCACTTTGTTGGAACGTGATGAGGCACTTGATGCGTAGCTTCTTTTTGTTCTACTCTTAACATCATGGATTTCTTCAAGCTCTTCCTCCATATCCTCATCAATATCATGAATATCATTCATATATGTTGATTTGTCAGTTTTTTTCTTTGTTAGCGCTGCAAGAAGCTTGTCTTTCACTTCTTGAGGAGTCTTCCTACACTTCTGAACATTTCCCGACAATCCCATTTGATGTTATTTAGCTCGAGTAATGCCCCACCATTGGTCACCATCATGCAAAAGTCACATGTGACTTTCTTTTTATTGTTGATGTCTCTTGAAGAATTCCACTACCAAGCAATATCTAAATTTTTCCTTGAGGCTTAGCCAATGGTGGAAAAGATTGTACCGTTGTAGCATCAGTTGGTGCAATAGATGAAGTCATAGTAGCTGTAGAGAAGGCAAGGCAAAAATAGTAGAAAGATGGGTTTAAGATACTTGTTTGACACAAATAACAAACAAAAAACAGATGTTTGGATCACCGAAAAAAAAGGTGGTTGAACGAGCAGCAATTGACAGGAGGAAGGAAGAGGAGCAGCGCCTGGAAGGGGAGTCGTGCTTGGAAAAAAAAGGTGGTTGTTGCGCACAGTAGTGACAGGAGGAAGAGTCGTGCTTGGAAGAGGAGCCCCGCCAGGAAGAGGAGCAGTGAAGGAGCCGCAAAGCAGTGACAGGGCCTAAAAAAAATAGGTGTTGTACAGCAAGGGGGGCGATGTCACTGCACTAGGAGGAAACAAGCGGTGTACAGCAAAGGGGGGCGGCGTCGCTGCACTGGGAGGAGGAAACAAGAAGGGTTTCATTAGGCGAGCTGAGTTGGACCGGTTACGAAGCAAAAAAAAACGACGCCAGAAGAAGTCGCGGCCGCGCCGACCGGGATCGCGGCGGAAGCGCGACGGCCGCGATAGCGCGGCGCGATCGCGTTCCGCCCGCGATCAGCCCGCCTGAAGCGGCTGGGCGCCGCTCCGCACCGCAACGGCGCGATTTGAAAATTGTGCTCTTACGTAAGAGTCATTTTGATGATGCGTAAAAATAAATGAACAGACGCTGAGAAAAAGTTTCAAAGTGAACACTCTTACATATGGAAACGTAAGTCGTTCTATGGATACGTAAAAGCAATTCATGCGGCGACCCTGTATACGTAAAGGTAAATGCCTTTGTTGCGGGGATGAAATGGTTGATACGTAAGAGTAATATACCTTGTCGCTGGGGAGAAGAAACCCGATGTGTAAAGGTCAGCACTCCATACATGAAGGTTTGTCCTTTGCGAAATCAGAAGAGCAGACCACATCGTGGCAACTGCAGTCACAACGTGGGGGAATGAAACGTGCTGAGAAATAGAAACTTTTAAGAACCACACCGTGATCAGAACCCCTTCATGGTGTGAAACATTTGAAGATATTTGTTGTAACGTCCCCGACCCGGGAGCCGCTAAACCGGTGCCTCGAGCCGAGTCATCACATGACCTCAAACACGTCTCCCCGTACGCCAGAGGTTGCCGACTAGCGGTAAGGATCTAACAAGCCATGTTGGGAGACTATGCCCTCTTTACCAGAGTAGGTCACAACAGTTAGCAACATAAATAGCGAAAACAATATGTAATAACCAATAAACATACATAGCCAAACATCTCCCAAAACTGGGTACAAACCACAAATCAACGTTAATCATGTCATCTCATGCTAATAGTGCCAAAATGAATGATACCCAAAATAAAGACAACCAGCTGAATCCCCACAACAGTCCTGTCTCCAAGTCTGGATCCTTATCTATGCATATCCCAAGCCCGACTCAACTCCCTAGCACCGAGCCCATGCCCTTATCCGAACCTGCAACAATGAAGTCTGTCCGGGTACCCAACGCGACCCGAATAGGGTGTGAGTACAACTCAGTAGGTCACCACCAACGGTGTCTGCAAAATATTTAGTCTAAACAGATAGTGCATGCAAGTACGAAGTAAATGGTAAGATAAACAAAAGGACAACTCGGGTGCCATTAGATAACCAAGTACACTTACTCCTTTTCTATCTTTAATTACCATTTTCATCATTTATACCGTCTTCATTACTTAATCCCTTTTCATCAAGTGTTCCATGGGTTAGGCACATACATCATCTACACATGGGGCTAAGGCAATCAATCACTATACATAAGAAAATAAATCAAGCCCCTATCTCACTAGGGATAATACATCACAACATCACAATGTCCTCACCTCGAAGCCTCGATCCGAGTGGGATGCAACCGTTAGGGGAATAGAGCTCTGTCCCCTTCCCTAACCCGTGCATTGTGGGTGGAATTAGAGCATCAGTCCAACTCAACCCGTGGGAGGAGCCTCGGTTCTTTATCCCACACCTCAAGCCATGTGCACATGCGTATTCATCCATTCACCACACACAAACCATATCAAAACCAAACACAACCAATACATATAACAATCATAATCCATAACAATCAACATGAGAATTAATACTATGTCATAACCCATTAACATATTTTTTATTTACATTACAGTCGTTTAGCCCAATTTCCATTCTCATGCCTTAACCTATCAAGTATATTCAACAATTCTCATACATTAGCCAATATTCACCAACTACCATACATTAGCCCATTTAGCCCATTTATCATTTCACAAGCATTTGCCCACTTATGCATTTCAAGTACAATTCTTATATCACATAGCACAACCACTCCACTGCCTTCAACCCATTAGGTATATCCCATAATTCCCATGTATATATTAACCCTTTTAAGCATTTCAACACAATTCATAAGCCATTCAACACAGTCTCAATTCACCCAATTAACCCTTTTTCAAGCCACACCAAACAACCCTTATGCCACTATCAAAACCTAGGCACTAACTAGGTTGTCGCAAGTCAACTCTACACTTAACTTCACCAACCTTTAGGTTCGGGAATGCCAACACACCCCATGGGTGGCCCTAAATCATTCTAATCATCCTCAACGCATCCCACCGGGATTATGAGGGGTCTAAATCATTAATTAGCCAACCATTTTAGCGAATCTTACTCAAGGTAACGAATGCACAACAAGAGGAAAGCGAGATCTTAACACACATGCACAAATCTATAACAAAACTATAGGATATAACTTGTAGAACCTACCTCGAATCTGATGATGAACGCACTCTTAATCGTGGCATTGGATCCGGATCCAAACACCCTTTGAAGCCTCAACTTAGATTCCACCGAAAAAAGAGGGTTTTTGAGCTTTGAAAGAAGATAGGAGAAACCACAAACCCTAATCCGAAAAAGAGAAGCAAAGGATGCGATAGACTTACCCGGAGCTTCGATCCGCAACCAACGGCGCTCCAAACGGCTTAGAAACGAAGGAGATCGACCCCTTAGAAGCTTGGGTCGAAATTGGGCGTCTCTAGGGCTGGAGGAAGAAGAAATGGGTGAGAAATTGGATGGGGATCTTAAAATCCCGTAATGCCAAAACTGTAATTTTTCCGACTTTTAATGGGTCGCACGGTTTATCCGCACGGTTTGTCAAACCGTGCGCAAACAGTGCGCAAGCCATTGTCCAGGGAAGGTGAGGTCGCACAGTTACCTGGAAAGCTTCGCACGGTTTACAAATCGTGCGATATACCACTATCCAAGACTGCACGGTTTGTCTGGGAAGGCCGCACGGTTTCCTTAACCGTGCGCCAATCGTGCGCTTTGCACAGTTTGCCCCGGTTTTCCTTCCGTGTCCCGAACCCTGGAACACCCATGAGGCTCCCCTTACTCCCAGAAAACATTTCATTAACCAAAAATAAGAGATTAAAACCAAGATTTAAACAATACATACCTTCACGAAGATTGGGATCTTCCATTTGTTGTGCAGTGACATGAATTCCAAGATCTTCACCCATTTAAATATTTCCAAATCTTCTGTTGATTGTGTGCATTAAATTCAAGGGAACAAGATCACGTGGGAAGAACTGAAGATCATGGAAAGAATTTCAAAGAATATTAAAAGCTTGTTGCAAGGGTGGAAGGAAGAGATTGAAGAGCCACGCACGCGAGGAAGCCATTCCATGCATCAGTCGAGAACTGCCAAGGGCACTGTTGCTTATTTAAATTAGTTTCCCACAATTGTAAGAGTCTTCTTCCACACCCGATAGTTTCAGAATTCGCAACTTGGTCTTCGGCCTTGCAAACTAGATTAGGGTTTACTGTTTGTTTTCATTCTGTAATCGTTTTCTGCACTTTTAATATAAGTATTTTCGCTCTCTCCTTTCTATCATTTTCTCTTGTGTTCTTCCACCATATCTCTAATACCCATGATGGTGAGTCGTTAACCGGAGGCTTGGCCTTGGGGGAGGATCTCTCGGTGTTACCAAATCCCAAATCTGTATTTCTCAATGCTTTTTTCCTGTTTGTAATGAGCCTCCGGTCAGCCACTATAATGCACTGGGAAAAAAATTATTTTTGCACACCTTGCGACGGTTGTATCACACTGTAAATCAAAAGCAATTTTACATAGACAATAAATTGCACAGGAAATGTGGGGAAAAAGCCACTAAAGATAGTGTCAAGGTAGGAACAACTGAACAAATGTCATAACCAGTAATGTGAACAGAGGAGCCATCTGCAACAGTAATAATACCCCTCATAGAAGTCAAGTGGTAGGACAGAAGCATACCTGCATTTCCAGTAAAATGTTCAGATGCGCTATCAAGGACTCATGTGGTGGATCACTGGGAAATGTAGGCAGCAAGATTGTCACCATGAGCCACTGTCGCAATAAAAGATATACACACACTCTGAGACAGTACAAAGCGATTATCCTCATCAGAGAGGTCAAATGTATGTAGGATGCCTGGTGAGGCTATTGACTTAAGTAGAGCATCATGTGCAAAACGAGACCGTCCTGGAATCGAGCAACCATCTGGACGATCGTGAAGCTGCCAACGTGTGTCAATAGTGTGACAATTTTTTGCGCAGTGAGTAACGTATTTTTTGGTAGTGGATCATCCATTCCGCCAAAGCATCCACCACCATGGATGGGGCCGCAAGAGACCACGCGATCAGAGGGGTCAAAAGTGACAGATTGGGAAGGTTGGCTGACAAGACGATTATAGACCATTGAAAGACGTTAAATAGTGACGCTGACCAGTATCTCCATCACATGGTGGAGAACTCGGTATTAAGGTCATGGAGTAATGAGGATAAAAATAAATGGTCGCATTCCAGGTCTTTTCTAGATTCTGTGGAATGCACCATGAATCGTCGATCGCATCAATAGTAGACTTCCACTCATTGTGATATGGTAAAATGAGGTGACGGTCCTAATAAAATACAAAAAGCTACCCAAACAAATTTGATATACGAGAAAGATTTTAGTCTCAATATACATTAATAATCGTTAAACCCGGTTTAATTATATTGGGTATTTCCGAGTCCCGCATCGGAATACTCCACCATGTATTCCATTTTACTCATCTATAAAAGAATGTCTCCACCTCACATTGAGGTAAGGGAATTCGCCAACTACATGGTATCAGAGGAAAAATCCCGATAATTTTCGCTGTCCTCCCTTCTCCCAGAGAATCCCTCCTGTGCGGCGCTCTTTTCCCCGCCCTCTCATGCGGTCTCCCGGTTCTGTCCGGACTTGGCCTCCTCATCGGCTCGCTGCGCCAGCATCTCCAGATCCCGGCGCCCCCGCTTCCGACGCGGCACTCTCTCCCGGTGTCGTCCGGCCCGCCTCCCTGCGACCTCCATCGCACTCGGCCCGCCTCTCCAGACGCCTCCCGACTCCAAGCGGAACCCTCCGCTCCACCTCCCCACGCGCCTCCCTACGCGCGGCTCCCGCTCGACGCCACCCTCACAGCTTCGTGACCGGCCACCACTCACCCTCCTGCGGCTTCCCAGTCCCAACCCACTCGCACCCTCCTACAGCGTCGCCCGCCTCCGACGCCCCTCCTGACTTCACGATCGGCCCCCGCCTACCAACAGCCTCCCAGCTACGCAACCGGCCCCCCCTCCTGATCCCGCCCTCCAGCAGGCTTCTCGGCAGAGTCTCGGCCCCGCCTCTCGTCGCGGCTCCCAGCCCACCTTTGTCGCAGCTACCCGACCCCGCCTCCTGCAGCGCTTCCCGACTCGCCTCCCGCGGCGCTTCTTGGCTCGCCTCCCACAGCGCTCTCCCAGACCCACCTGCTCGCAGCCTCTCGGCTTCGCGACCAACCCCACCTCCCGTCGTAATTTTCCAACTCCACCCTCCCGCGGGTCTCTGGTTTCACACGGCCTTGCCTCCAACGCGGCCTCCCAGCATCCGCCTCCCTTGCGCCATCCCGGTCCCGCCTCTCTCAGCAACTCCCGATCTCGCTCTCCTCAGCACGTTCCGGCCACACTCTTCCAATGGCCGAACCTTCAGTTCTGACTCCGCTGATCACTGCCTCCACCCACCTGGTTGATGAGCGGCTCGACTCAACCAATTTCTCGATATGGCGGAAGACGGTGTTGATGTCACTTACGGGCATGGACCTCGACTCCCACCTCGAGGCTCTTCCACCCCCATCTTTCGATCTCAAATACCGCCCATGGAAGCTTGCTGATAACAAGAACTTTACCTTACTGGTCAATTTCATGGACCGCTCCATCAAGGAGTCACTCGGACCGCCAATACGGTTAAGGAACTCTGGAATTCCTTAAACCTCATGTATTCCGAGACAAATAATTTGGCTCGGGTCTCCGATGTTCTTCAGCGTCTGTCGCTCATCCGCCAGCAGGCTCGTTCATTTCCGACGTACTTCATGGAATGGAAAGCTCTTCAGGATGAATTTTTTGAGTTGTGACCCATTCCCCAGACACCAGAGGCAGCCTTGGCCCAAAGGGACCAATTGTGCCTCTTTAGCCTTCTCCATAGTCTCGATCCTAAATACGCAACGACGGTCACAGAGATGCTCGTCAGCCCTTCTTCGCTCGAGATTCCGCAGGTGTATCATCGCCTTGGAAAGGCTCATCGGGCACTTGCCCCACCCACCCCAGCATCGATCACGCTGCCCTCTTGGGTCGTGGCAATGGACGCTCCTCAGGCACTCGTGGACGTGGCCATGGGGAGGGTCGTCCTCGTCCCCTCTGTCAGCATTGTGGCAAGCTTGGCCCCACCTGATCAACCGTTGTTGGGTTCTTCATGGCCGCCCATCTCAGCAACCTCAGCAAGGTCAGACTGCGGTCCAGGATACTTTCTCGCCGGCCGCCACTCTTCCTCCCTCTCTGGACCTCTCCTTGGCTGAGCTCCAACTGATTCACGACCATCGAACCACCTCTCTACCGAGTTTTTCGACATCTCTTGTCCACTTTGGTGGTTCCACTACTTTTGTCAGCCGTCGCTCCCCTGCCTGGATGCTTGACTCAAAGGCCGGTATGTTATCCTCCTACCGTCCATATGTTGGTTCATCAGCTATCACTGTCGTTGATGGATCCACTATCCTCATTGCGGACTTTGGTGCATGCTCCCTGACTTCATTTATTCACCTATCCTCTGTGGCACATGTGTCTCACAGTCCTTTTAACCTTCTCTCCATAAATAAGCTTACAAAGGATTTCAACTGTAGTGTCATCTTTACATCTTCTGCTGTTGTCTTTCAGGAGCGGACGACGAACCGAAAACTTGGTAGAGGTCAGCTTCAGGACGGGGTGTAGATGTTCAATGGACCGACATCAGTCGTCTGCACATTTGTCTCTACTCGTGCATTGGACCTTCATTCTTGGTTGGGACATCCACCCACCTCCGCCCTTCGCCAACTTTTTCCGGATATTAGTCAACATGTTTCCTTTTATTGTGAGTCATGTAAATTTGCTAAATATTATCGCACTTCATATCTTCCTCGAGTGGATACGCGGGCCGCCAAACCCTTTGATTTGGTTCATTCAAATGTATGGGGTCCCTGTGCCATCTCGAGTCACTTGGGGTATAAATATTATATATCCTTCATTTATGATTTTTCACGTGTAACTTGGTTGTACCTTCTTCGAGATCGGTCTGAGGTGTTTTCCACTTCTCAGACATTTTACCATGAGATTCATACCCAGTTTTCCATCTCTGTTAAATGTATCCGCTCGGACAATGGGCGAGAGTATTTGTCCACTCCCTTTCAACAATTTCTCCAGGCAAACGGCATCATTCATCAACCTCTTAACCTGATAACCCTCAGCAAAATGGAGTGGTCGAGCGGAAACACCAACATATTCTAGAGACGTGTCCTCTTCCACTGGCAGGTGCCTCTTCTCTTTTGGGGAGATGTCATTCTCACTGTCACATACCTCCTCAATCGTATTCCTTCTTCCATCCTTCAGGGGGAGACTCATTTTCGGACTCTGTTCTCCGCTCTCCCTCCCCACTCACTTGTACTCTGTGTGTTTGGATGTCTCTGTTATGTCTGTGACACTCGTCTCAACCTCTCCAAACTCTCTCCTAAATCCCTCTGTTGCATATTCCTCGGATATTCACGCACTTAGAGCGGATACCAATGCTTCTCTTCGAACTTACGGTGGTATATCATCTCTGTTGACGTATCGTTTGTTGAGAGCTCTTCATTCTCTCTTCCCTCTCCTCATCCAAACACTACCATCGATGATTGTCTTCCTCTCATCATCCACCCTTCTCTGGTGTCTTCCCCTACTGATCACCGGTTTGGTACAGTCTACTCCCGTCACCCATCGACTGTGCCCCCCGTCCAAACCGAGAAAACCATCGTCCCAGCTTCGTCCGATGCTCCTGCCCCAGCACCAGACGACTTGCCCATTGCACTCTGGAAAGGTACTCATTCTTGCCAGAATACTCCTCTCTATACATCTTCATACAGAGGTTTGACAGCTCTGAAGACTATTTATTCCTCGCACGATTGGTAATGTCAAATCTCACCCAGGGTGGCTAGATGTGGGATGAACTGTAGACTCTGAATGACAACCATACTTGGGATCTGGTCACCTTTCCAGAAGGCAAACAAGCGGTCGGCTGCAAAAGGATTTATACGGTCTGTCTCAATGTCGATGGCACTCTCAATCGCCTCAAAGTCCGACTTGTGGTCATAGTTATTAATGGCGCGCGCCATGGCGCGCCATCGCACCATATTGTGCGCCAGGAAGCCGAGCGCCACGCAATGGGTTCGCAATGGCTCATCTGAAAAGGCGCTCAGTGGCGCGCGCTAGTGTGCGCAATGGCGCGCAGTGGCGTGGCGCGCGCAACTGCGCCAACTTGTTCGCGATTAAAAAATACCTCAAAAAAACCTCAAACGACGACCTCCACCGTCGCGCAACACTATCCTCTTCCCGCGACAGCCGCAACCCAGCCCCTGCCAAACCAAGTCGAGCGGTGCAACCTAGTCATCTCCCTCGACAGCTACTTCCATACCGATCGACAACGACGACCCGACCCTCCTCGTCTCAGTGGGATGTTGCCCTTCGCATTGCCAAGTACATCAAAAAAGACCATGTTCGTGGTCTTCGGTACTCACATCACGCTCATCTGAATGTTAAGGGCTTCTGTGATGCTGACTATGTTGGTTGTCTTGCTACCCACAAGTCTACTTCTGGGTTTGTCGTTTTCTTGGCAGGTAACCCCATCTCTTGGCGCAGCAAGAAGCAGACTGTCGTCTCCAGATCTAGTGCGGAGTCTGAATATCGTGTCATGGTCACGGTCACTGCTTAGATCATTTGGCTTCGTCATCTCCTCCATAAGCTTGGCTTCACCGCAGACGTCTGCTCGTATCTGGTGTGACAATCAAGCGGCCACGAAGATTGCTTTGAATCCCGTCTTCCATGAACGAAAGAAGCATATCGAGATGGACTACCACTTTCTTCGCCATCATCTCGAGTAGAACCATATCAGTTTCGGCCACATTCCGACGGTGGATCAACTTGCCGACATCTTCACAAAAGGCCTCCCGGGAGCTTGTCTGGACTCTCAGTACCAAGTTGGGAATCCACTGCATCAGCAGCCCAGCTTGAGGGGGAGTGTGTATAGTCTTGTTCGCTGTCGTCTTTCTTTTATGGGACTCTTGGTCCAAGTTGGGCATGTCCAGCTTGAGGGGGAGTGTTAAACCCAGTTTTATTATATTGGGTATTTCCGAGTCCCACATCGAAATACTCCACCATGTATTCCATTTTACTCATCTATAAAAGAATGTCCCCACCTCACATTGAGGTAAGGGGAATTCACCAACTACAATAATAATGGATCTCACAATTCCTTGCATGTATTAGCATTCTTTGTAACATGTTTGACCCAACGATCCATCGAATTGAGACACATAGAGAAAATCTTGTTATCCTATTGTTCCCATTGCCCGATTGTAGCATCTTTCGGATCTAGAGGTGCCACAAAATGCCTATAATGATCCAAGGCGATTATTTGTATGTCGCAAGGTGTCGATAAGAAACATAGGACAGCATGTATGTATTTCAATAAATGAACTAGAGTACAGGGGACTGGAGGAAGAAAAAGGGAAGAAGTGAAGACACTCGGGAGGCAATATTGCCCTCGCCCAAGCCGCAAACAAATTCCAAGCCAGAGGCCGAGCTTCCCAAAATAATTTCCTCCTTTTCCTCGCCCCAACCCTCTCCTTATAACAGCCCCTTTCGTGGGCCCAGCTTCTCCCCCCCCAAAAAAAAACAAAATTTGTTATTCCCCGGATACCCCCAACAGACTAACTCACACAAGACACTTTTACCCCTTTACTAAAGAGACCTAGTATCGGGCTCAATCACTCACCACCCCTTGAAAGCAGTCTTGTCCTCGAGACTGAAGAAAGTTCCTCATGGTCTTGATATGTTTCTTTGCCCTACAGAGTTCTTCCCCCTTCAGTACCATCTTCATCTTCCCCCAACAACACAACCCGCAGCTTTGGATCAACACACCAGTTCAGGGGGCTATAGGGTCACCCACACCAGAAACACAAACCCTTACTCTGTCGGTCCTCCCATTCTTAGGTCGTTGCTGAACACCTCACCCACCATGGGTGGTTTGAGATGGAGCCTCTAGGCGAACACCATTTTTGGCGGCCTCGCCGCGTTTGACTGGTTAGAGAGTGAGCCCGTCCAATTGGTGTGTCCCCAAACGATCTGAAGGCTGCCAAGGTTCAGCTTCACGGACCCCGCTAAATTTTTGCAACCCACCGCCGTGAACCGCTGTGCCCCTGCATCCTGTGATAGCATGCTCCACATGTCGATATCCGAATTGTTCAATATATTCTTGAATCAGACCCTCTTGTTGGAGAGTCACAAGTTCTCCGTATGGATTATGAATATCCAAGCCGCCAAAATGTTTGAGCAGCTCCTCTTTGAATATTGTCAATGTTAAAGTCGGGTGCACCTCGGCCAGAATTGTAAATTAATGAATATCGATGTCGTCCATAGTGATCTGAGTCAACGCCAGTTTCACAGCATCAGTGGTTTGCTGAATCCAAAAATACATCTCGACGTGCACGATCCAGCCCATCGAGTCGCTGCCAACAAACATAGGAAGTGTTGCGGAAACGCCGGGACTTGCGGCGTCAGAAACGACGAAAAAACAAGAGTAAAAGGGAAAAAAAAGAACAATGACACAAAGATTTACGTGGTTCGAGAATAATCCCTACGTTCACGGAGAGGCAGAATATCCACTATAATTCGGGAGCACAAATACAGAGTTTTTTTCAGTAACTATTTGCAATCTGTTGATTTCTTTGTCTTCATTTGTTTGGCTTGTTTTTTCTTTATGTGTCGAAGCTAGGTTCACCTAGCTTGAGGGAGAGTGTTGGAGTCTGCATCTCACATCGGACTTGAGGTCCGGTGTGGTCTTTAGTATTCATTATAAATTAACCCCAAGGGCTCCTTTAGAGAGTACACCTTGGGGGTTCGGTTTCTCTCATTTTATCTTCCTACAGTAACAAACTCTAATCCGAAAATGGGCTACAAATGGAGAGGAAGACGATCACTGTTTCACCAACCGCACAAGAAGTCTGCGTCGCTACAGTGAAAGGCGGCCCCACCCAAGTCAAAAGTGTCACAGTGGCTGCCGGCTGGAAGTCCAAAAGGCTACAGTATAGTTGACTCTGAAGTCCGCACTGCTACAGTGCCTGTCGGTGTTGGTCGGTCAGCTCTGCTACAGTGGTCAGAGATGTTACAGTTGCGGGTTACAAGCATTAAGCCCAACCGGATCGAGCTACACCAATCCAATAGGAAGTTCCACTCGTCAAGCTGCAAGATGCGGATCAACACCTAGGTTTTGAGGAAGCACAGCCCGCACAACAGGCCCGTCCAGGATCTCCAAGACGTCCTTCACGAGTTGTTGGATGTCGCCCGGCGCAACTGCCTGTGAAGAAGAGCCATCTGTTGGCATCAATGGACACACCTCTCCTAGATGGATAACCTTCTCCAATCAGCGCATTAAGTCGGTGATTGCACGACGAAGGCCAGCCTGATCTCGTGCCACCTCCTGGCGAAATGTTGCCTAGTCTTGCATGAGTGACAGGCGTGTGGGCGTGGCAAAACAGTTTTTATAAATTACCTAAGTATAGTCTAATGATTAACCCAAGGTAGTCTCCTGATGAGAAGTGCACACAAAATAGTTTCACTTTTTAATTAAAGGATAAATTGGGTATTTTGAATTGGTTTGGTTTTGAAAATGAGCAAAACTAAACAAAAGAAATTAAAAAATAGATTCAAGACAAATTTGCAACACAAGTGATTAAAAACTATTATATGAGATAGGTTATCAAGTCGGGGTCGGTTTTCTAATTGCAATGCTATCCTTATTCCATTTTATTCAATCCTCTTCTGCTAAGTCGATTTAAGTGATATGTCACGATCGTTTCTTATCACACTCTTGGTAAATGGTGATGGTGAGAGTAAACCTTACCAATATCTCAGCTCGGTTTACTCTCTTTCCTATGTGCGAAACAGATGTAGTGAATACCCTCAATTGAGTTAGTCAATTCTCGATCGGGTATTGTTTATACCAAACAATTAAGAATATTCAATACCCCTGCCACGCGTACTGACGATCGCCGAGTATACCATTAAGCTCTGATCTATTCCATCATATATAGACCAAAACCTAACAGAGGGAGATTATGAACATTTACCAATGCAATAATAACAACGGAATATTAAATCAAATAGGATCGCATAAGATAATAAAACCGCTTATTAGAATTTGAAAACAACTTCGCAGAAGAGAGAGGGTTTTTATTCAATCAATTGCAAGAACTAAAGCATTACAAAAATAGAAAACTTACCCTTCCCCAATTACTCAAATGTTTACCCCACCATGGTAAGGGTAATTGAGAATAATGGGGAAAATGAAGGCATTACAAAACTAAGAAGAAGGAAAGAAAAGAAAGAAAAGAAAGAAAAGAAAGAAAAGAAAGAACAGAAATTTTCTCCTCCGGAATCTGTCCACCCGAAGTTTGCTTCGATTATGCCCACCAGATGGTCGAATCATGCCATGGTCTCTTCTTATAAGATATGAGGAAAGGAGTTGGCCATTTACCCTTGAAATTTCAGAGCATTTGGAGTCATGTCAAAGAAGTTATAGCCACCTAAAAAAAGATGACTTATTCTGGCTGTCGAACACTATTCCACCAACCCCACTTTGACCGGTTCAAGAGCGGCCTTAATGAAATACTTTCTCTTTGAAATTTAATGAGAATCTTCCCCTTCGAGTCAGCTTTCGAACCCAGCTGGAACCATCCCATTTGAAAGTCGGTAGCTCGAGATATGCCTTTTTGAATGAGGTAGGGTCCATTCTGCCGACCAGAATAACTTTTCAACTTAGTCAATTTTTTTGAGCATGTTGGAGTTCAAATGGGATCTTGTTCCAAAAATAATAATTTGTAGCCCACGAACATAAAAATCCTACAAAAAAGGAATCACTTGAATTGGATCAAAAATTTATGAGTTATGCTCGAAATACAAAGGCAACAGAAAACTGCTAAATGTCCAGAATAAACCAATTTTCACACTTGCTCAAAACTCACCAAAAATCATAAAATGATGCAAATAAACTCAAATTGATTAATAGTCAGGGATTAAATCATTTAAAAACACAAGAATAATAATGAAAATATTATATCTATCAATTCTCCCAGACTTAGCACTTGGACTCTTAGACAAATAAACATCAAAATCAAATCAAAACAAATTTTAAAACGCATATCCTTAAAATCCAACAATTTAACACCAAGAAACAAAAGATATAATGCCTCATAAAAAAACATTATTTCAAGTTCTTCATTCATATCATTCAATATATTTCCACTTCATTTATTCTCCCGTACATACAAAAACACTTACCTCACTTTCATTTTATCTTATCACACAAATGTCAATTTTTCAGCAATGTTTTTATCATCCAAACTCATACAAGGGTCACCATAGGCTTGATAAATTTATACATCTCAACCCGATGTGAGTCAAGGACATATGTTTATCATGAGGACTTTTCAAAGTTGTTCTGTGACTTCAGGTTGGTAGGATTTAGATGTGTAAAATTCTAAGGTTGAATAAGGAGAGTTTGGCTATTTTTGAAGCAAAATTGCAATATTCTAATTTTCACTCAAGTATGGTCTCCTCCTCACTCCACTTAGTAGCAAATCAGCTCCATCATATCTTTGAAAATTCAAGGAATGTTCACACCATTCAATATTTCAGCAAAAACAATGTCAATCGTCTCAAACATGATTTTAATTGAAACCTCTAGATAGGCACAACATATTTTTTTCCTTTGGAAGCTCCAGGAAGGCACAACTTCTCATACATGAAAGCTCCAGAAAAGGCACAGCTTTCAACAGAATGATTTTTTTCAGTAGCAAAACCATCTCTTCAACGTTTTATTTTCACCCAAAGTCTCACCAAATGAGGTAGCACAATACAAGATAGTTTCCCCACACACTTAAGTTCAACTAGATCACGCAATTTCACTTCAAGAGCAGGTTGGATAAGGAAAATTGGATTGTAATGTGGCGAACCAAACAGGTTGTTCATGGCTTCTAAGGGCTACAAGGATTAAATGTGAAAGGTAGGCCATTATAAAAGGATTCATAGAAAAGGGGGCTTTAAAACCAAAAAAATGTCTCAATCATTTAAAACACATGTACCTCAAACCCTCAAGTTTTGACAGGAATAAATCAAATTCTGGTTAAATCAAGCATGGTTTGGTTCTCTCAAGAAGTGAGGTTAATGAAAAGAATATGACAAAAATGGTTCAAAAACCTCACAGGAAAGTGATTTCAATGATAAAAACAATAAGATGTGGCATAGGATTCAAAAATCAGAGTGTTTCATAAAATTCATAAATATTTGAACTTGAAACATCATTTTCAGCATTCATTTAAGCTCAATTTCCTAGGATAGATTGATTCACTCATAGACATGGGTTTCAAAAATGGCGATGAGAATCATTTCAACTCAAAAATTTCAGAAACACACAAAAAATCAAAAAGAAACACAGAAACACACAAATGTTTTTTGTTTTTTTCATGAAAATTAGAAAACAAACAACCAATTTTTGAAAATAAGAAATTAAACCAATGAAAATCCTAAATTATAAAGGTTCTCTACACTACATTTAAATGGTACAGTGCCCTCAATGCATTCAATTAGATTTAACATGTAAGCAGTTTTGAAACTAAATCACAGCAAGCAAGAAAGTGTTAAGGAGAGATACGACCTCATGGATTTATTGATAAATGGGTCGGAGGGGTGTGATCTCCTTCACTGGCCCTGATGGCATGGTCCCAAGGAATTTTTTCGGCCGATGGTCATTAACAGTGAATGGCTTCTGTTCTCCATCCTTCACAATCTGTACAGAACCAAAAGGATATACATGAGTAACTATAAATGGACCTTCCCATCTGGAACGAAGTTTATGTTGGAACCATGGCTGTTCTATGCAGGAATTGGAGTTTGATTTGTGTTTGTTGTCAATCCTCAGTGGAAGTTCCGAATGTGTGCCAGCAAAGTGATCATACAGTTCAAGCAGACAACAATATTGAAGGTGGCGCTGTTTCCCAGTGTTTGCCAAATTTTTGGGCCTCAAAATCGGAAAATGAAGACATGGATTGTCTGCAAAAGGAGGTGCGCACAAAGAGGAAGTGGTGCGCGGAAAATAAGGGCTGTGCGTGAAATACTTGAGCTAGGCGCGAAAAACAGCATGGTGCGCAAAATAGCGGAGCGAAGTTTTTCGCGCAAATAGTGTTTCGGAATCAAAACGTCGAAAAATGGCAAAGGCATGGGCTGCGCGAAATATCTGGAGAGGTGCGCGGAAAACGATACCTGCGCGAAATATTACGCGTCAGATGAGAGGTTTTCGCGCCGAAAAGGATTTTGCGCGCGGGGGTCTCAGAGGCCTATAAATATGAGGTGACCCCCTTCATTCCGGATGGTTGAAGACTTAGAGAAGATCCGAGATCTGATGCGCGAAAAAGGATCGCGTAAAGGGGCTTGCGCGAAATATTCTGAGTTACGCGGAAAATTTCGGGATGCGCGAAAAATGAAGAGTTGCGCGTAAAAATTGGGTTCGCTCATAAAAGGTTCAGTTGCGCGAAAAAGGGGGGTTTTGCGCAAAATATTTTTCCGCGCGAAAAGTAAAGTTTGCACGCGATAAGAAGGTTTTGCGTGCAAAGGGTTGGTATTGCGCGCAATTGTCAGTGAAGTTTGTCTGCACGTTCTGGTTATCCGGTTCAGTGGTTCTGTGCGTTCCAGTGCATCAATTCTGGTTTTTGATGCAAGCAGAGTCTCGTGCTAAGAGGAGACAAAGACTTCAATGCAAATCTATTGAAGAGACCTTCACGTCTATAAACTGAGTGTGACTTCACCAAGGGCAGTGAGCCAGGGGGAGTCAGCGGGAGTGACCCAAGGGACGCAGTGAGCTATCCCTGAACAATTGTAAAGGCAGTGAGCCTGGGACAGAGTGACTGTGCCCGAACCATTGTAATCCACATCTAGTGAAGATTAGTGGAATTAGATACGACCGGCAACTTGTCGGCGTATGCTCCTTGGACGTAGCCCTTAGTGGTGAACCAAGTAAAATTTGTTGTGTCACCTCTTTTGCATGCGAATGTTTGATTGTTGATCATATCCATCATACAGGTTCAACTAGTACCTACCAACGTGGGAACAACACCCTTTAATTTAAAAGAAAAAGTTGACACCCTGATTACCCCTCCCCTCTCAGGGTGTCCCGGGGTCCTACAAGTGGTATCAAAGGGAGGTTGTTGGCGTTGAATCTGTCCTTTGTCGCCATGGAGAATGCAGTCAATGTTAGGGGAGCCCCTCTCTTCGATGGAAGTAATTTTCAGATCTGGAAGAACAGGATGAGATCTCATCTAAGATCTCTTGGAATGGAAGTTATGTTTTCCACTGTGCAAGGAATACAAGTCACTGATCCAACAGGCCTGGCTATGACTGACACAGACAGGAAAATTCTTGATGCAGATGCTAAAGCACAAAATGCACTCACCGCAGCTCTTTCTGATCAGATCTATCTAAAGGTGATGAGTTGCACCTCAGCAAAATCTATGTGGGATAAACTCAAAAATATTTATGAAGGAGATAGCAAAGTGAAGGAGGCAAAATTACAAGTCCTACACAATCGGTTTGATGATCTGAAGATGCACCCAGACGAGAATGCAGACTCTTTCTTCAATCGAATTACTGAAGTGGTTGGAGCAATTCGGGGTCTAGGCGAAGAAATCAAAGACATTGATATTGTAAAAAAAATATTAAGAAGACTTCCACCCCTGTACAATGCAAAGGTGTTAGCCCTTGAGGAAAGAGATCTTTCCAAACTTTCTCTGGATGATCTACTGAGCAGCTTGGTAGCATACGAAATGAGAGTCAAACCAGAAGATGCTACGACTCGTGTGAGCAAGGAAATGGCATTCAAGGCCATGGATAAACTGAAAATCTCAAAAGATAGTAGCGGTGAAGATGACGAAGAAAAAGAGATTCTTTCTCTCATTGCAAAGAAGTTTCAGAAGGGAAAAGAGAAATTCAAAGGGAAGTTATCTCTCGCATGTTTTCGTTGTGGAAAAGTTGGGCACATTGCCTCTCAATGTTTAAGAAAGATCAATGATGAAGATAGTGAAGATGAGAACATCGAGAAGCCTCGAAAAAGGTTTTTCAAAAAGAGAGACTTCAAATCTGGAAAGAAAATACAGAGGAAGAGTTTTGTCTGTGAAGAGGAAGATGAGGATACTGATTTTTGTGAAGAAGAAGAACCCGAATTTAAAACGGGAAAGCATGCTTCCATGATGGCTACGGTTGAAAAGTCAGAACCCTTGATCAATAAAGACAGAGATAATCAGACTATTTCTAATGGTGATTCAAAGACTCAAATTAAGGATGCTTTTTCCAAGCTTCAGAATAAATGTAAGAGATGTAATAAGTGGAAGGAAATGGTGGAAGAATCATCAGAATATGTTGATGAGCTTGAAGCAGAGATTGAACGACTATAAGAACTAGTGAGAGTTCAGTCTTCAATCCTTGAAAGCACAGATGATGTAGTGGAACTAAAGCTTAAAATTGAAGAACAAGCAAATGTCATAAATGACCTTTCATCCAGACTAGAAGAGAAGTCCAAGACTGTTGAGGGACTTGAGGAAGAATTTGTTACTCTTATAAGTAAAATTGAATGTCAATCAACGACAAATGAGGGAAAGAAGAAAATTCATTTCGGAAGATTCTCAGATGCAGAATTACTAACAAGAGTCAAGTGTGGTTCAGATGGGGCTGGAAAAATCTTAAGTGATCAAAGACCCACTTACATGGGAAAGAATGGAATTGGCTGTGAAGCTGTGACATCAACTGCTGGAAGTAAAGAGAGTCAAAAGAACGAAAAGATAAAAGTTGGACATACTGAAACATTACCTAAAATGTTGAAAAAGAAACCCTCAATCCAAACTAAAAGAACTGAAAATTATCCTCAAACTTTCAGAAATGACAGGCAGTTCAACTATTCTCCCAAGGAAGAAGGCATGAGGAGAAATTCAAGTGAAAAGACATTTCCTCTCATGAAGTGTCAGTTCTGTGGTTATCTGGGTCATACCTTGTCATATTGCAAAGAGGCAAGGAGCTACGTGAATGGGGAAGATCTGGGAAGTCAACAAAGGAGACCGATTTCATATCCTCCATATAGAAGAAATAGCTTCTATGGTTACTGTTTTAATTGTTCCAACTTTGGCCATAAAGCTATGTATTGCAGGCAGCGGTACGACAGGAGAAATTCATACAACACTCAAAGACGTGCCGGTTTTCATCCTTCTGATGATGTTGTTCTCACAAACAGTTTTTCCCTTCTGGAAGAAGATTATGGGTATGAAGACTCAGATTATGTGGAAGAAAGTATTAAAAGGCCATCAGTATCCTATGCTCAATCCAATATCTCATGGAAAGAGAAGAATAAGATCGAGAAATCCAATCTTGCAGAAGTAGCACTCAAAGCTACAAAGAGCAGCAGCACCTGGATCCTTGATAGTGGATGCTCTTCTCATATGACGGGAAATGCTGACCTTTTGAAGAACATTGAAAAGAAGGTTGATGGAACAGTACGATTTGGTAATGATGGTGCTCTGAAGATTAAAGGCAGTGGGAATACTGCTCTCGCCAACAGGGAGCTGAAGAAGACTGAAGTTCTTTATGTGGACGGTCTACGCCACAATCTCCTCAGTGTAAGTCAACTTTGTGACTCAGGGCTCATAGTAACCTTCAATCAAAAAGGCTGCACTATAAAAGGAAAAACAGGGAATTCTCTTATGAAAGGTTGTAGAACAGATGGAAACTTATATCAGGTTGACAGCAAAGTGAACTCTTGCTATTTGTCTGTTGAAGAAGAAAACAATTTGTGGCATCGAAGGCTGGGGCACATTAACCAACAAGACATGGAAAAGATATCTAAGCTGAAGATAGTCATGGATATTCCCATTCTAAAACGTGAACGGGAAAAATCTTGTGATGCTTGTATTCGTGGGAAGCTGGTTTGTAGTTCATATCGGCCAAAGAAAAAAAGGGCATCACATCTTCTTGATCTCATTTATACAGACGTATGTGGCCCAATAAATGTTGTTGGAACCTATGGAGAAAGGTACTTCGTCCTTTTCATTGATGATTATAGCAGAATGGCTTGTGTAATGGTGATTCACAAGAAGCGACAAGTACTTGATTGCATGAAAACTTATCGCCGGATTGCCGAGAATGATACTGGACGGACAATAAAAGTCCTGCAATCTGACAATGGAGGGGAATACACGTCCATCGAGTTTGAAAATTACCTAGAAAAACATGGAATACAGCATGAGGTAGCTGCTGTGAGAACTCCACAACAAAATGGAGTTGTTGAGCGTCGGAATCGACAGGTCAACAATATGGCCAGGACTGTTAATTGAGAGTGGTATCTCTCACCATTACTGGAAGGAGGCTGTTGAAGCTGCAGTGCACATTCAGAATCGAACAGGGCTTTATATGGGAGAAACGAAGACACCATACGAATTGTGGCATGGAAAGAAGCCTTCGTTGAAATACTATCGTGTTTTCGGAAGCAAATGTTTCATTCGGAATAAAGAAGGAAACCAAGGAAAGTTTGGTGACAATACTGATGAAGGAATTTTTCTTGGGTATCCAATGAACAGCAAAGCTTACAAGTGTCTCAATAAACGCTTGGGGAGGATTGTGGAAAGCAATGATGTTAAGATCATTGAAGGAAAAACCCCAAATGCTTCAAATAGTACCTATGCTGATGAGATAGAAGATGAGAATGAATGTGAACATGGAATAAATACAAATACAGAAATAGAGGAAGGTGTACAAAACACACAGGGGTCACATCATGATGTTGACTCAGACGAAGAATCTGAAGAGGAAATCTTGGATGGTGAGAATGCGACTGAACCTCACAGGAGAAATCGAAGAGCAGAGATTGATCCTTCTAACATAATTGGAGACAGAAATGCACCCACACAAACAAGGAGGATGAGGAATAACACACCATCTGCATTTCTGTCAGTGGTGGAGTCATCCTCATTTGAAGAAGCTGCAAAGGATGAATCCTGGGTGAAAGCCATGAATGAAGAGTTAGATCAGATTGACAAGAACCAGACATGAGATCTTGTCCAGAGACCCAAATGTCACAATGTGATTGGAACAAAATGGATATTCAAGAAGAAGTTTGATGAACATGGAAGTGTTATCAGAAACAAGGCTCGACTGGTATGTAAAGGGTATTCTCAGATTGAAGGTGTTGATGTTGAAGAAACCTTTTCTCCAGTGGCTAGACTGGAGTCAGTCAGGTTGTTCCTTGCCATGGCTCTCCAAAGAGGATATAAAGTATATCAAATGGATGTCAAGACAGCATTCTTAAATGGTGTACTCGAAAAAGAAGTCTACATTGAACAACCAGTGGGTTTTCTTCTTGGTGCTGATGAATCAAAGGTTTGCAAGCTAAAGAAAGCTCTTTATGGCTTGAAACAGGCACCACGAGCGTGGTACTCCAGACTGGATTTTTACCTCAAAAAACTGGAATTCAAAAGAGGAGTAGATCACAATCTCTATGTAAAGAATTCTCCGAAAGATCAGTTCATGGTTCTAGTTTATGTCGATGACATTATATTTGGTGGCAGCAGGCAGCAATCAGTGGATGAATTTGCCAATCATATGAAATCAGAATTTGAAATGTCAATGATTGGGGAGCTCACATATTTCTTGGGACTGCAGGTGACTCAAAGGAAAGACTACACTTATCTCTTAGGAAAAGTATGCAAGAGAGCTGTTGAAGAAGTTTAATATGCAAGACTCCAAACCAATGTCAACTCCGATTGCAATTGGAACCAAACTTGGAAAGCATGAAGATGGGACATCTGTAGATCCCACCATGTACAGGAGGGATCATTGGGAGCCTACTGTACCTGACAGCGACACGGCCAGATATTGTTTTTGCCACATGTCTTGCAGCCCGCTTTCAGAGTAATCCAAAGGAGGAACATATGGCAGCAGTAAAAAGAATCATGAGGTATATTCAAGGTACTCACAATTGTGGATTATACTTTGTTGTAGGAAGGGACAGTGAATTATCAGCATTTTCTGATGCTGACTGGGTTGGCGATGTTGTGGACAGAAAGTCCACCAATGGTGGAGCATTCTTTATTGGGAATAACTGTGTTGGCTGGTTGAGCAAAAAACAAGAAAATACTTCTCTTAGTACTGCTGAAGCTGAGCATATATCCGCCACAAAGGCATGCACTCAACTGCTATGGATGAAGCAACAATTAACAGATATTGGTGATGAGGCAAAGCAACCAATGGTGATTTACTGTGATAACAAGAGTGCAATTGATCTTACAAAAAATCATGTACAACATTCTCGTACAAAACATATTGAAATCATGTATCACTTTATCAAAGAAAAAGTTGAGCAAGGGGTGATTAGAATGGATCACGTGGGAACTGATTAGCAAGTAGCTGATATCCTGACGAAGCCACTGTCAGCAGCTGTGTTTGAAAAGCATCGGTTGAACCTCGGTGTTCAACCACCTCCTACTGCATAAGGAGGTTCCGAAATTCCCCTCTCCCCGATTATGGTAACTGTTTCTATATGTTTATGGCTGTGATGCAGGTTTATGGGGGATATACTATCCAGGGGAGTATGGTTTGAGCTGAACATTGAATAAATTACCGGCCTTTGGGTTTATTGTCAATGGGGGAGAAAGGAATGAATTCAGGCATGTTCAGTCATGTAACGAATTCATTGTCAGTGAAAGGATGAGATGGATGAGAAGGAATTCATTGAACATATAATGCTTTTGTGACACTGTAAGAAAATTTCTTGGGCGTCATTGAGAATTCCAAAACACGGGAACCCAATTCAAGCTTCCTTTCTTGTCTTCTACACCGAGCATTGCTCACGTAGACTTAGAGTGTTGGCTGAGTTGATCCTTGCGTTTTTGGATTGCATGGGGATGGTGATCTTATTGAATTTATTTGGTGATTGCCAACAAACTCAAAGGGGGAGATTGTTGAAACCATGGCTGTTCTATGCAGGAATTGGAGTTTGGTTTGTGTTTGTTGTCAATCCTCAGTGGAAGTTCCGAATGTGTGCCAGCAAAGTGATCATACAGTTCAAGCAGACAACAATATTGAAGGTGGCGCTGTTTCCCAGTGTTTGCCAAATTTTTTGGCCTCAAAATCGGAAAATGAAAACATGGATTGTCTGCAAAAGGAGGTGCGCACAAAGGGGAAGTGATGCGCGGAAAATAAGGGTTGTGCGCGAAATACTTGAGTTGGGCGCGAAAAACAGCATGGTGCGCGAAATAGCGGAGCGAAGTTTTTCGCGCAAATAGTGTTTCGGAATCAAAACGTCGAAAAATGGCAAAGGCATGGGCTGCGCGAAATATCTGGAGAGGTGCGCGGAAAACGATACCTGCGCGAAATATTACGCGCCAGATGAGAGGTTTTCGCGCCGAAGGGGATTTTGTGCGCGGGGGTCTCAGACGCCTATAAATATGAGGTGACCCCCTTCATTCCGGATAGTTGAAGACTTAAAGAAGATCCGAGATCTGATGCGCGAAAAAGGATCACGTAAAGGGGCTTGCGCGAAATATTCTGAGTTGCGCGGAAAATTTCAGGATGCGCGAAAAATGAAGAGTTGCGCGTAAAAATTGGGTTCGCGCATAAAAGGTTCAGTTGCGCGAAAAAGGGGGGTTTGCGCGAAATATTTTTCCACGCGAAAAGTAAAGTTTGCGCGCGATAAGAAGGTTTTGCGTGCAAAGGGTTGGTGTTGCGCGCAATTGTCAGTGAAGTTTGTCTGCACGTTCTGGTTATCCGGTTCAGTGGTTCTGTGCGTTCCAGTGCATCAATTCTGGTCTTTGATGCAAGCAGAGTCTCGTGCTAAGAGGAGACAAAGACTTCAATGCAAATCTATTGAAGAGACCTTCACGTCTATAAACTGAGTGTGACTTCACCAAGAGCAGTGAGTCAGGAGGAGTCAGCGGGAGTGACCCAAGGGACGCAGTGAGTTATCCCTGAACAATTGTAAAGGCAGTGAGCCTGGGACAGAGTGACTGTGCCCGAACCATTGTAATCCACATCTAGTGAAGATTAGTGGAATTAGATACGACCGGCAACTTGTCGGCGTATGCTCCTTGGACGTAGCCCTTAGTGGTGAACCAAGTAAAATTTGTTGTGTCACCTCTTTTGCATGCGAATGTTTGATTGCTGATCATATCCATCATACAGGTTCAACTAGTTCCTACCAACGTGGGAACAAGATCCTTTAATTTAAAAGAAAAAGTTGACACCCTGATTCACCCCTCCCCTCTCAGGGTGTCCCGGGGTCCTACAGTTTACCTGGCATCAGCTTGAGTCTTGAGTTGAATAACAGCATTGTGTCTCCAGGATGGAAGTCCTTCGGCTGGATCAGCTTGTCATGAGCCACTCTTGTTCTCTCTTTATAAATCTTAAAATTTTCAAAAGCTTCCCTTCTAATTTCTTATAGCTCCTGCAACTGCAATCTTCTCTCCTTCCCAGCGCTTTCAAGATCCAAATTTATCTTCCTCACGGCCCAGTATGCATTATATTCCAATTCCACAGATAGGTGACAGCTTTTCCCATAAATTAGCCTATATGGACTCATTCCAATCAGGGTTTTATAGGCTGTCCTGTAAGCCCATAATGTGTCTTCCAACCTTTGGCTCTAATCCTTCCTGTTTGGATTAACAGTCTTTTCCAAAATTTCTTTGATTTCCCTATTGGAAACCTCAACTTGACCATTAGTTGGTGGATGATAGGGAGTTGATGTTTTATGATGCACCTCATACTTCTTCAGCAAAGACTTCATTCTCTTATTGCAAAAGTGAGTCATTTGGTCATTGATGATGACTCTAGGCACTCCAAACCTACAAAATATGTTAGCACTGACAAAATAACAAACTTTAGCATCGTCAATCCTGGTGGCTTTTGCTTCCACCCATTTGGAAACATAATCAACTGCAATCAGGGTATAATAATTTCCAAATGACATTGGAAAAGGGCCCATAAAATCTATCCTCCATACTCCAAAAATTTCACAAAAATTAAGTGGTTGTTGGGGCATTTCTTGCCTCTTTGAAATATTTTCAGAAAACTAACAATTTTCACACCTTTTGCAAAATTCATGAGCATCTTTAAAAATGGTGGGCCAATAAAGTCCAGATTCTAAAACCTTCATTGCGGTCCTTTGTGATCCAAAGTGGCCTCTACAAGATAAAGTGTGACAAAACTCAAAGACAGAATAAATTTCACTTTCAAGCAAACATTTCTTTATCACTTGATCATTGCAAATCTTCCAAAGAAATAGATCATCCTAGATATAATATCTAGATTCAGATTTCATCTTTTGAATTTGGTGGAAATTTAAATGAAATGGGACCTGAGATGTTACCAGATAATTGACCATATTGGCATACCATGGAACTTCACCGTTGATGATGTAGAATTGTTCTCCAAGAAGCTCATCATTAAGTGGGTTTTGGTTTGGAATTTCTGCTTCAGCAGTGTGGGGCAGTCGACTTAAATGATCAGCCACCTGATTTTCAATTCCCTTTTTATCTTTAATTTTCAAATTGAACTCTTGTAAGAGTAGCATCCATCTCACTAGTCTTGGCTTTGCATCCGCTTTTTTCATTGAACACCTGAGTGTTGCATGATCAGAAAAAACAACTTTAGTACCAAGAAGATATGATCAGAATTTATCTAGTGCAAAGACAACTGCAAGGAACTCCTTCTCGGTGGTTGTGTAATTGATTTGTGTGGCATCCAAGGTCCTTGACGCATAGGATATGACTTGAGGCTTTTTGTCAATTCTTTGTGATAGAGCGGCTCTCACTGCTTGGTTGGATGTATCGCAAAGCAACTCAAAAGGGTACTCCCAGTTGGGTGGTTACATTATTGGAGGTGTGATCAACCTGTGCTTCAGTTCATCAAATGACTTCTTGCATGCATAATCAATATTAAAGTCAACTTCCTTTAGTAGTAATCTTGAAAGAGGGAGAGAAATCTTACTAAAATCTTTGATGAATCTTCTATAAAATCCTACATGTCCTAAAAATGATCTAACATGTTTTAAACAAGTTGGATATAGAAAAGAATTTATTACTTCAATTTTCGATTTATCAACCTCAATCTCTTTTTGTGAAATTTTGTGCCCCAACACTATTCCCTTTTCAACCATGAAATGTCATTTTTCAAAATTTAAGACAAGATTCTTTTCAATGCATGTTTTCAAAACTTTTTCCAAATTTCCTAAACAATGATCAAATGAATTACCAAAAACTGTGAAATCATCAAGAAATACCTCCAAGCAGTCCTCAATATGATCTAAGAAAATACTTATCATACACCGTTGAAATGTACCTGGGGCGTTGCATAGCCCAAAAGGCATCCTTTTGTAGGCGAATGTTCCAAATGGACAGGTGAAGGTCGTCTTCTCTCGGTCTTTTGATGCGATCAGTAACTGAAAGTATCCTAAGAATTCATCTAAAAAACAGTAATGAGTTTTTCCAGCTAACCTTTCTAGCATCTGATCGATGAATGGAATGGGAAAGTGGTCTTTTCGAGTAACTTGATTTAGCTTCCTATAATCTATACACACTCTCCAACTATTTTGTATTCTCATGGTGATCAGTTCATTTCTATCATTTTTAACAGTGGTCAGGCAGGTTTTCTTTGGGACTACATGAATGGGGCTGACCCACTGAGAATCAGAGATTGGGTAACTGATGTCAGTTGCTAGCAATCTCTTTCTTCACAACCTCCATGGTGGTGGGATTGAGTCCGTCGGGCATCACTTTCTAAAAATATTCTATGAGAGCAAACTTGGGATTGATTTCAGGTATATCACCTAAACTCCATCCTACAGCTTGGACGTTTCTTTTGAGTAGGTCAATCAGAGTTTGTTTTTTGTGAATGGTATAGGTTACTGGCAATGATTACCGGCAATTTCTCTCCTTCCATTAGGTAAGCATACTTCAAATCACTTGGCAATGGCTTAAGTTTCAGACATGGGGGTTGTTTAAGAGATGATATTGAATTTAGGTTTCCTACTTCTAAGGATGGAATCTCTGGTATCGTCTCATTTTCTTTTAATAAATCATCAAAAAAGTCAGATTTTACATCTTCCTCTAACATGAGATCGAGATTATCAAGTTCTTGGAAATTTGAATTTTCAAATGAAAAACGTTCTCCTAAAGATAAGAAGTCGTGAAGCATACCTGAATCTTCAATTGGTTCTATACCTTCTTCATGGGAGATCGCATAAAGTGAGTGATTACCGGATGGATGTTTCATGGCATCAAAAATGTTAAAGTGTATTGTACTATCTCCAAGTTCCATTGTGAGTGTTCCTTCATGGACATTGATGATAGACCTCGTTGTTTTCAAGAAGGGTCTCCCTAGGATGATGGGAGAGTAGTCCGGTGCTCTGTCTTCTTCCATGGTAAGGACATAAAAGTTTGTAGGAAAGATCAATCCTCTTACCCCCACGAGTACATCTTCTATAACTCCAGCTAGGAAAACGGTGGATTTGTTTGCTAAATGGACCACTACTCGAGTTGGTTTTAGTTCTCCGATCTGCAATGATGAAAATATCGAGTAAGGCATAACATTTATTAAAGCTCCTAGATCACATAGTGCGTCAGTAAAATTTAAAGACCCAGTGGTGTAGGGGATAGAGAATGTCCCTAAACCTTGAAATTTTTTTTGGTATCGCTGGTGTGATCAATGCTGAGACGCTTCTTCCTAAGTTGATTCTCTCATTTCCATCCAGCCGTCTTTTTGTGCACAGCTCCTTCAGAAATTTTGCATACTTAGGGATTTGTCGGATTGCACCTAGTAGTGGGATATTGATCTCAACTTTTTGGAAGGTTTCCTGAATTTCCCTTTGAAGTCACTCTTCATCAACTTTCTTCGACTTAACTAATGCAGATGGGAATGGTTCTTGAATATCCCTTTTCTTCCTTTCTTGTTTTTGCAAAGGTGTTTTTGACCTTTCTTTCCTAAACCCGGTTCTTTCTTCTTTGTTGTTCCAGTCTCCTTCTATTGGATGGAAGGGTTGAGCTTTTCTAAGTTTCTTAGAATCGTCATTCTCACTTTGTTCAGGTGGTGTGATCCCTTTTCCACTTCTTGTTGTTATCATGTTTACATTCTCTTTTGGGTTTGAGATTGTCTGGGCTGGTAGTTTACCTTGATTCTTTGTCATAATTTCCATAAAACTTCCAAATTGATCGTTTAGCTTATCAATCTTATCATCCAACCCTGCAACTTTGGTTCATAGATGCTGCTCTTTAGTAGTTGGTGCACTTGTAGAAGGTTGCTTTCTTTGGAATGGTGGTGGCTGGAAGGCTTGTTGTTGTTGGAAGGGTTGTTTATAGGACTTTGGAGTTGAGGGGGTTCTGGTATTGCTGTTGAAAAGGATGTATGTCCTGGTTTTGTTTGAATCCATATCCTGGTTGGGTTTGGGGTTGACGTGGCTGATTTGACTAAAATTGCCTTTGCTGATAGCTTGCAGCACAACTTTCTGTCCCTTGCACTTCTGCGCACAGGTCGGTGTAATGATAAGTAGAAGAGCTTAAACCACATACCTGAGTCGGGTCTTGTTGTTCCTTCACTTGGTTCACAGAAAGTTGTCTCATCAAACTGGATATTTCCTTAGTGTTGATTCAAGTAAGGGTGAGAAAGAATCAAAAGTCATTACCTCATGGATGTCTCTAGTGCTCGTACCTCTAGTTCTGAATTGTTGTGAGTTTTGCGTTATCTTATCAATGAGACCTTTGATATCAGCAGGCGACTTGTCAATCAGGGCTCCTCCAGATGAGGCGTCTAGTAGATTTCGATCATTGTCGAGCAAAAATTGGTAGAAGAACACAAGGAATTGGTTCTCTTCCATTTCTTGATGTGGGCAACTTGCACAGAGTTTCTTGAAACATTCCCAGTATTCGTAGAGAGCCTTCGGTCGATTGATGTATGACGTAAATCTCCTTCTTTACTGCAGTGCTCCTGGATGTAGGGAAGAATCTATGCAAGAAGCTTCTTTTGAGATCTTCCCAATCGTTTATCTCCCCTGGTTGAAGATTGTACAATCATTCTTTTGTTGCTCCCTCAAACGAGAAGGGGAATGTCCTGCACTTTACTTGCTCTTCTGCAACTCCTTGGGGTTTGAAGCTGGAGCAGACGTAGGTGAAATCTTGGATGTGTCGATTTGGGTCTTCACCTGCAAAGCCATGAAATTTTGGTAGCACTTGGATCATATTAATGGGCAGTTCAAAATCATTTTCTATGGCAGGGATAGTGAGTTGGTTATTTTGATTAGCAAATTGAGGTGCGCAGAGATCACACAGAGTTTGGTCGGGATTTTCAGCCATTATTGTAGGTTCAGAGTGATCACTGAAAGTATCACTTGAATATGTGAGGTGTATTTCCTCAAAATCTCTTTGCAAATTTTGTTTTCTCAATTGGGTTATTGTTCGTTCAATTTTAGGATCAAATTCAATTAAATGGTTATTTGAACTACGGCTCATTCAAGAAAGTTTTTTTTTTTAGTTTTTGTGTTTTGAGGCACTATCTCCCCAGCAACGGCACCAAGTTTGACGCACGCCTGTCGTGGGCGTGGCAAAACAATTTTTATAAATTACCCAAGTATAGTCTAGTGATTAACCCAAGGTAGTCACCTGATGAGAAGTACACACAGAACAGTTTTTCACTTTTTAATTAGAAGATAAATTGGGTGTTTTAAATTGGTTTGGTTTTGAAAATGAGCGAAACGAAACAAAAGGAAGAAATTAAGAAATAGATTCAAGACAAATTTGCAAAGTGATTAAAAACTATTATATGAGATAGGTTATCAAGTCGGGGTCGGTTTTCTAATTGCAATGTTATCCTTGTTCCATTTTATTCAATCCTCTTCTGCTAAGTCGATTTAAGTGATATGTCACGATCGCTTCCTATCACTCCCTTGGTAAATGGTGATGGTGAGAGTAAACCTTACCAATATCTAAACTCGGTCTACTCTCCTTCATATGTGCGAAACAAATGTAGCGAATACCCTCAATTGAGTTAGGCGATTCCCGATCGGGTCTTGTTTATCCCAAACAATTAAGAATATTCAATACCCCAGCCACACGTACTGACGATCGTCGAGTACTTCACCACTAAACCCTTATCTATTCCAACTTATATAGACCAGAACCTAGTGGAAGGAGATTATGAACATTTACCAATGCAATAATAACAACAGAATATTAAATCAAATACGATCGCATAAGATAATAAAACCGCTTATTAGAATTTGAAAACAACTTCGCAAAAGAGGGAAAGTTTTTATTCGATCAATTGGAAGAACTCAAGCATTACAAATGTAGAAAACCTACCCTTCCCCAATCACTCAGATGTTTACCCCACAATAGTGGGGTAAGGGTAATTGAGAATAATGGGGAAGATGAAGGCATTACAAAACTAAGAAGAAGAAGAGAGAAAAGAAAGAACAAAAAATTTCTCCTTCAGAATTTGTCCACCAGAGTCTGCTTCGGTTATGCCCACCAGATGGTTGAATCATGCCATGGTCCCTTCTTATAAGATGTGAGGAATAGAGTTGGTCATCTACCCTTGAAATTTGAGAGCATTTGGAGCCGTGTCAAAGAAGTTATAGCCGGCTAAAAAGAGACGGCTTATTTTGGATGTCGAACACTATTCCACCAACCCCACTTTGACCGGTTCAAGGGCGGCCTTAATGAAATAATTTCTCTTTGAAATTTAATGAGAATCTTCCCCTTCGAGTCAACTTTCGAACCCAGCTGGAATCATCCCATTTGGAAGTCGGTAGCCTGAGATATGCCTCTTTGAATGAGGCGGGGTCCATTCTGCCGACCAGAATAACTTTTCAACTTAGTCGACTTTTTTGGGCATGTTGGAGTTCGAATGGGATCTTGTTCCAGAAGAATAATTTGTAGCCCACGAACATAAAAAACCTACAAAAAAGGAATCACTTGAATTGGATCAAAAATGTAGGAGTTATGCTCGAAATATAGAGACAACAGAAAACTGCTAAATGTTCAGAATTGACCAATTTTCACACTTTAAGCTCAAAACTCACCAAAAATCATAAAATGATGCAAATAAGCTCAAATTGATTAATGGTTAGGAATTAAATCATTTAAAAACGCATGAATAATAATGAAAATATTATATCTATCAACGAGCTCCATGCGAAAATCCATCTAGTCCTGATCCTGCTCCCAAGCGTATCGTGTTGAATTGGAAGCCTCTAGGGAGGTTGTCATAATAGAGAGAGTAGACTTCAGCCACCCCAAGCGTTGCTCCGCATTGTCAAGGAGGTTCTGATGACGTGCTTCCATTGCAACGGAAGCAGTTTAGCAAAGATACCAGAGGGTGCAATTGACAGTGCGCCTCCTGCGTGAGGCGCCTCTGCCCCAGTTAATGCGATTTGGCAGTGCGTGTTTCTTCAGAAAAAAAAAATCGTTAGGACGCCCATTTGAGAAGAAAATCATCGTGCATTTTCTGTAACGAAAGTTGACGGGGCATGCCTCTTTCTCTGACTATGTCCAACGGTGCACACCTCCTTTGAGCGGCGAACTGAAATAGACATACGCGTCGCAGCAACACGCGGCACCTCTGGGTAGCGCGAGTCATCTTTTGCGGAAGTCATCGACAGCACGAACTGTTGATGGACGCAATCAATAAGCGGCTCCTCGAGACGTGAGCCAGCGGCGGAAGAGCGGCAACTCGGACCAAGTGATAAGAAACAGATGACAGTGTGTATGTATTTCAATAAACGAACCAGAGTACGAGGGGGCAGGAGGAAGGAAAGGAGAGAAGACATTTGAGAGGCAATGTTGCCCTCGCCCAAGCCGCACCCGAATTCCAAGCTGGAGGCCGAGCTTCCCAGAATAATTCTCTCCTCTTTTTCCACGCCCCAACCCTCTCCTTATAACATCCCCTCTGTGGGCCCAACCTCTCCCCCTCCCCCCCCCCGGATTCCCCCTAACAGACTAACTCACACAAGACGCTTTTACCACTTTACTAGAGACCCTCCATGTATCAAGCTCTATCAGGTGCCTAAAATGCACAGATGTCAATATGTAATGTGCTGAAAGTGCACAAATTAGAAGCATCACAACGTGTGTTGAAGATGCACAATCATAGGGAAAGAGATGTTGGAGACGCAATGATCAAAGGCATCCTCAGCCTGCTGGCTAAAAGGGCACGAGGTAGTGGTGGAGGTGCAGGCATGCAGCGGCGCGGGTAGACGGTGCACAGGCGCACGGCAACGCGGGTGGGTGGTGCATGGACACACGGCACCACGTGGGGCGTAGACGCGCAGGGTTTTGGCATCTACGATGTCGGAGGCACGAGCAACGCGGGTCACACGAGCAGGGATGGATGGGAGCCCTAGGGTTGGGCACTGAAAGAGAGGAGTGGAACTCGCTTAGATACCATGTAGAACTAAGTATGGGAATTTGTGTCATCCAAGTGTGGTCGACAAATTTATCTATTGAGCAATACAAGCGGGGAGATATAAAATTCAAAATTCAAAATAGGAAAGATAGGATAAGTCAAATCTCAGACTAAATATCTTTAACACATATTATGGTTATTATTAAGATGTAAATAATAAAAACAATATGAATAAAAAGTAAATAAGGGGGTGAATTTATTTATGTGTGCACGTTTGTGTGAAAAAAAAGTCAATTCACTCGTTCCAAAAAGAAAAAAATTACTACATCCTCACCACACCACAACTGTCACAACCATCTCCACCACCACCACTTCAAACATGCTCCCATTCCTCCTAGTTTTATTTTCTTTTCAATCTCAGTCCAGCACATAACATTAAATGTTTCAGAGTGACTTATTTGAAACATATAGAAGGAAATGATACTGACAACTATAGCAACTGAGAATTCTCGTATTCTTTCATAGTTCTCCACAATTCCCATCTTCTGAAGAGCCATAAGTCTGCTGTATGGATTCGTATCTACTACCTCAGCACTCATATCCTGCCATCAAGAAATGGATGCATCATCAGCATTATAATAACCTAAATAAATGAGAATCAGATGAAAGTGTAACAAATGAAGCAAAAACCTTGACTTTCGTTCTCTGCATGGTGGCTGACTTTGAAAGTTTGCTAAGATGCTCCAAACATAGTTTCACCTAAAGGACGCACAACTGATTTTAAAACAAAAGCCCGAATATGTCACACAATGAAGTTAAGACACGTTTTCTTGGTTTCACAACTGGTTGCTCGTACCAAAAAGAGAGGGGCAGCAAACTCCATCGTTTACTTCATTTCTCAGAAGATGAATTTTGAAAATGGACAAATAGACGTTTTTTTTTTTAGAAACACAAATTAATGTTTGTTTCTAGTCTTCTGGACTATTAACGAGCTTGTGCATTTTTCAAAAATTAAAACAAGGTTACAAAAAAAAATGATAAATTTTCTCAAAAAACTGGAAGTCAGTTTTCAAAGGGAAAAGATCCATGACAAGCTTGCAAATAAAAAGACAACTAAAAATACTGTCCCCACAAGAATCATCCCAGGCTATGCATTTACTAAAGAAAAATCGGTGTCAGTGGATCAATGTTTAGGGCTGTATTTATTCCTCCATTCACATAGAAAATAAATTTTCGGTTTCCATATTGCTGGTTATTCACTTCGAAAGAAATGATGTAAAAATTGAGCAAACAATACTCAATCAATTATAGAAGCAGAAACCACGGAGGAATAAGAAAACACGTATATATTAGGTAAATTGTCAATTGCTTTGTTCAAAGACCTCGGGCTATGAAAAATTTCAACCAAAGACAACGTAGAATGACAAAAATCAATCCATAGACTAGTAACAATTCATTCCTAATATTCAAATTTTAAATCGTT
The DNA here is from genome assembly GCA_963277665.1 of Viscum album. Taxonomy (NCBI): domain Eukaryota; kingdom Viridiplantae; phylum Streptophyta; class Magnoliopsida; order Santalales; family Viscaceae; genus Viscum; species Viscum album. The sequence goes on along the minus strand of OY728147.1, from coordinate 1,945,314,063 downwards.
GTGATCAGGAAATCTTAATTCACAAATTTAATTCTGCGTAAGTTGCAAAATCCAAGTACTGTTGTGACTAAAATGGGTCATATGCCAGACCAACCAAAAAGGCATCGATGAAGATCGAAACCACCTTGTCAAGAGAAGCTTGGTGAGAAGGATTGGGCAAGGATCTCCTGAGGTTTTCGATGTCATCAAGAGTCTCATTTAGCTCGATCTCCATCGCGGCAACGACGAGCAACGACGAGCAACTCAGGAGAAGTGCGCAGTAAAAGAATGAGGAAATGATCTCGGTGACCGTATATCTGGTCGTAGCAGTGCCCATAAGAAAGTTGTGTGAGTTGTCTGGATTTTTTTTTTTTTTTAAAGCGCAATTAAAGTAGTTCCGGGTTGTTGGTGGCGCACACGCCTCCTATTAACGCTGTGTGTTATCAACCAATGCTACCCTAACACCGCGTTAAGTTTCTCGGATAAGATCTGGTCAGCTGGTGCTTTGTCGTCGACTCCTCTGTGCACAATATGTTTGTGAGTGTTAATCTTAGCAACCCCACGAGTTAATCTTACTTGAGTGTTAAAAAAATCATTTCCAAGATTTATTCCCTGCGAACGACCTCGGCTCTCCCTTGAATTAGCCACTACCTCCAATCTCCCTTGTGGCTGATCCATTTTTTGCACCCGCTTATGTTCATTGCAGGTGTTCATCGAAAGTATGTGTCACGGCCGTCGGTGATTCCTTTTAGGCTCTCTTGATATGGTCATAATCACTTTTCAGTGCCAATGTTATTTTTCCCCTTTCGATGGTGGTGTTTTTCGGTGCAGCGTACCTAAGGATGTCATTTTGGCCGAAAAACAAATATCTATGGAGACTCAAATAACCAAGCCTATATTATATGGTTTCGTTATAACGTCTTCGTTTTCAATAACTTTGTTAAAGATGACAAGGTATGACTTTCCAGGATACATAACTGGGGCTCTCAGTTGCTTGATGTTGAGGGGGCTTGTCCACCTTCACATGTTCATTCTCCTCCTGTCAGATGACTCCCCCCTTTGGGCGTTCTCAAACTTAATACCGACGCAACGGCTCTTGGGGATGGTTCTGTTGGCTTGGGGGCGGTCCTCTAGGATCATGTTGTGGTCGAATCTAATTGTCAAATTATTATCAATGCACTTAAGGATGATGTAGGTGACCACCAAGCATATGAGTCCATTGTTGACATCATCAGATCATTGATGTCTTTGTTCTCTTCCTTTTGTTTTTCCTTTGTTAGGAGAGAGGGCAATCGTGCGACTTGTTTCATGGGTGTATTTGGGAATCATCAAATGTTTAATTGTTGGCTTTCATCTTTTTCTCTGGAATTATGTAATTTGGCTCTGGCTGATATATAAGTTTTGAGGACTGTCTTTTCAAAAAAAATTGAGCCTTGTGACTAGTTTTAAATTAGTTGAAGTACATAAAAACATCTAAATATAATTATTAAAAAATAATATATATAATAACTGGTTGTATATTGTTAGTCGGAGTGGATACTTAAGAGGGGGGTGAATTGAGTTCCAATTAAAAAATTCTGTTAAAAAGATTCTTATTAAAATCCCCCAAATTAAATAACAAGCTAAATTGTAGTGAATTTGTAATACAGTGAAGGGTCAGTTAGTTTATCAAGAGATTGATTAGTTCTCATTTAACCCAATATGAAGATTAATTAACTTTTGAAACTAACCTAATGCTTTACAATAAATACAAACACTTGCTAGTTTAACTATCAGAGTTACTTTAAAATGGATTTGAGTTCAAAGAATTTAGCAGCGGAATATTCAATATAGTTTAAAACAAAATAAATAAGCACAACAGTTCTAACCAAGAGGTTCGGTCTCAAGCCGAGACTTAGTCCTCTCAAAACAATTTATATAAATTTTGATCCACATCCTGAATCGGGGTAAACAACAGTGCAAAGACTGTCCAGGTACTAAGACCTCTACCACAGTTCTTCGTGGGAAAACAAAACAATAGCACACAGGCTATCCAGGTTCTACTTGACCTCCACCACTATCCACAGTGGGAAATAAGAGTATAGGGAAAGAGTGAGTGAGGATTAAATCCTCCAGTTCAGCACAAGATTCAATGTGTGTATGAAATATACAGAGTGCACACACACTGCTCAAAAGCAAGTAAAAGAATCACTAAGAGAGTATATATGAGTTTAGAATGCTCTAGTGATTTGAAGTGCAGCTCTGGACTCCTTTTGATTGAACATAAATGCTTATGAGCCCTTCTCTAATTTTTGTCTTGAAAATAGAGTGTCTTTTGCTTCCTTGATTTTCAGGTTCAGTTTGATCAGCTTGAGTGTATGAAGAGATCGTTGTAGTTCTTCACTCCTTGACTAAGATTCAGCTTGTGTTCTCTTCTCTTCTTGTATGAATGGCCTTGTGTATGTCTAGTGTTCTTCAAGTATGTAGGTGTATGGATGTCGCCTATCTTTATTGTGTATATGCACCTCTGTATCTCCTCTCTGTAGCTCAATCTTCCTTTTATACCTTAGGCTCCGGTCAATAGAAATGATTACATTTTCATAGGTACGAGGTACGATTCCCTGACATAACAACAACTATCATTAATTAAAAGTACGTGCATTAAAAACATCAAATATGACCGTTGCTTAATAAATAAATAGAAATAGAGTTTAAGTAGCACTGACTGGTTAACAGTCATCTTATCAGTAGCTCTCTGTCGGTGGACTTGTAGCGGTGAACTTTGTATAGCGGTGAGCTCCTATCGGTAACTCTTTGTTCTTGTACCGGTATCTCCTTGTATCGGTAGCAGTTACTCCGTGTAACAATAGCTCTATATACCGGTAACTCCCTCTTCGGTAGCTTTGGTCTATCGGTAACTTGCTCATATCGGTAACTACTTATATCATTGACTCTGTCTATCAGTGAACTTTGTATCAGTAGCTTTGTATCAGTAGCCGTTCGTCTGTCTGGTTGTATTGGTAGGTCTGTGTCATTCGACTTGTGCATACCGGTAGACTTGTTCTATCAGTAGCTGCTTGTATCGATAGACTTGAGTAGCGATGACTTCCTTATACCGATGGACTTCATAACGGTAGACTTACACATATCGGTAAACTTACTCTAACGATAACCTTTTGGTGTACCAGTAGACTTACATACCAGTAGCTCTGTTCTGTACCAGTGTACTTAGCCTTATCAGTAGTTGTGTATCTGTTTGTCTATATCAGTAGCTATGTGCATACCGGTGAACTTAACACTTATCTGTTCTATGCACAACATATCCAGATTGAGTTGGGATTATTTCAAAGTATATATAAACATAGATAAACGTTCATTAACATATTCCAAATATTATTTTGATATTTTTATCAACTTGATAATAGAGTGTCATAGATTGAAAGAATTAATATATAGATAAACATTATTTGGGATTATCAAAACAGGTGAGGTCAACAATCTCCCCCTTTTTGATAATCACAACTTATGGTATTGTAATCCAAAATAATCATTAATATATCAGTATAAAATACAATGGTTCTTATTTCTTAGTGTGAGTAATGACATTTTCAAATGTGAGATTTTAAAAGCATCAGATGATATAGTATTTAAAATGAAATTGTATCAGAGAAAACAATATATTATAAGACACATGTATCAGAGGTAAAATATAAAACAAATGTACTAGAGGGAAATGTATTATGCTCATAAAATATAATGATATTTCATATCAATTTTCCCTGTTCTCCCTTAGATATTATTTCTCCCCCTGATATGTTTCCCTTAGATATTATTTCTCCCCCTTTGTGATTAGTAAAAAGTGGGACAAAAAGGAAATACAGGAAAAGAGAAGTAACAGAGGGTAAAAGAAAGTAATATTATATATATTTCTTGGAGTAAACAGATACAAAGAAATACATAAATGAAACAAAAAGAAATACAAGTGATTCCTATCAAATATCCTAGCCACTAATCAATCCACATCCTCACCATGAGATTTTCCCTTGGGATCAGAAGAGGATTCAGGCGTGGTGGATGCATGTAAAGGCTTAGGAATACCAGAGATAATCAGAGGAGGCTGAGCTACTGAGACCGTGCTTGGCCTATAATGTGTAGCTCTCTGGGTAATCATAGGAGTGAGGCTCCGAATGGCTTGGACTGGAGTCATCTGAGGAATGGGGGTAGACTGAGCAGAGGCAGTCAGAGCTGGAGGTGAAATTACTGGAGTACTTTCCACATGCAAGAAAGGCAACAAAAGATTTCTAAAATCCATAATGTTCCCTCCTCCTCTTTCCATAGAAAAAATGAAATCGTCCTTGTTCTCCATGAATTTTTCTAGTGCAGGGGTCAACTATATGAGCTTGCTAACTTGTTCTCTGAAGGCTTGATTGACAGGAGGTAATTTCAGATTTTCCAAAAGAAGTTTGAAGTGGTTGGTCAATTGATGCTTGGTATACACTTTCTGAAAATAAGAATCAACTTTATCCTTTACTTATTTCTGAGAGGCAGAAGCTTCTCTCATATAATATTGAACAATTTTCATGATATCTCTAATGGTAGCCACTACCTAGATCAGTGCGGATGATTCCATAGAGCCACTGGTTGATTTTGAACCAAGCTCTTCTCTCATCACTGCTCGAAACTTATCAACATCTGCAAAAGTACTTGATGAAGTAAGAGGTTTGACAGTGAATGCAACAGTCTACTTGAATGATTGGGTTAAGTTGCTTATCAGCTTCTGGACAACCAAATCCTGAGTGCTCACATGCTCTTTGACCAACTTATTAAAAGCTTTAAATACATCCACAAATTGCCTTACTACACCTTTAATGTAATTGATATCAGCATTCATTTGAGTTTGAGAACTACACAAGGAAGTTAAGGAAGCAACAGACTGCTTCAAGGCAACAACAGCTCCTGTCAAGCTTTCAATCTGAGAATGACACACTCTGATTTCATTCATCATCTCTGTCATAGTGGTTGACACAGTACAACCAATAGAGATTTCAAAGGATTTTTCCATGTTGCTCAGCTCCTCAATAAAACAATTCTTTAAATTGGCAATAGATGTATTCAAAGACTCTTTCATCTCAGCCTTCAAAGACTCAAAGTTAGCCCTGGTTACCATACTACCAGGAAAAACAATAGGTGCTCTTTCTGACACAATACTGGCTACAGAGTCATCCATAACAGATTGAATGGATGAAATCAATGAAGTTTCCATTCTCTTTACTTCTTCCATAAAGCTGGCCTTTATCTCAGACTTTAACTGATCCATATCAGGTTTTCTGACTACATCCACAGGTAATAACTCATAGAGAATATCATAATTGACTTTAGGTCTACTGAGGGATGCCTCATTATCAGAATCCGGATAATACAATCCACAGACCACAAAACCTGGGTCTTCTACCCAGTCTTCAATTCCATCAACTACTGAAACACTGCCTAGTCTAGTTAGATGCTCCCCCTAAACTGGTGAATTCTCTCGTACAACGATGGCACCCTCATCAGCTCGGTCTTCCTCAGAATAATCTTTCACAACCATCTCCATTTCTCCAACAACATGAGGCTCCTCAGGAATAGGATCAGTTCTATCAACTTCAACAAGATCAGCCTCTAAAGGCACAACATAACTTCCAATCAGATGACTCAAACTCAAGGTGGCAGAAGCATATGCTTCAGTCTCAGATTATCTTTCTTCTTCCTCATTCTCTGGGGTAGCCTCTTCCTGATCTGATCTCTGCTGGTCTTCCTCATCCATAGGTGCCTCTTCATTGCTTACACCCAAAACAGTTTATGTACTAGGTAGGATCAAAGAAGCACTTTCCTTTTCTTATGATACAATTTCAGGAGTTGGGCTAGGAGGCAAGTCCGGATCTCCTCCATCTGCTGTAGAGGAATCCTCCTCATCTGAATCATCACTATAATGTGGCTCCTCCTCAGCAGGTCCTATACCTGGATCTCTCTTGTCTTTTGGTCTATTTGGATGGTCAACTGGATTGAACTTGTCATATATATTCTCATCATCAGTAACCCACTACCTTCTCCATGGGTTCCAGCTAATCTTCATGTACTTACACACTGTGCTTGTGATACATAAATTTTTTCTTACCACCATTGTCTCATACTGAGACTCAGCAACCCCCTTTACTTTAATCATAACCGAAATAAACTTGGAAAAGAATAAAGCATTGGTTTTTGATTTGGGTCTGGTCATATCCTCTATTTGAATCATTAGTAGCCTGCACAGATTCACCTTCACACCATGCCTTAAGAGATACAATAGATAAATATCTTGATACTTCAGATTTGAAAAGTCCCCTCTCCTTGAACTTAGCACGTGTTGAATGAATTTGAACAATAACCTATTTTCCCCATCCATCTCATCAGCCACTACTTTCCTAGGAGTGCCATCTTCTGTCAACTCTTCCAAGGCAATTTCATAGTCGAATATGTCACCGGTATGAGGTATTGTCTTCGATGAATACCCAAATACACCTTCATGTGGTACCTTCATGCATTCATCCCATTCAATGGATGCAAAGACTACTTCCTTTCCATTTACCAATGAAATCATTTTATTCTCCTGATCAGATTTTTCAAAGCGCACAAAAGCATAGAACTCTTTTATCAACTTCGGATAATAGGGACCATTGTTGTTTGTGAAACATTCTTGCCATTTTTGCTCCTCCAATATTCTTATAATCAACGATTTTCTTGGCAAAATCCATTCTTCACACAACTCCTTCTTGATTACAATTTCTCAATTTTGCAAGTGCGGGTTCACTGGATGCCTCCCTGACCTTATTTGATTGACATTGCTACTTGCTTCAGGTCCTTTCTTCTTCTTCTTTGCATTCGTCTCATCAAAGTCATCTCTAACAGCCGGAAGTTTGGTTTTTGCCATCTTTTGATTGAAGAAATTAGGGTTTTCATGAGATTCGGCGATTCAAGGAGTTGGGTTTGAGAGAGGAGAGTTCAGTGGATTGAGAAGTAACTAAGACTTAGTTTTATCATTTAGGAATCATAAAATAAATAATTAAAATATAATAAGTAAAGTATAAATGATACAGATTCTAGTGGCTAAAGACATAAGTTTAAAATAGCACATACTAACGGTAGGGTATACCGGTGAGGATTCATAACGGTGAGGTCCACTAATAGTGAGGTTTCATACCGGTGAGGTATAACAGTGAGGTTTCATACCGGTGAGGTATAACAGTGAAGTTTCATACCGGTGAGGTATAACAGTGTGGTTTCATACCGATGAGGTATAACAGTGAGGTTTCATACCGGTGAGGCATAACAGTGAGGTTTCATACCGGTGAGGCATAACAGTGAGGTTTCATACCAGTGAGGTATAACAGTGAGGTTTCATACCAGTGAGTCTATCATTCCTAATTCATGTCTAATGTACTTTAACCTATCCGAACTTAAGGGCTTGGTGAAAATGTCATATAATTGATGTTCAATACCTATAAATTCAAGAGAAATACCACCCTTTTGGTAATGATCTCTCAAAAGGTGGTGCCTTACATCAATGTGTTTGGTCCTAGAGTGAGACACGAGATTCTTAGAGATGTTAATTGCACTAGTGTTATCACAATTTATAGATACATGTTTAAACTGATATCCGTAGTCCAACAAAGTATGTTTCATCCACATAATTTGTGCACAAAAACTACCAGCACCTATGTACTCTACTTCAGCGGTAGATAATGCAACAAAATTATGCTTCTTACTACACCAAGATACCAGGGAATTACCTAGAATATGACATGTTTCAGAAGTTCCCTTTCTATCCAACTTGCAACCAACAAAATCAGCATCTGAATAACTCATTAAGTCAAAGGATTTTCCTTTTGGATAAAACAAACCTAAATTTGCAGTATGTTTAAGATATTTGAAAATTCTTTTAACAGAAAGAAAATAGAATTCTTTAGGATTAGCTTGAAATCTTGCACACATACACACACTAAACATAATATCTTGTCGACTAACAGTAAGGTACAGTAGACTTCCAATCATACCTCTGTAATCGGTTTGATCAACTGGTTTCCCAGATTCATCAATGTCCAACTTATAGGTGGAACTCATGGGTGTATCACTTTCCTTAATACTATCTAAACCAAAATGTTTTAAAAGATCCTTTGTATATTTACTTTGATTTAAAATAATACCATTTTCATTTTGAAAAACTTGAAATCCAAGAAAATATTTGAGTTCTCCCATTAAACTCATTTCAAATTCATTTTGCACACTCTTTGAAAAATCAATACACAAGGTATTTTTAGAAGATCCAAAAATAATATCATCAACATAGATTTGTACAATCAAAACATCTTTAGAAATTCTTTTGATAAAGAGAGTTGGATCAGCAATCCCTTTTATAAAATCTTTTGAAATAAGAAAATTACTAAGCCTATCATACTAAGCTCATGGAGCTTGTTTCAAACCATATAAAGCTTTAGATAGATTAAAAACTCGATTTGGAAAATGAGGATTAGTAAATCTAGGTGGCTATTCAACAAAAACATCTTCAATTATAAAACCATTTAAAAAAGCACTTTTAACATCCATTTGATATAACTTGAAATTCAGATGAGCAACATAGGAAATTAGAATCCTAATAGCTTCTAATCTAGCTACAGGAGAAAAGGTTTCCTCATAGTCTATTCCTTCCTGTTGACTATATCCTTGTGCAACTATCCTTGCTTTGTTTCTAACTATGTTTCCAGATTCATCAACTTTATTTCTAAAAACCCATTTAGTGCCTATGGTCAAAGTGTCCTTAGGTCTTTCAACTAATTCCCAGACTTTGTTTCTTTCAAATTGATTTAATTATTCTTGCATATCCATTAACCAAAATTCATCATTGATTTCATCATTTATATTTTTAGGTTCTAGCTCTGAAAGAAAGGCTTGATGTTCAACCTGGTTTCTTAGAGAAGCTCTAGTCTACGTCGCTCTATCAAGATTACCAACAACAACATCTAAAAGATGATTCTTTAGAATCCCAGTTGATCTAGTAAAGGTAGGACTAGAAATTTCAGGTTCTTCTCTAGATTCAGGTTCTACAGAAATAGGTTCTGGAAAGTTTCTAGAAATGGATGTCTTTACAATAGGTTCATTGATTTTATCATTAAGGTTTAAAACAAACAAATCTTCTTCAAGATTTTCAATAGAAGATTTGGGTTTATGTGGATCAGTTTCGTCAAACTTGATGTGAAAAGACTTTTCCACACATTTGGTTCTTTTATTAAAAACTCTATAAGCTTTTCTAGTAATTGAATAACCTAGGAAAATTCCTTCATGACTCTTGGATGCAAACATGTCAAGATTATCTTTTGTATTGAGAATAAAAACTTTGCAACCAAAAACTTTAAAGTAATTAACCTTAGGTTTCCTATGGTTCCACAACTCATAAGGGGTCTTTTTAAGAACAGGTCTAATCAAGACACTATTAATAATGTAACAAGCTATATTTACAGCTTCATCCCAAAAGTAAATTGGTAGGTCATACTCATTAAGCATAGTTCTTGCAATCTCTTGAAGAGTTCTGTTTCTTATTTCTACTACACCATTCTGCTGAGGTATCCTAGGGGCAGAGAAATTGTGACTATAGCCATTGTGCGAGCAATAAGATTCAAACTCATGATTTTCAAACTCACGACCATGATCACTTCTCAAGGTCTTAATCTTAAGTCTACTAAGGTTTTCCACAAACTTGGAGTATTTAATAAAGTAAGAACAAGCTTCACTTTTATGAGCTAAGAAGTATACCCAAGTGTACCTAGAATAGTCATCTACTAAGACATAGACACAGTGCTTCCCATTTAAACTAGAAACTCTAGAGGGTCCAAACAAGTCCATGTGAACCAACTCGAGAGGTTGAGAAGTTGAAACTTATTTCTTTGATTTAAAAGAAACTTTATGTTGTTTTCCCTTTTGACAGGGATTACAAACTTTATCAGCTGGGAATTCAAGATTAGGTAGGTCTCTAACTAAGTTTTTCTTAGTCATTTTTCTAAGTGAATGAATGTTGCAATGCCCTAATATTCTGTGCCATATCCAAGAATCCTTATGAAAATCATTCAAGCAAGTAATGTTCTGTTTAGCTAAATAATTCAAATCAATTGCATAAACATTTTCATTTCTCAAAGCAAAAAATACTAAAATATTTTTAGAATTAAAAACATTACATAAATAATTTTCAAATTTAACATTGAAACCATCATCAAACAACTGATAAATACTTAATAGATTATATTTAAGTCCATCAACAAATAAAACTTTGGAAACTAAAACTGAACCAGTGTTACCAATCTGGCCTAAGCCGATGATTTTTCCTTTTTAATTATCACCAAAGGTGACATGACCTCCATCAACTTTGATTAAACTCTTGAAGAACGAGTAATATCCAGTCATATTCCTTGAACATCCATTGTCCAAGTACCATACCTTCTTATGGGAACTTTTCAAGCAAGTTTCCAACAAAACAGGTTTAAACAAAAAATGATTTTGGTACCCAGATTTTCTTGGGTCCAGACAGGTTAGCAAGCAAAACTTTTGGTACCCAAATTTGTCTAATGGGTCTCATACAATTAATAGATTAAAAAGATTTTGAAAGATAAACTTTATTTGATCTATAGCCATGTGAATAACTAGTTGAAGCATATGAATTTCCAGAACTAAAACTAGCAACATTCTGTCCAGATTTAGGAATAAATCTATTTTTAGTAATCTGTCTCTGTCCAGACTGATAGCCTATTCCAGTAGTATATTTTGGTGCCAATTGTTTTCCTAGAATTTGAGTTAGAGTATTCTTTCTATTTGTGAATTTCTCTAAGTCCTTCCTTAATTTCTCATTAGAAAATTACAGTTCAGTATTTTCCTTAAGTAATTGTGCATTCTTTTCCTTTTCTATATCAAGTGCAGAATTAACAGAGCTGCTCAAAGCATGTTGTTTCTTCAAGGTATTATACTTGTCCTTCAATTCATTACATGTCTCTTCTAGCATATTACAGTATTAAAATAACTCTTCACTAGTCGTGTTTTCAGATTCAGAATCAGAATCAACTCCATAATAATAAGAATTTAAAGCAAGAGTATCCAATGTTACCTTAGATGTGTTTGTCATAAAACACATATTAGCTTTCTGAGATTTTTTATCCTGAGAAGAATCAGAATCACTTGAACTATCTTCTAAAGCACTCCAAGTTGCTTTCATAGCTTTCTTATATTTATTGTCCTTATAATAATATTTTTCTTGAACTTTAACTTCGGACAGTCTGCTTTCACATGTCCTTTCCTCTTGCATTCATAACAGACAATTTCATCACTCTTGTCAGAATTTTTCCAATCCTTCTTCCAACGACCTTTGTTGTCATATTTTCTTTATAATTTGGTTTTCTGAAGAATTTCTTCTTCCTATAGAACTTCTTAAACCGTCTGGCTATCTGAGCCATCTCTTCATCACTATCGGAATCTGAATCTTCACTTGTTGTGATTTCAGCAGGTATGTGAACTTTCTCCTTGTCCTTGCTCTTTGAGGCAGTAGATTTAAATGCCACTGACTTCCTTTTTGGTTCATCATCTTCTTCCTTGTTTACTTTCATCTCTTCTTCATACATCATTAACTTACCAATTAATTCTTTAACAGGAAGTGAACTTATATCACATGATTCTCTTATTAAGATAGATGTGCCTCTCTATCTTTCTGGCAGACATCTTAGTATTCTCATAATCTTCTCCTTTGCAGGAACAACTTTTCCAAGTGAGATCATTGTATTTACAATTTCGTTGAACCTGAGATACATGTTAGATATAGGTTCATCAGGCTTCATTTTAAAATTATCATAATTAATAGTATAGGTGTTTAGTCTCATTTCTTTAACATTGGTTGTTCCCTTATGGGAAATAGCCAAAGTGTCCCAGATTTCATAAGCAGTTTTGCAAGCAGATATTTGATTAAATTCTTCATCACCTAAAGCACAATACAGAACATTCATTGCTTTACAATTATTATTGTAAGCAGTTTTAGTAGGTTCATCCCAAGTAGTTCTTTTAGTTTCTAGAATCTTATATTGAGTCTCTATAGTCGTCCAGATGTCAAATCTTATAATTTCCAAATGAATTTTCATTTTAAGTTTCCATTGGGCATAATTTGTACCATTAAATAAAGGTGTCCTATTGGTAGCAAGACCTTCAAGTCTATTGTCCATAATTATATTTTAGCAAATATATTTAAAGAGATAAAATTTATAACTAATAGAAATTTAAGATCTTTAAGATAAAAATAAAATCATAATTAAAAAACAAAGTATTTGGTAATCCTTTATAAATAACAAACAACCTCTAATACCAAATGTTGGTTAGAGTGGATACTCAAGAGGGGGGGTGAATTGAGTTCCAATTAAAAATTTCTGTTAAAAATATTCTTATTAAAATCCCCCAAATTAAATAACAATCTAAACTATAGTGAATTTGTAATACAGTGAAGGGTCAGTTAGTTTCTCAAGAGATTGATTAGTTCTTAGTTAATCCAATTTGAAGATTAATTAACTTTTGAATCCAACCTAATTCTTTACAATAAATACAAACACTTTCTAGTTTAACTATCAGAGTTACTTTAAAATAGATTTAAGTTTAAAGTATTTAGCAGTGGAATATTCAATATAGTTTAAAACAAAATAAATAAGAAAAATAGTTCTAACCAATAGGTTCAGTCTCAAGCCGAGACTTAGTCCTCTCAAAAAAATTTATATAAATTTTGATCCACACCTTGGATCGGGGTAAAAAACAGTGCAAAGACTATCCACGTACTAAGACCTCTACCACAGTTATTCGTGGGAAAAAAAAAACAATAACACACAGGCTATCCAGGTCCTACTTGACATCTACCACTATCCACAGTGGTAAATAAGAGTATAGGGAAAGAGTGAGTGAGGATTAAATCCTCCAGTTCAGCACAGGAGTCAATGTGTGTATGAAATATACAGAGTGCACACACACTACTTAAAAGTAAGCAAAAGAATCACTAAGAGAGTATATATGAGTTTAGAATGCTCTAGTGATTTGAAGTGCAGCTCTAGACTCCTTTTGATTGAACAAAAATGCTTCTGAGTCCTCTAGTTTTTGTCTTGAAAACAGATTGTCGTTTTCTTCCTTGATTTTCAGGTTCAGTTTGATCAGCTTGAGTGTATGAAGAGATCGTTGTAGTTCTTCACTCCTTGACTAAGATTCAGCTTGTGTTCTCTTCTCTTCTTATATGAATGGACTCGTGTATGTCTAGTGTTCTTCAAGTATGTAGGTGTATGGATGTCGCCTATCTTTATTGTGTATATGCACCTCTGTATCTCCTCTCTGTAGCTCAATCTTCCTTTTATACCTTAGGATCCGGTCAATAGGAATGATTACCTTTTCATAGGTACGAGGTACAGTTCCCTGACATAACAACAGCTATCATTAATTAAAAGTACGTGCATTAAAAACATCAAATATGATTGTTGGTTAATAAATAAATAGAAATTGAGTTTAAGTAGCAGTGAATGGTTAACAGTCATCTTATCAGTAGCTCTCTGTTGGTGGACTTATAGCGGTGGACTTTGTATAGCGGTGAGCTCCTATTGGTAGCTCTCTGTTCTTATACCAGTAGCTCCTTATATCAGTAACAGTTACTCCGTGTAACAACAACTCTATATACTGGTAACTCCCTCTTCGTTAGCTTTGGTCTATCGATAAATTGCTCGTATCGGTAACTACTAATATCAGTGGCACTGTCTATCGGTGAACTTTATATCAGTAACTTTGTATCGGTAGCCGTTCGTCTGTCTAGCTAGTTGTATCGGTAGGTCTGTGTCATTCGACTTGTGCATACCGGTTGACTTGTTCTATCAGTAGATCTTCTTTTATCGATAGCTGCTTGTATTAGTAGACTTGAGTAGAGGTGACTTCCTTATACTGGTGGACTTCATAATGGTAGACTTACACATATCGGTAGACTTACTCTAACAGTAACCTTTTGGTGTACCGGTAGACTTACATACTGGTAGCTCTGTTCTGTACCAGTGTACTTAGCCTTATTAGTAGCTGTGTATCTGTTTGTCTGTATCAGTAGCTATGTGAATACCGGTGAACTTAACACTTATCTGTTCTATGCACAACATATCCAGATTGAGTTAGTATCATTTCAAAGTATATATAAACATAGATAAACGTTGATTGACATATTCCAATTATTATTTTGATATTTTTATCAACTTGATAATAGACTGTCATAGATTGAAAGAATTAATATATAGATAAACATTATTTGGGATTATCAAAGCATGTGAAAGCATAATTGGGATTATCAAAACAGGTGAGGTCAACAATCTCCCCCTTTTTGATAATCACAACTTATGGTATTGTAATCCAAAATAATCATTAATATATCAGTATAAAATACAATGGTTCTTATTTCTCAGTGTGAGTAATGACATTTTCAAATGTGAGATTTTAAAAGTATCAGAGGATATAGTATTTAAAATGAAATTGTATCAGAGAAAACAATATATTATAAGACACATGTATCAGAGGTAAAATATAAAACAAATGTACTAGAGGGAAATGTATTATGCTCATAAAATATAATGATATTTCATATCAGTTTTCCCTGTTCTCCCTTAGATATTATTTCTCCCCCTGATATGTTTCCCTTAGATATTATTACTCCCCCTTTGTGATTAGAAAAAAGTGGGACAAAAAGGAAATACAGGAAAAGAGAAGTAACAGAGGGTAAAAGAAAGTAATATTATATATATTCCTTGGAGAAAACAGATACAAAGAAATACATAAATGAAACAAAAAGAAATACAGGCGATTCCTATCAAAGATCCTAGCCACTAATCAATCCACATCCTCAGTATGAGATTTTCCCTTGGGATCAGAAGAGCATTCAGGCATGGTGGATGCAGGTGAAGGCTTAGGAATACCGAAGATAATCAGAGGAGGCTGAGCTACTGAGACCGTTCCTATACTATAATGTGTAGCTCTCTGGGTAATTATAGGAGTGAGGCTATGAATGGCTTGGACTGGAGTCATCTGAGGAATGGGGGTAGACTAAGCAGAGGCAGGCAGAGCTGGAGGTGCAATTATTGGAGTACTGTCCACATGCAAGAAAGGCAACAAAAGATTTCTAAAATCCATAATGTTCCCTCCTTCTATTTTTCATAGCATAAATGAAATCATCATTGTTCTCCATGAATTTGTCTAGTACAGGGGTCAACTCTCTGAGCTTGCTGACTTGTTCTCTGAAGGCTTGATTGACAGGAGGTAATTTCAGATTTTCCAAAATAAGTTTGAAGTGGTTGGTCAACTGATGCTTGGTATACACTTTCTGAAAATAAGAATCAACTTTATCCTTTACTTATTTCTGAGAGGCAGAAGCTTCTCTCATATAATATTGAACAATTTTCATGATATCTCTAATGGTAGTCACTACCTAGATCAGTGCGGATGATTCCATAGAGCCACTGGTTGATGTTGAACCAAGCTCTTCTCTCATCACTGCTCGAAACTTATCAACATCTGCAAAAGTACTTGATGAAGTAAGAGGTTTGACAGTGAATGCAACAGTCTACTTGAATGATTGGGTTAAGTTGCTTATCAGCTTCTGGACAACCAAATCCTGAGTGCTCACATGCTCTTTGACCGACTTCTTAAAAGCTTTAAATACATCCAAAAATTGCCTTACTACACCTTTAATGTAATTGATATCAACATTCATTTGAGTTTGAGAACTACACAAGGAAGTTAAGGAAGCAACAGACTGCTTCAAGGCAACAACAGCTCCTGTCAAGCTTTCAATCTGAGAATGACACACTCTGATTTCATTCATCATCTCTGTCATAGTGGTTGACACAGTACAACCAATAGAGAGTTCAAAGGATTTTTCCATGTTGCTCATCTCCTCAATAAAACAATTATTTAAATTGGAAATAGATGTATTCAAAGACTCTTTCATCTCAGCCTTCAAAGACTCAAAGTCAGCCCTGGTTACCATACTACCAGGCACAACAACATGTGCTCTTTCTAACACAATACTAGCTATAGAGTCATCCATAACAGATTGAATGGATGAAATCAATGAAGTTTCCATTCTATTCACTTCTTCCACAAAGCTGGCCTTTAACTGAGACTTTTACTGATCCATATCAAGTTTTCTGACTACATCCGCCAGTAATAACTCAGAGAGAATATCATAATTGACTTTAGGTATATTGAGGGATGCCTCAGTATCAGAATCCGGATAATCCAATCCACAGACCACAAAACCTGGGTCTGCTGCCCAGTCTTCAATTCCATCAGCTACTGAAACACTACCTAGTCTAGTTGGATGCTCCCCCTCAATTGGTGCCTTCTCCTGTACAGCAATGGCACCCTCATCAGCCCGATCTTCCTCAGAAGAATCTTGCACAACCATCTCCATTTCTCCAATAGCAGGAGGCTCCTCAGGAATAGGAGCAGGTCTATCAACTTCAACAAGAGCAGCCTCTAAAGACATAATAGAACTTCCAATCAGAGGACTCAAACTCAAGGTGGCAGAAGCAGATGCTTTAATTTCAGATTCTCTTTCTTCTTCCTCATTCTCTGGGGAAACCTCTTCCTGATTTGATCTCTTCTAGTCTTCCTCATTCACAGGTGCCTCTTCATTTCTTACACCCAAAACAGTTTCTGTACTAGGTAGGATCAAAGAAGCACTTTCCTTTTTGTGTGATACAATTTCCGGAGTTGGGCTAGGAGGCAAGTCCAGATCTCCTCTATCTGCTGTAGAGGAATCCTCCCCATCTGAATCATCACTATAATGTGGATCCTCCTCATTAGGTCCTAGACCTGGATCTCTCTTGTCTTTTGGTCTATTTGGATAGTCAACTGGATTGAACTTGTCATATATCTTCTCATCATCAGTAACCCACTGCCTTCTCCATGGGTTCCAGCTAATCTTCATGTACTTACACACTGTGCTTGTGATACAGAAATTGTTTCTTACCACCACTGTCTCATCCTGAGACTTAGAAACCCCATTTACTTTAATCATAACTGAAATCAACTTGGCAAAGAATAAAGCATTGGTTTTTGATTTGGGTCTGGTCATATCCTCTATTTGAATCATTAGCAGCCTGCACAGATTCACCTTCACACCATGCCTTAAGAGATTCAAAAAATAAATATCTTGATAATTCAGATTTGCAATGTCCCCTCTCCTTGGAATTAGCACGTGTTGAATGAATTTGAACATCAACCTATTTTCCCCATCCATCTCAGCAGCCACTACTTTCCTAGGAGTTCCATCTCCTATCAACTCTTCCAAGGCAGTTTCATAGTCGAATATGTCATTGGTAGGAGGTATTGTCTTCGATGAATACCCAAATACACCTTCATGTGGTACCTTCATGCATTCAGCCCATTCAATGGATGAAAAGACTACTTCCTTTCCATTTACCAATGAAATCATTCTATTCTCCTGATCAGATTTTTCAAAGCGCACAAAAGCATAAAACTCTTTTATCAGCTTCGGATAATATGGAAAATTGTTGTTTGTGAAACATTCTATCCATTTATGATCCTCCAATATTCTTAGAATCAATGATTTGCTCAGCAAAATCCATTCTGCACACAACTCCTTCTCGATTACAATTTCTCTATTTTGCAAGTGTGGGTTCACTGGATGCCTCCCTAACCTTGTTCGATTGACACTACTACTTACTTCAGGTCCTGTCTTCTGGTTCTTCGCAGTCGGATCATCATATTCATCTCTGACAGTCATAAGTTTGGTTTTTTCCATCTATGGATTGAAGAACTTAGGGTTTTCATGAGATTTGGGGATTCAAGGAGTTGGGTTTGAGAGAGGAGAGTTCAGTGGATTGAGAAGTAACTAAGACTTAGTTTTATCATTTAGGAATCATAAAATAAATAATTAAAATATAATAAGTAAAGTATAAATGATATAGATTCTGGTGGCTAAAGACAAAAGTTTAAAACAACACATACTAATGGTAGGGTATACCGGTGAGGATTCCTAACGGTGAGGTCCACTAACAGTGAGGTTTCATACCGGTGAGGTATAACAGTGAGGTTTCATACCGGTGAGGTATAACAGTGAGGTTTCATACCGGTGAGGTATAACAGTGAGGTTTTATACCTGTGAGGTATAACAGTGAGGTTTCATACCGGTGAGGTATAACAGTGAGGTTTCATACCAGTGAGTCTATCATTCCTAATTCACGTCTAATGTACTTTAACCTATCCGAACTTAAGGGCTTGGTGAAAATGTCAGCTAATTGATGTTCAGTACCTATAAATTCAAGAGTAATATCACTCTTTTGGTAATGATCTCTCAAAAAGTGGTGCCTTACATCAATGTGTTTGGTCCTAGAGTGAGACACGAGATTCTTAGAGATGTTAATTGCATTAGTGTTATCACAATTTATAGATACATGTTTAAACTGATATTTGCAGTCCAACAAAGTATGTTTCATCCATAGAATTTGTGCACAACAACTACCAGCATCTATCTACTATGCTTCAGCAGTAGATAATGCAACAAAATTCTTCTCAGATTACCTTCATTACGTTAGGAGGATTCAAATATAGAATCCATCCAATGATGATCTAAACGTGATCCTTTGGCCTCCAAGCAACACCAATTGATTTTCAAGTGCTAGAACGGTGAATCAATCATCTTGTGTTGTTCATCTTGATCGCTCCAATATCCTTCAGTGTAATACCTTGAGATTTTAAAATAAGAAAATTATATTTGATAGTGTATATGACACACAACACCTAACTTAAAATATAACATAACACCCTGAGACTTTACGCTATATTTATTTAAATCACTTCAATAGCTTGGATTACATGCAACATTGAGATTAAATTGTGTTGCACGCAACAACGAGTTTCTTAGAATGCTTATGTCACACGCAAGACCGAGTTTTACTGGCAACAATATAACAATATTATTATTATTTAATATAATAGTTATAACGTAACCAAAAAATTGGTGGGTAAGAATAAAATTAATTAACTTGTGAAAATATATAATTTACACATATTTATTATTTATCTATTGATTATAACACCACGGGGAAAACGACTTTTTTTGACAGGTTATTTGCACCGGGAATAGATCACATCACAAATAGTTTGTCAAAAAGATTATTTGTGATGGGGACAATAACCCGTCGCAAATAAGTAGTTATTTGCGACGAGAAAAGGAGTTCTGTCGCAAAAGGTTTGGCGCATTTTGCGCGCCAAACCGCGAGAAGGATATTTGCGACGGGGGGTGCCTCCCCATCGCAAATACCAAACGACAGTAAATACTATTTGCGACGGGGAGGCACCCCTGTCACAAATAACCGACAGCGGTAAATACTATTTGCGACATGATATGCCCCCATCACAAATAGTGTGTCGGCATGTCACTATTTGCAATGGGTCTCGTCGCAAATACCCTTTTAACCGTTGACAATAATTAATGCGGCTGAAGATATTTGAGACTGGTCTCCCGTCGCAAATAATCTAACCTATATATACCCATCATCCCTTTTTTTCCTTCTTCCTCTATATTCCTACTTTCTCTCTCTTCAAACTCTAATTTTAGAGTTAAAATTTATCTGAGTTATTTTTTTTACGAACAGATTTTGAAGTCATCTACACCTATAAGAGATCAAGTTTAAATGTATTTATGTTTTATTTAATTTAATATTTATTTCATTTTTTATATTAATTTTAATTATTGTTAATTAGTTGTAATTAAATTAGATTTAGATTGTTTTGTTACCAATATTTATTTGTAGTAATAAATTGAAATTATTAGTGCTAATTATTAATAATTAGTGGTAATTAGGAATTATTAACGATAATTGGCAACGAATGTAAATAATTAGCAGTAATTAATAATCTGTAGCGGTAATTAACAATAATTAATAGTAATTAACGTTAATTAGTAATAATTAGCGATAATTATTAATAATTAGGAAGAAATAGTAATAATTAGTAAAAAATAGTAATAAATACTAATAATTAGTAATAATTACTAATAATTAGTAATAATTACTAATAAATAGAAAAAAATAGTAAAAAATAGTAAAAAATATATTAATAAATACTAATAATTTGTAACAAATACTAATAATTAGTAATAAATACTAATAATTAGTAACAAATAACAATAATTAGTAATAATTACTAATAAATAGTAATAAATACTAATAATTAGTAATAATTATAAATAATTAGCAATAATTAAAAATAATTAGTAAAAATTAGTGGTAATTAGTAATAATTAGGAATAAACAGTAATAATTAGTAAAAAATAGCAATAATTACTAATAATTACTAATAATTAGTAATTATTACTAATTATTAGTATTTATTACTAATAATTAGTAAAAAATAGTAAAAAATAGTAAAAAATACTAATAATTAGTAAAAAATACTAATAATTAGTAATAAATACTAATAATTAGTAATAAATACTAATAATTAGTAATAAATACTAGTAATAATTAGTAATAATTAAAAATAATTAGTAATAAATAGTAATAAATAGTAATAAATAGTAATAATTAGCAATAATTACTAATAATTAGCAATAATTACTGATAATTAATAATAATTAGTAATAATTAGTAATAAATTGAATGAATTAGTAATAAATTGAAATAATTGGTAATAAATAGGGATAATTGTAATAAATTGTAAGAACTTGACACAATTTCCAGTGGATTGGCGACACTCCTTTTGCTCGATGATTCTTCTCCTTTCAACTCTCACTGACTAAAAACATTATGAAAAATGTGCTCCTATGTATGCATATCCAATATTGTATGCACGAGATTGGATATACATTTGTAGAACCACATTTTCCATATTATGTTTTCAAGTAGTGACAGTTGCAATAAGATGATCCATCGACAAAAAGGGGGCTCTTTTATTCAACGACTCATTTACTTGCATCTTTATCACACTGAAATCACAATGAAGAATCTGGTCGGAGGTATTCTTATGCATTCTCATATGCACGGGAATGGATATGCGTACCTCTGAGAAGATTCTTTATTGTGATTACAGTGTGAGAAAGTTGCAAGTAAATGAGCCGTTGGACAAAAGAGCAGCCATAAATCCACTGGAAATTGTGTCACCCATAATTAGTGTTAATTAGTAATAAGTAACTATAATTATTTATCTTCACTTTTTTGGATAGTGTTTTCTTATATCAAATTATTAAAAAAAATTAATGATTTTATATTTTGTAGAAAAATATGGAACAAGGAAGTCGACAATAATCATTATTAGATGACTACACTTGGATAAATCAGCACATAAATCCAAACAGTTCTGGTCTAAATCCTATAAATATTAAGGGTGTTGAAACTTTCTTATCATTTGTATCATCAAAACCAGAATTTGTTTCAGAAGACACAATTAAGTGTCCTTGTAAAAATGTGCTTTGAGAACGTTTGTAACATTTGACAACGTTGGGGGACATCTCTTGCATTTTGGTTTTCAACCTAATTATGTTTTTTGGTATCAACATGGTGAACACAGTTCCAGAGAAGATACTAATAATTTGATTCCAGATCCATCACGATTTCAAAATTTAGTACACGATGTTACAGGTCCATCTATTCAAAAAACTAAAACTCAGGATGATATTGATTTAACTCATGAGTTGGCACCATCTGAATTTTATGAGTTTTTGAGGTCTTCTGAGGATGCATTATATTCTGGTTGCACGATAAGAAAATTAGAATCAGTTGAAAAATTTATGGCTATTAAATCAGATAATGGAATATCAAACAACTGTTTTAATTAGATATTTTCTTGGGTTAAAACACTGTTACCTGAATAAAATGTGTTGCCTACAAATTACTATGAGAGCAAGAGGATGGTTCTTAATCTGGGCCTTAGTTATCAGAAGATTCATGCATGTTCAAATGATTGCATCTTATATTCTGGTAAAAATGGGTCATTGAATAATTGTCCCACATGTGGACAATCGAGGTATAAAGAAGCTCAATCGGGGAAGTCTGAATCAATTCTTATAAAACAGTTGAGATATTTCCCACTTACACCCAGGTTTCAATGTTTATTTATGTCTCAGAACACAACGACAATGATGTCATGACACAAAATCAAGATTTCAACCAGTAAAATATTGAATCATCCATCTAATGGTGATTTATGAAAACATTTTGACCGAGTGCATCCTTATTTTGCTTTAGAAGCCCAGAATGTGCAATTGGGTCTTTCTAATAATGGTTTCTGTCTGTTTGGTTCTTATGGTAGTCAGTATTCATGTTGGTCTTTCTTTATAAATTTGTATAATTTACCTTTATAGATGTCGATGAAGAAGCCTTATATATTTTTGACCTTATTAACCTCATGACATCTGAAAAAGAATATTGATGTTTATTTGAAACCATTGATTGATGAGTTAAATTCATTGTGGAGTAATGGTGTTAGTACATATGATGTTGCTGCAAAACAAAATTTCCTACTAAAAGCTGTATTGACGTGGAAAATTAGTGACTTCCCAGCATATGGCATGTTATCTGGATGAAGTACACATGGTCTTAAATCACGTCCTTACTGTATGAGAGACAAAAAAGCATTTATTCTCATTAATGGAAAACCTTTCTATTTTGACTGTCATCGCATATTTCTTCCAACCGATCATCCTTTTTAGAGGAAAAAATCTCATTTCATATTAGGCACAATTGAAAGGGATGGACTTCCAAAAATGATCTCAGGTACAGAGTTAAAATTAGTTGCATTTTTATTACCTCCCATCACATTTAGACCAACAATAAATCAACAAAAAATTCATGGCTTTGGGAAAGAACACAATTGGATAAAACAAAGAATTTTTTGGGATCTGCCATATTGGTCTGATTTGTTGGTCCACCACATGTTGGATGTAATGCATATTGAGAATAAATACTTTGATAAATTATTTCATACAGTTTTGGATACACTAGGTAAGACCAAAGATAATATAAAGGCATAATTAGATCTTGCCCAAATTTGCAGGTGACCAAAACTTGAACTGTTTGAAAATGTCAGATCACAGAGGTTAATGAAGCCAAAAGCAGCTTATACACTATCCAAAGAGATTCAATTATTATTTTGTCAGTGGATTGCAGATTTAAGACTTTCAGATGACTATGCTTCCAATTTGGGCAGATGTGTTAGGAATGATCATATTACCGGATTAAAAAGTCATGATTGTCATGTTATAACGGAAAATCTTATGCTAATTGGATTAAGAGATTTGTTGAATTCTATGATTTGGGATTCGATATCAGATATATCATATTTTTCTCGAGACATTTTTGTGGTGAAAACAGACTACGATGCACTAAGAAAACTAGAAGAAGATGTTGTTATAATTATATATAAACTGGAAAAAAATCTTTCTGTCAACTTTCTTTGACTCAATGAAACATTTGATATTACATTTTCTACATGAAGAAAAATTTGGAGGTCCAGTACAATTTCGATGGATGTACCCATTTGATAGATTCATATAGAAATTGAAGAAAAAAGTATGTAATAAAGCATCAGTTGAAGGCTCAATTGCTGAAGATTATTTACAAGAGGAAATTTCTTTTTTTGCTCTCATTATTTTGAATCTGAATATCCCTAAAAAAAACTGCATGGGATGGAACAAGGGGAATGTTGATGATGAAATGAACAATCAATTATCAATTTTTAATCAGCTAGAGCTTAGCTTCGGTAGAGTTCATGAACAATGACTTTCAGATGATGAACATCAAAAATCTCATACATATGTTCTGCTCAACTGTAAATAAATGACATCATTTGTACTATGAGTGCTTCTATCACTTATTATATAATTTATGTTACAGTAAGTAAACTTATTTTACTTGTAGGTTATATGATAATCATATTAAGAAACAAATTCCACAAATTACAACAGCTGCTCTTGAAGAACGCCAACAAAAAAAATCTCAATGGTTTCAAAAACTAGTAACATAAATTATTGATGATTTAACATATCAATTCAGTTTATTATTTATTATATTGATAATTGTTTTACAAATTTTCAGGTGCCTCAACATGCTGATAAAATTGGTAAGAAACTGTGTATATTGAGTAACCCACCATAAAAAATGGTTAAATCTTATAATACATATGTGGTGAATGGTTTTTGATTTCATATGGTGAATAAAAAAAACAATGAATAATGGATTTTGCTTGAGAGGATATGATCATAGAGAAACTGAAGTTGACTTTTATTGTATGTTGTATGAAATTATTGAACTGTGTTATCTAAGAAAAAATTACATAACGATGTTTAAATGTTGGTGGTTAGATACTAAGAGAGGCTTGCATGTTCATCTGACTCATAGAATCGTTGATATTAAATATAAAAGTCCTCTTGTAGTAAATGAACCATTTTTACTGGCTCAACAGCAACATCAAATTTATTACGCAAAGTACTATGCTACTTCAAGAGACCTGAGTGATTGGTGGAGCATAATAAAAATCAAATTTTGAGAAAATAATTTTACTCAAAGTGAATGTGGTTTCACTGAAGTTCAAAGAGTTGAAAATTTTCAAGAGACTACTCAAAATCTATACTTTTCACAAAGACATGAATATTGATGATGACACCCTGCAATTAAGGGTCGATGGTGACAATGATGTTAATGATGTTACAAATGAATTTGAAATGACAATAGATGATGAAACTGAAACTCATATGGATATTGATGTTGCCGAGGAGGAATATAAATACATTGACATCGTTAGATATGAAGATGATGATGAAGGTGAACATTGACACAGTTAAATACTGGTTATAATCACAACTAATATATATATCTATATATAATAGTTATTTTCAACTATTTGCTAACAATAATCATTTTTTGTTTCATATGGACGATGATCTATTTCGTTAGTTTTAGGAGTCTGAGTTACCTTTGGATGAAGAGGATTTGAGACTATCTGACCCTCAGCCTACTGGTGGTTTAGGGGGTATGCAGAGGGGGTGCGGTCTTGCATGACTGATGATTCCTGACCCTATCCCTGAGCGACGTCCACATCTTAGCTTCGATCCATGCACGCAGAGGTATGGTAACCTGTGTATTTTAGTTAGATTTCATTAATTTATTTATATACTAATTGTTTTATTATTTGTTCTTTTTTCACAGTTTTGTGCATATAGTTGTTGGACATGGGAGCGCTATCTTGTGAAATTATTTTTCTCAACCATGGATCACATGAGAATAGATTACCGTTTATGTGTAGCTCGACATGTTCAATCATTGGATGGTACATAAATAAATAATATTTATTTTTAAATTTATTTTATTAATAACTTGATATTATAAATTATTTGTAGGGTTTATGGTATCCCATCGATGATAGCATGCGTATTGCTATCCACGCGACATGGGAGGTGTCTATGTGTGACTATTTCTGTCAGTTTTTACACAATTTGAGAAGGACGACCATGAAGAAAGCAAGAGTGGTTGTATTTAATGAGTCGTGTAGAGCCCACCGACCAAAGTACATTTCATCTCACATTTGGGATGAATTATATTTACACTGGTTGGGTGGTGGATTTCAGAGATCTTGATTGGGCCGACACAACCTGGGAAGATAGGAGGTGACACATCGAGCTAGTAGCCGTACATTCAGTACACATAGAGAGCATCTAGTAAGTACTTTTTTTTAAATATTTTATATAACTTCAAATGTAAATAATTTATTTTATATTCATATAGCCAGTCGAGCAACTCGATATTATAGAGTACGACATTTATTGGTGGATGTACAGTGATCCATCCATTAGAGAGATTAGAGGTGATCACCAGTCTCAGATTGTGGCCAATATTATTTCTTTTTCAGTTTGAAAATTAACTGCATATAATATTTTCACTATTTTAATTTCAAATTGGAACTGAAGGATTCATATGGGCCCGCAACCTCTCAAACACAGACTGAGATTCAGGATGAGACAAATAATCAGACTAGTGCCTACCATTTCGATGAGACGACATGGATGGAGATGACCCAGTATGCCTTTGAGAAGGGTCGAGTAGTTGGTATCGACTCTCGATTGACTCTTGGGACTTAT
This sequence comes from Viscum album, assembly GCA_963277665.1. Lineage (NCBI taxonomy): Eukaryota > Viridiplantae > Streptophyta > Magnoliopsida > Santalales > Viscaceae > Viscum > Viscum album. Next base: position 1,945,287,905 of record OY728147.1, on the reverse strand, counting down.
TTTGGTACTGTTGCGATGTTGGCATTCAGCTTGAGAGGAGCTCGTGGAGAGACATCATATTCTGGCTCACAGTATTAGGAGCAACTGCGAGCTTAGAGTGAGCTTATAGAGAGTTTTTGTAAGGAGCAGAAGGAGATGCATCAACAACAGCAGAAACATGGGGAGGAGCACCGACGACAATAGTATTAGTGTGAGGAGCAAATGTGTCGATGGTAGCAACAACAACACGAGCAGATGAAGTACATGCGCCATTTGACTCGTAGTTTAGGGATGAAGTTTCCTCCACCATCTCCTCCAGCTCCTCCAGCTCTTCCAGAAGACCACCCATAGTGATATTTTTATCATGTTAAAAACATTTGAATTCAAATTTTGTTGTAATATTAACTATTTACAGTTTCTGTCTTTTATATTGGTGCGACTATTGCATAATTTTTTTAATATTTTAATATTTCATTATTTATTATTAGCATTATTTTTTAATGATTTTTTATTTTACTAATAATAATAATATATTTTATTATTTTTTTATATTTTTTGCGAATATTGAGAATTTTAATATTTTGTAATTTTTATTATTATTTTAATAATATTAATATTATTTTTTTCATAAATATTAATAATAATAACAACATTATTATATTATTAGATTTATTTTATTATTAATATTATAATAATATAATTTTTTTATATTATTAATATTAGTATTATTATTATATAATATAGTATTATTTATATTAATAGTATTAATATTATTATTATTTTCTAATATTAATTTATTATAATTTTATTGAATATATATATTTTTTATTTTATTAAGTATTTACGACGAGACCTTTTGCGATGGGTTCCCATCACAAATAGTTTATATATTTTTTAAATAACTATTTGTAACGGGAAAACGGGCCAGTCGTAAAAATATTTTTTATATAAAAACGAAGAACTATTTGAGTCGCCATTTTTTGCAACGAGCTATTTGCGACGAGACCTCATCGCAAAAGATCATTTGTGACGGGATACCATTGCAAATAACCTATCACAAATATCTCAAATTCTAGTAGTGTAAATAAAATGAGAATCATTTAAAAGAAAATAAATGTTTTCTGAAACACGGTTTTTTTAAAGACAGTTTAATCATATTTGGAGCATATAATTTAAAATAAACTTTTAACACTTTTAGAAAATTTATAATACAAAATAAACATCATTTTTGAAAGAGGAATACCAAAATTATATTAGGGTGATTTTTTGGGTATTTTCTAAGAAGTTTCATTTATTGATGAATAATGAAAATGGTGAAAAATACTAAATTTTAATTGAAAAATATTTTTTAATTTAAATGATTTATAATGTTAAATTATATTTTGAATTGGTTTTAAATTAAAATTAGATCAATTATATATCAATTAATTCAATTTAGGTCATTGGAATCTTTTCCATATTTAATTTTGATATAAAAATATTATAAACTTTTGAACATTTTCACTTTAAAAACTCGCTTTCTCATCACGTATGCGAGATTAATTTTAAATAAAATTCCACCACTTATATGAGTTTAATTTAGAAAAATGGATTCCATATTTAGAATCAGCATAATTTATATTATTTAATAAGGTCAACTTAATTTTTGATCAAAATAATTAGTGAATACAGGTAAAATTAATTATCGTTGTTAAGGTAAAAACTGACTTACTGTTGGGGTTAAACTAAAAAGATAAGGGTGAAAATGACTTGAAATATCATCTTAATCTTATTATATGAGTTTATTTTGACTCTAAACATTAAAGTCTCTATCATATGACAATTTATTTCTACTTACCTTTATAAATGACCTATATAACAAGTTAATAAATGAAAAAGACAAAAAAGGAACCTTCCTTACTTTTAATATCTATAAAGATTTGGGATAGTGACAAAAACAACCTATATTTGATTATAAATACTTATTTAAAATGTAAATGATTAGTTCTTATCATGAAAATTTATATTTAATTTTTAGAGATAAAATAATTACTATAAATACTTATGTTATGTCGATGTAGTAATTATTTAATTAAAAGTAAAATAAAATAAATGATATTAAAAATGTTAAAAGTAAAATAATTTGAATGAATCATTATGTTTCATGATTTTTTTAGATGAATATAACATTTAAGGGAAGTTTATATTGATTATATTGTAATTACCTTACTGTATTGATGTTATTAAGATCAAAGTAAGCGAATAGTGTTAAAATTGATATTAATGATATTTTATAATAAATAACATTTTATTAAATGATTTTAAATTACTAAAAAACTTATATTATTCCAAGTGATTTGTAAATGTTAATAAATATCAAATTTGACTCATTCATGGATCAATTATTCTTTTATAATGAATATATTGATCCCTAAGTAGTAAAAACAATGTTAGCATAGTTAAGGTTAAAACAATATTTTTGCATGTTACATGCACCTGTGTTAAAATTAATTTTCAACACATATGAGATTTTTAGTTTATAATTTGGATTGAAAATTTTTCACCAATGGGTACAAATTATCTAATACTATTCACTTTATTTTTTTGTCTTAAATGATGAATTACATGTATAAAAGACTAGTTATCATAGTAAAAATTAAATTGGTAAAAGGAAACTTAGAAGTTAAGAAAAAACATGTTTAAAAAATGTGTTTTTTTTGTGGTGTAAGAGTGGATAGACCATAATTTCACTCTAATTCATTAGTTTTCAATTTTGGTCACACATAAGGCAAGAGAGACCTCTCAACTGTGAATACTTTTGGGTATTTACAAGAATGTCACCCCCTCCATTATAAAAGGGCATTCACTCCCTTCACTTCTTCACACCTCTCAAACCATTTGGCTTGAACAGAACCTACTAAAATCACTTTAAAAATTCCCTCCCTTCATCCTAGAAGACTTATTTTGAGCATAATTTCTTCCCAGGAAGACATTAGTGCAAACCAAAGGAGAATACCCGAAGAAGAGGTAATGTTCTTCAATAAGCATATTTATTTTATCTCCTTCTCCACCTTCTTGAATTCTTCTTATACCATGATGATATAATAAAGTCAGTATATTTCATATAATATGATTTTTTATGTTAATGGTACAACCTACAACCACATTCACTTCCATCAAATGGGTTATGAAATCATCATTCACGTTTATGACGAACAACCGCCTTGCAAAATGATGTCATTTGTTTCTCCATTACCACCTCTCATGGTTGGATATGATGATGGATCTAAAGTTTATATATTATATTTATAACATAATTATAATTATAGAGTCATTATATCATATATACCATTTTACATTCCATACCGTAGGGGATACGATAATGTCACTCGTGTGTATGTTGGATTACCGCCTCGCGAAGCGATGTGATTCGTTTTTCACTAACACGTTACATGGAAAGTAACAAGGGTAAATATAATGAATATATGTGATATACATGACATAATTATGATAATCATGACATATTTATCATTATTTAAATATAATATATCATTTTTTTCCTTACCTTTCCACTCACTGAAGAAGTGATAACGCCGTTTGTAGACCTGTGGACTACCGCCTTCTAGTAGCGACGTGATTCCTTTTTTTCATCACAACATCAAAATAATGATATATACAAGTATATATAATTAAATATTATGGTATTTTTTATATAATTATCATTCTATAAAGATAAAATATCACTTACATCCTTTCCATAATGATCATTGAAAAATGAAAATGTTACTCAAGCATACATACGACCTACCATATTCATGATCCATATTTCATAATTAGTTTAAACAAATAATTTATATATAAATACGATAATTACTTCATGATTATTATTCTAGATATGTTTGTAGGATTGAAATATATATATATATTTCTCAATTATAAGATGGGTGGGAGGGTGAATTATAGGTTTAAAAACGTTCGTTTTTATCCTTAAGAAAATCCATGTTTAATAAAGTTAAAAAAGATAAATTCACAATCCCTCTTTAGTTCTTAATAAATAAACTAACTTTATTAGGACCTGATAATATGGATCCGATAAAAAAACTTAAACAAGTTTACTTAAGTAAAGATTCTACCTTAAAGCTTATAGAATCTAATATATTAGAGTTTGTACAAGTATGAAAAAGTGTAATAAAGTTACACTTTCTAACTTTAATAAAATGTAGTAGAAATAAAACTTGTAACAACAACAAGTAAACAAGTATAAAAAATCCTTTAACCCAAAGGTAAGGGTTCCCAACAACCTTGGGATAAAGTTCCATTGATTTATACTATCACGACCCATCCCCTGGGGCCCGTGCCATGACTACTCCAAGCCCGCCTCCCAAAGGCCAGGGGCTGGCGACTAGCACTGAAGGCGTTAACCTGCAAGTGGGAGACATTTTCCTAAGTACATGTACACACACACACCCAACCAAGTCCCACAGACTTAAAAGGAAAAAAGTATCACTAAAATAAAGCTGAGTACAATTACAACTAATATAAGTGGGACAAAATACAAACCCAACAAAAGAACTAAAAATAGCAAAGTATAAAAAGCAAACTCTGATGGCCATCCACAGAAAATCCCACCTGATCATGAGAGTAGTGTAGATAATGGAAGCTGAAGTAGAAATTCCTATCCACCTGATCCTACTGGGTCCTGCATAGTCCTAGGCCACCAAGTCCACCGTTGTAGCATCTGTCGGTCCTGTCTCCCTAAGCACCTCTAGATCCTGGTCCACTAAAGTCTCTGTCGAAATGTTGATCATTTTCACCAGACACAACACGTTCAGACAAAGCCCATGCATGGGTGAGTAACAAAATAATCAGTAGGGACCCCAAAACAAAAAGAAAATACCACATAAAAATCCTCAAAGTAAATCATGAATCACAAGACAACTCACACTAGATATATATTTAGGGCAGTGATAGAAGAATCATCAGTCACATCATCGAACACCCCGCCTGTTGGAGGACTCCTCTATCGAGTACAGTGGGTCTACCAAGTTTCATAAAAGTGCTTCCTGCTAACCTTGGACTGCTTAGGTACACCTCCTCATCGCATACCGTGGGCTTGAAAAGTCACACAGAAGTGCTTCCCACTAATCTTAGCCAACTGAGGTACTCCTCCTCTTCGCGTATCGTGGGCCTACAAAGTCACACAGAAGTGATTCCCACTATGGGACTACAAATTCACATAGAAGTGCTTCCCACTGGACCATAGTTGAGTCACATAGAGTCAAAAGTCAACAGTTTTCAGGTCTTAGCCAACCGTAGGGTTCCGTACATAGTGCGCAAGGGAGAACCACTCCTCAAGCCATTCGTCGCATCTCAACTTCCATGAAATCCTCCTCAAGGCATACCAAAGGATCCAAATCATCGAGAAAATCCCAATTCCGCAAATGACTCATCAATCGGACCCTCAGTTTGAAAGTTATTAGCATTTTAGTAAACAAGGGCTGATTGCGTCTAGGTCTGGTCCGACTCGGTCAGACCGACCCGACCGACCCAACCCAGGGGTCCCAAATACCCCAGTTTAGATTTTTCCTAACCCAATTTGGGTCTGGTTCGGTTTGGTATGGCATGGCCAGTGGGCCAGGCCCAATGGGCCTCGCTGGACTCGGCTCAGTTTGGCCGAGGGTCCAGCCCGCCGGGTCGCCTGATGACCCGGTCTAGTCCAGCCCGGACCGAAGGGCGCAGATCTGACCTGGTGGTTAGGGAGCAACCCGTTGGTTGGGGGTGCAGCCTGATGGATGGGGGAATGGCCCACTATCCCAAAGACCGTCCACATGGGCGGCCGGTGGGGCGCTCCTGGGATGTGGTAGCCGGCTGCTTCTGGCCTCCCACCTACCCCACAAATACGCGAGGCTCCTCCAACCATGGTCGGGCGACTGTGGCTCACTAGCCACCCGGGTGGCCTGGACGCGGGACACCCCTCCATGCGGTGCCCACCTGGCGCCGCGTCATCCCGCTGCCGCAGTCCCTTCTACGGGCCACCATAATTGCTTCGATGGTCCATTTTCCTTTCTGCCAACACCTACGGTCTTTGAGGAATGTTCTCTTTACTATGAAGGTCACAAACCCAGATTTATGTAGATTCAGTTGTTTGGCCACAAAGAACACACACGATAGAGGGTCTTAGGCCTTGTTCGTGTCGGACTGCACCCTCTGCATATGAAGTTTATAATCATGGGAGGTCTGAGGATTTCATTCCAATCAACAAATGATAATTTCAACCTCGGTTAAAGAAAATACCAAAAAGTTACCCTCCTGCATAAATGCACAATTCACAAACCAACATGTTTGTGGGTTGATCTGTGTTCATCGTTTCTAGAATAAGAACAAGGAAGAACTTTAAAATCAAATAAACCCTATCTCATTGACACTCTATGCCACAATATTTCATTTTCAAGGTTTCAAGACATCAACATCATTCGTCGCTTCCAACTCCATTCTTCAAGGTGCGTTGAAGATGTTTGATGTTCATTGACATTTGTAGTTATTCATTGGAGAGGAAGTTCGTCAAAGGTTCTTCAGATAATTCTCACAATTTAATTTTTTATTCCACCAATGTGTCAACAAAAAATAAAAGGAAAACATGTCACAACGTTTCTGTTACGCTATGACGTTGCATTGTTACACTATTTCATTTATGAAACAATGTCGCTGTTACGCGTCATTAAAGTGTCCTTACAATACGAGTTAATGATTCATTAATGAGCCCCATCAATGTGCATCATCACTGCACCACAACATCATCTTCCACCACTCAATGGATGAGAAAATAAAATAAAATAACTTTTTAAAGTTATTTTATTATTTTTCAAAAAGTTTAAAAATTAAATTTTTCGTTCAACTCTTTCTGGCTGAAGTTAAATACTTTCTAGGAAAATTCCGACATTCTGAATTCAATGGTGCCCTCATATTTTTGATCTAAGCACCAGTTCAAAAACTCGCTTGCACGTTTACTTAAGTGTACTTAAAAAGAGTTCCAAATTCCGTTCTGGGATCACCGGGCCTCGGAATCACATGTCGTCAAAGCGTGTGGTCTCAGAATAATTCCATATAATTAAAAACAATTACACATAATTTCAGAGACATTAAATTCTACCCACCTTAGGTCTTTACATACCCAAAAACCAAAACAAAAACTAATAAAAAAGATGGGGGTACTGAGCATGAATCTGAGCCTCCCGCTCTCATAAGCTCTCATGGAGATTCTCATGCTGCCCGCTGAACTTGCACCAGAAGAATCAAACATATACTTAAGACCCACTCTTATCGATACTCTATCTACACCGGGAACTCCACAAATGTTTCCCCATCATCAATGTCTAGCTCGCCCCAGTTTATGACATGTGATGGATCATACAATCACCTCCTTAGCTACAACATGTGGAAAACATCATGCACCCAGTGCATCTATAGGGGAAGATCTAGGTGGTACGCCACCTGACCAACTCTGCTCAGGATCTGAAAAGGTCTGTTGAACCTCAGAGATAACTTACTTCCCTAGAAAAATCTCTGCAATCCTCATCAGGGTGAGACCCAAAGGAATACATGATCACCCTCCTCGAACTCCAAGGGTCTCCGTCTCCTGTCGGAATAAGACTTCTGCCTGCTCTGTGCAGTCCTCATTTACTCCTGGATGATCTTCACCTTCTCAATGGTAGCCTGTACCAACTCCAGACCCATGAGTGCCGACTCCCCTGGGTTTTACCAACATATGGGTGATCTGCAAGGTCACCCGTACAAGGCCTCAAACGATGTCATGCCAATGGTAGAGTGATAGATGTTGTTGTATGAAAACTCTACCAATGGAAGGTGGTCCTCCTAACTGAAACCAAAATCTAGGATGCAAGAAAATAGTATTTTCTCCAAGGTTGGTATGGCCTACTCCTTCTGACCATCCATTTGGGGATGAAAAGTTATGCTCAAGAAAAAATACAACCCGAACACCTCCTTTAATCCCCTCCACACCCAGGATGTAAAGAGAGCGTCACGATTTGAGACGATCATAAAAGGCACCCCATGAAGTTTCACTATCTCCTAGACGTAGAGGCGTCCCAATCCCTTTACTAGTCCCTACTCCCTGATGGGTAGAAAGTGAGCCGACTTGGTGAGTAGGTCAACAATCACCCATATAGAGTCATGGACCCTAGATGTGCATGGTAACCCCGTCACAAAGTCCATTGAGATATCATCCCATTTCCACTCTAGTACCTCGAGTGGATGGGATAAACCTACTGGAACCTGATGCTTGACCTTCATTTGTTGACAAGTGAGGCATCATTAAATGAACTCAGCCATTGTTTTCTTTATCCTCGACCACCAATACTGACATCGGAGGTCTTGGTACATCTTTACCACTCTAGGATGTACCGCTAAGGGGGATGTATGGAACTCCCTTAACACCTCCTCCCGTAACATCACTAACACTATGGTGCGCCCTTTGAAAAAGATGACGTGCTCCCCACCTATCGAAAATCCATCAGGAGCCTGTCCTGAGGATAACTGATCACATCGGGTCTCGTAGTCAACATCCACCAGTTGTGCCTCCCTGACTCATTATAAGAGTGAGGGAGTAACAATCATCGACTAAAGTTAAGAAACTCCACCATCATCCACAAAGTATATCTGCACCATGACCAATTGCTTTGTCACCTCACTCAGCAGCTGCAAATTGGTCCTCCTACTGAGTATGTCTGCCACCACATTCCCCTTTCTAGGAGTATAGACTATCTCAAAGTCATAGTCCTTGAGGAACTATATCCATTGTTACTATCTCAGGTTTAGGTCCTTCTGGGAGAAGATATACATGATACTCTTGTTGTCAGAGTAAATCACAAATCGTTCACCCATCAAGTAGTGTCGCCACATCTTCAAGGAAAAGACCACTACTGCTAACTCCAGGTCATGGGTCGTGTAGTTTTGCTTATGTTGTCTCAACTGTCATGAGTCTTAGGTGATCACTACTCACTCCTACATTAGGACACAACCCAGTCTGGTCCCTGGCACATTGTATTAAACTACATACCCAACTCCCTCCTCTAGTAGTCTCAAGATGGGGGCACTATTTAGTCTCAAGATGGGGACACTATTTAGTCTCCGCCTCAGCTCCTGGAAACTCTAATGACATTTCTCCATCCACAAAAAGGGATGTCCATTCCATGTCAAAGACGATAAGGGTGTTGATACTCTAGAAAAGTTAGGCACGAACCTCTGATAGTAACCAGACAACCCCAAGAAGATCCGCACCTCAGTCACACTTTTGGGTGGCTCCCAAGAAATCACTTCCTCTATCTTCGCCAGATCTATTGAAACTCCAACCTTTGAGATGATGTGTCTAAGAAAGTGGACCACACGTATCCAAAACTGACACTTTGAGAGATTTCTATAAATTTGGTGCTCTCTTAGTGTATCTGGGACTATCCGTAGGTGTGCAACGTGCTCCTCCTCTGACGCTGAGTACACCAGGATGTCATCAATAAAGACCACAAAAAACTGGTTATGGTAAGGATGGAAGATCCTATTCAAAAGTCCCATGAACACTTCTGGGGAATTGGTAATGCCTAAAGGCATCACCAGTAACTCATAGTGGCCGTACCAGCACCTAAAGGTTGTCTTCGATACATCCTCATCCCATACCCAAAGTTGGTGATAACCTAATCTGATGTCTATCTTTGAGAACCACTTTCCCCCCCCCCTCAACCGGTCAAAGAGATAATAAATTCTAGGTAGTGGATACTTGTTTTTCATGGTCACTTGGTTCAGGCACCAAAAGTCCACGCACAACCTCAAACTCCCGTCTACCTTTTTAGAAAAAAGCACCGGGGCTGCCCATGGTGAAACATTGGGACTTACAAACCCCTTCTCCTGCAAGTCCTCCAACTGTACCCTTAGCTTACAAAGCTCCACAGGAGCCATATGATATGCTAGTGTGGATATAAGTGTCATCCCAGGGTACAAGTTGATGCAAAAGTCTACCTCCCTATGAGGAGGTAGACCTGGAACATCCTCAGGAAAAACATCTTCATACTCGTCCACCACTACAAGAAATCTTGGAATCATATCACCTACTGTACCAAGGGTGAGGCTAGCCAACTGGTGAGTGATCGGATGTAGCCTCATCCAAGAAATTCTATCCTGTACTGTAAGGGTTTCCTTCTCACCGGTGAAGGAAAACCTGGTCCCATCTCTATGGAAACACCGCACTGTACACCTAAAAAAGTGGATATGAGAATGGACTGTGGATAACTAGTACATACCCAAGATGACGTCGTAAGGCCTCGACGCCGCTATTAGGAGATCCCAACTGAAGCTCTCACCTATTAGAGTAAGCTCACACTGCCGACACTAGTGTGTAATCATTGAATCCTCTATCGTATGAGTCTCTAGACATAAGGACTTAGCCAATAGCTCCACCGAAATCTTCGAGATCTGAACGAGAGTTGTGGAAAGGAAGGAGTGACTAACACCTGTGTCTATAAGAACTGCAGCTAGGGTGGAGAAGACACAGATTGTATCTCAAATCATCTATGGAGCACCATGGTCATAAGCCTTCACTACCTAAACCTGTGCTTTCCCATGTTCGCTTACTTCTTTAGGTTAGGGTGGACCTCCTGGGGGTGGTGGCGGTAACACCTCAAACCGTCGCCCATCGCCTGCTACTCAGCCTACTCCCCTACCATATCCTCTACCCTGAGGACCTCCTTGCTCAAACCACTGCCTCTAACTTGGTGGTCCCTCGACCGTCTGTTGGTCATCTATACAACTGGTCAGGCAGTCACATGCCATGTGTCCCTACTTGCCACATGAGAAGAAAAGCCTGGTTCTTGGCTGACTCCCTCTGGTTTGGGAGCCCTACACTACCGACCCTGAGTCCTGGGGTCATCCTATGAAGGACCTGGCCCACTTGGGTCCTCACGTCTACTGTCTGCTGCCTTACGAAGACTCCGCCACCCAGGGTCTGCTGGTAGCTCTAGTTGTGGGCACCTGCTCTGCCAAGAATTTCTCTACTAGAAGGGCTCACTCCAACACCATAGTTTGAGTAGGGATGCCGAGAGATAACACCAACATCCTGATCTCACACCTGAGTCCCTTCTCAAAGGCTCGATCCCTAGAGAAAGGGTCGCATACCATATCTGTTGAGTAGCGAGAAAGACCGGTGAACCTAATTGAGTACTCATCCATCATCATGCTACCCTGTTGTAAGTGAAGAGACTCCTGAATTCATATAAATCACATGGCCATGGAAAAAAACTCCTCCCAAAAAAGCCGTTTAAAGTTTGCCTAGGTGAGGGTATCCTCATTGTGCGTCTGGGTGGTCAAGTTCCACCATCTCCCTTCCGAGCCCTATAGAAGGCTCGCTACTAAGATCGTCATCTAGTCAGGTGGTGTCCTCACTAAGCAGAAGACCTGCGTCACTACCTCTATCCAGTCATCAGTGACCTGAGGATCTGCCTCTCCCCTGAACCTGGGAGGTCTCTATCTCTAAAACTCATGTAGGGCACTGAGTCTGTGCACATCCTCTGCCGAAACCGCCGACAGTAGATGATGACCATTGGGTGGTGGTAGCACTAGTGTACCACCCAGTGGAGCCGTCTCAAGAACTAGTCCCTAAATAGATGCCTCATCGCTAAGTGTGATGCCCTCATGACCTCGCATCAGGATCCTGGCTGGTCGTCCAGGTGGAGGCATCCTCAGATAGATCAATATGTACCATGGTCAGAAGGTTATACCTGGTGAGATGTATTTTATTCAAAAGAAAATAAAGAGACACTTATGCAACCAGTTTTTTCATGTATAGAGCTGAAAAGCAGAATTCAAGGTTCTGGTGTATGGATATGTCGGTCGCCACACCAACACTGGACTCCTTGAATCTGGAAGTCAGACTCGAAACACTTAACATTGTTTTCCCAAGACAAAACAAAGACTCCCAGTATTTGTGGTAGGAACGACCGCCCTCTAATACCACTTTGTCACGACCCATCCCCTAGGGCCCATGTCGTGACTACCCCAAGCCCACCTTTCAAAGGCCAGGGATTGGCGACTAGCGCCGAAGGTGTCAACCTACAAGTGTGAGGAATTTTCCTGAGTACCTGTACACACACACACGCCCAACCAAGTACCACATATAGAAAAGGAAAAAAATATCACTAAAACAAAGCTGATTACAAGTACAACTAATATAAGTGGGACAGAATACAAACCCAACAAAAAAACTGAAAACAAAAAAGTACAAAAAGGAAACTCTAATGTCCATCCACAGAAAACCCCACATGACCATGAGAGTAGTGTAGCTACTGGAATATGAAGTAGAACATCCTGTCCACCTGATACTACTAGGCCCCGCCTAGTCCTAGGACACCAAGTCCACCATCGTAGCATCCGTCATTCCTATCTCCTTGAGCACCTTTGGGTCCCAGTCCACTAAAGTCTCTGTTGAAACGTCGATTATCTACACCAGACACAACACGTGTGGGTGAATCCCATGCAGGGGTGAGTAAGAAAATACTCAGTAGGTACCCCCCCAAAGGAAAGACCACAAAAAAATCCTCAAATTAAAGCATGAATCACAAGACAACTCACACCAGGTATACATTTAGGGTAGTGATAAAAGAATCATCAGTCACATCATCGAACACCTCAGTTGTTGGAGGAATCCTCCTCTATCGAGTACAGTGGGCCATCCAAGTCACACAGAAGTGCTTCCCACTAACCTTGGACTTCTTAGTTAGACCTCCTCATCGCGTACCATGGGCCTGCAAAGTCACACAAAAGTGCTTCCCACTAATCTTGGCCAACTGAGGTACTCCTCCTCGACGCGTACTGTGGGTTTGTAAAGTCACACAGAAGTGATTCCCAAAATGGGCCTTCAAAGTCACAGATAAGTGCTTCCCATTAGGCCACAGTTGAGTCACATAGAGTCGAAAGTCAGCAGTCTTCATCTCTCAGCCAATCGTAGGGTTCTGTACATAGCGCGCCTGGGAGAACCGCTCCTTAATCCATCCATCGCATATCAAATTCCATGAAATCCTTCTCATGGCATGAAAAAGGATCCACCTCGTCGAGAGGGTCCTAATGCTACAAATGTCTTGTCAATTGGATGCTCAGTTTGTAAGTTATTAGTGTTTTAGTAAACATGGACCAGTTGCGTCTAGGTCCGGTCCGACCCGGTGGGACCAACCCAGCCCGAGGATCCAACATACCTCAGTTTAGATTCAACTGACTTGACCTGATCCGATTTGGGTCTCGATCAGTCTGTTCCGGCATGGCCAGTGGGCCAGGCCCAATGGGCCTCGCTGGACCCAGCCCAGTTTGGCCAAGGGTCTAACCTGCCAGGTCACCCAGCGACCTGGTCTAGTCTGGCCTGACCAGCCGGTGCGGGTCTGGCCTACTAGGCGTGGAACCGGCCCGCTGGGCCGTGGAACCCACCTGGCCCACTGGTTGGGGGTGCGACCCACCAGCCCGAAGACCAGTCACGTGGGCAGTTGATGGGGAACTCCTGGGATGCGGCAGCCAGCCGCGCCCGACCTCCCACCTTCCCCGTAGATGCACGGGGCTCCTCCATCCACGGTCAAGTGATCACAGCTCTCCAGTCACTCAGGAGGCCCAGACGTAGTCCCACCTCCACGCGGTGCTCTCTTGGCACCACGTCGTCCCGCTGACACAATGCACCGACGGGCACGCCTCTATCCTCCACCTGCGGTCGCCGCCGCGGGCCACCATCAGCTGCCGCCTCCACCAGGAACCGAAACACCGACGATCCCTTCTACAGCCCCCTGGAATTGCTCCAGTGGTCCATTTTCCATTCTGTCAGTTCCTACAGTCTCTAGGGAATGTTCTCTTTACCACAAAGGTCTCAAACCCAGCTTGCGATCGATTCAGATGTTTGGCCACAAAGAACACATACAGCGAAGGGGCTTGGGCCTTGTTCGTGTCAGCCATCACCCTCTACATTGTAATTTTATAATCATGAGAGGTTTGGGGATTTCAGTCCAATCAACAAATGATAATTTCAACCCCAGTTAAATAAAATCCCAAAAAGTTACCCTCCCACATAAATGCATGATTTATGGACCAACCAGTTCATGGGTTGATCCACATTCGTTGTTTCTAGAAAAAGAATGAAGAAGAACTTTAAAATCAAACAACCCCTACCTGGTTGATGCTCGATGCCATAACGTTTCGTCCTCGAAGTTTCAAGACGTCGACGTCGTCCGTCACTTCTGACTCCGTTCTTTGAGGTACATTTAAAATGTTTGATGTTCGTCAACATTTATCATTCTTCATTAGAGAGGAAGTTCGTCGAAGGTTCATCATAGAATCCTAGTAGTTCAATTCCTCATTTCACCAATGTATCAACCCAAAATAAAAGGAAAACACATCACATTGTTTCTGTTACACTGCGATGTCGCGTCGTTACGCTATTACACGTCATTAAAGTATTGTTACGCTGTGAGTTAACGATCCATTAATGAAACTCATCAATTTACCTCATCTCTGCACCATAATGTCATCATCTTCCACTAAATGGATGAGAAAAGAAAAGAAAATAACTTTTTAAAGTTATTTTATTATTTTTTGAAAAGTCCGAAAATTAACTTTTCCGTTCAGCCCTTGCTGGCCAAAGTTATGTCCTTTCTAGGATAATCCTGGCATTCTGAATTCAATGGTGCCATCATATTTTTGATCTGAGCATGGGTTTAAAAGTTAGAAAAACCCACTTTCACGTTTACTTAAGCGTACTTAAAAAGAGTTCAAAATTCTATTTCGGGCTCACCAAGCCTCAGAATCACATGTTGTCAAAGTGTGTGGTCTCAGAATAATTTCATATAATTTAAAAAAATTACATAGAATTTCCGAGACATTACATATAGTTTCAATAAAGTTTGTCTTACCCACACTAGGGTAAGCCCTCGATACGAAGATTGGTATTTGTTTTTTTATCTCCGCAAGCCCTCGATTAAGAAGGTAATCGACATCTCTATCTTCTTATCCCTAGAATCCCTCAATTGATAATAAAAACAATTGGATTCACACAAGGTAGGTTGAATAAAATGTTCTTAGATTGAACAAGTTGATCACAACATTCACACAATACAGATTTTTGAAGAGCTCTCTCAAAGTATCATTTCATTCCAGAATTTAACCTCTATCGACAAAAAATCCACACCTCAAATGATTTCAAATGATTGGGTATTTATAGGCAAAATATCCAATGTTCGACTTCTCCTATAATGATCATATTTTTCTTAAATTTTAGAGGGACTTGTACATGTGGCACTCAGACAAAATTTAAGTTAAAAATTATTGGACGACATCATTTTATATAACTAACTATGAGAAACATTATTATGTTTAAGAAACATTACACATTTAGGATCCAATAAAATTAAACTCTACATTAAGGAAATATGATATTTGTAACAAAATAATTTAATCAATTTCTTAAGATAGTGTAATTCAGAGTCTAAAAATATTGAAAATCATATTCTAAGAAAACTGATAATGAGATTCTAATTTATATGAAAATCAGAGTTTGATATTTAGGAGAATTGGATTCTGATTTCTGAGAGAATTTAAGCCTGATTTCTGAGAGAATTAGAGTCTGATTTTTGGGAGAATAATAGTCTCATTTCTAATAGAATCAAAGTCTGATTTATAAGAGAATCAGAGTCTGATTTCTGAGAGAATCAGAGTCTAATTTCTAAGAGAATAAGAGTCTAATTTCTGATGAAATCAGATTCACAGTTCTAGAGAAATCATATTATGAATTCTAGAGAAATCGTATTCTCAATTACACAGAAATAAAATTTTGAATTCTAGAGAAATCAGATTCTCAATTCCAGAGAAATCAGATTATGAATTATAGAGAAATCAGATTATGAATTCTAGAGAAATCAGATTCTGAATTCTAGAGAAATCGTATTATGAATTCTAGAGAAATCAGATTCCTAAGTACTGTAAGGTTCCGAGTTAGATAAGGATCCTATTTTTTGACTCAAGGAAAAAATTATTAGGTTTAGTTAGTAAAACATTAGGTAAGGTTTTGGGAACCATAGGTAAAGTCAAAACCATTCTTAGGGAAAGAAAATTTTCCTTAAGAAAATGTTTCTTAGAGAAAGTGAATTTTTCTTAATAAAATGTGTTTGTAATTTCCAAAACATAAAGGAATAGAAAATTCATAAGGAAACTTATTAAACAAAAATATCCCCCTTTTTGGAAAGCACAAACAACTTTTCATAAAGGAATATAAAGGACTAAGGTTTTTATTTTTTAATTTTAAAAGAAATACTTATCTCCCTTTTTGTTTATGGATCACGATGAATATGACTGACTCCCCCTTAGGTTATGAAATACCTAAGGATTTTATTATTATCTTTCTTAGATAAATGACTCCCTATTACTTAATAATTTATTCTTTAAGTAATCTACCCCTTACTTAGACATTATCTTCCTTTAACTTAATATTATTTTTGAACATTCTTTTCTCCCCCTTTGTGATTTTCAAAAAATAATGGAGGGGAAAAAAATTGTACCTGAAAGGTTAGGAAACAAATAGGATGAAACAATGAAAAGCAACACTTTCATTAATAATGTAAAATGAATCAAAAAATACAACAAAAGATCATATTTAAAAAATAAAATTATTCATCCTTTTTTTCTCCTTCAGCATCAACTTTTTCAAAGTGGCCTTCAGCTTCTTCAATTCTTTGTGATCATCTTCAAACTTCTTAAGCAACTCTTCCTGATTTTGATTTTTTCTTTCAAGATCTTTACTTCTCTCTTCCTAGGACTTAACTATTTATACTTGAGAATTGATCAATTCTTCCTGGTCTTTGAGTTTTTTAGCCAACTATTCTAGGATTTCCCTCTCCATTTTTTGATTAAGAGAAATAGAGTTAAGTTTCCCATTCAGATCTTTGTCTTCTTGTTGGCAGCTAGCTTGATCTGCTTTTAGTTTCTCTAAAAAACTTATTGATAGATTCTTGATATTATCATCATATTTATCAAAATCATACTTGACTGTATTAGTGAAATCATCAAAAAATTTAAGATCATATATGACTAACTTTGAACACCCTGTTATTTCTTTGCAAGATCTTCTATGAGTATCATAACTGATATGAAAAGTCTTGAACTCATATTCGAGTTTGATAAAATTTTCCATAAGAAATTTTGTTGAATTTATCTTCTGATTGAATGATTCTTGAATCAATTGACATCTTTAATCAATTCTGGAAAAGAAAGGGATGGAGTTTACAAGATTCTTCAAAGACTGAACCACAAAATCATGTCCTAATGAAGAGTAAGATTCTGAAACAGACTCTTTTGTTGGTGAGGAAACTTCATTTTTCTCATCTTCTTTCTCCTTAGATATACCAACAACATCCTTCTTTGATTTTTCAACAACATCTTTCTTAGGTGTATTGACAACAACTTCCTTTACTCTCTTTCTTAGAGATTTTCTTCTCAATATCCTGAGTCTCATTCTCTCTATTAGAAACTTAGATTATTCTATCATCATTATCATAAACTTCTTTATCAACCTTTTCATCAACATTTTGAACAATATCATCATTACTACTTTCATCATCTGAAGGGACCTTATTGACCTCATCCTCAGCAACATCATATTTCTGAAAGGATTTTCCTTCTAAAACAATCTTGGTGGAGCAAGCTTGGTAAGTTTTTATTGAAAACTTGTTGGAAGGGCCCTCATTATCTTCATATTATTCTACCATTATTATCACATCTTCAAATTCCTCCTCCTACTCATCTTATTCTTTACGGATTTATTCTTCTTCAACTATTGGTTTGGGAACTGAAATATCCTTCTTTCTCTTATCTTGTATCAGAGTCTCAGTTTCCACTAGTGTCGGAGGAATCATGGGTTCTTGCAATAATTATTCTGGTACTTGAACTTGTTCAGAGGTCTTCTCTGCGTCTCTTAGTAAGGCTTGGATAATCTTAGCTTCTGACATTTTCTTCTTCAACTTATTTTCTTTAGATTGCTTCTTAAGATCTTCATCTTCTTGGATCTTTAAGGCTTTAGCCTCGACATGATCTATCCTAAAAACCAAATCACCTTCTTTATTCTTATTTTTTAGATCTCTCCATTTGGCTACAACCTCGTTAGAATTTTTTTTTGCTTTTTGGGATTGGGTGGAGCGGTTACTGGTTCAAAGGCTGGTGCTTGTTCCTACGGTTTTGGCTGTTTGGACTTTTTTTTTCTTAAGAGTTGGCTTGGAGCTTTCTCCAACTTCTCCTTTCTTACTAAAAACTTTTTCATCCTTATCAGGAAGATCAAAGAAATCTCCTGACTTTGAATCTGATGTTCATTCTTCTCAAGGTATCATCACTTAACAACATGATCTTGAAGGTTTTATCCTTTGACTTTCATGATATTTTGAAGGATTATAGGCATAAGACAATGATCTTAGAAAAGATTGTAGGGTACATCATGATTTTAGATTTGATGGTCTCATTATTAATGTTGCTGATGGTTAAAAGAATGTACTTAATGAGGTTTATCTTTCTTACATTTACCAAGAAATACATCATAAAGATATCACATATCCTTAAAGAGTCATTATCTCCCTTCCTTGGAATAAAAAATCCTTGCATCCAAAGGGATACTAGTCTGTGGTTTATTGAAATATGTGATATCTTGGGCATCTTCACTCCCTTAAGCCCAAGGTACTCAATAGCCTTAATTTTCTTAAAACAACCTTCCTCATTAGGCAACTTGTGTAAGAAAAAGATTGTCTCTCCTTATTAGGGTATATCCAAAATGCTTGCAGCCTTCTTGTAAGACAAAGAGTAAGTTTTTCCATAAATCTTAAACTAAAACATTTATTTTCCTCCTTGTTCATAAAAATAAATGGTATCATAAAAATCTATAACTAAATCAGTATACACCAAATCCTTATTCTTTTCCTTTGTTACATAGAGGATTTTCCATCCATTCTTCTTTATGACTTTTGAAATGAAAGAGTTATACTTGACAAAGAAATTCAGGTCCAATAACCTTTCTCTAAAGATTATCCAATCTTTGAGTTCCTTATTGGATGAAATCAGAGTCTATGAGGAGATCTCAAGTGACATTCAGAGTTTAAGGAGATGGGGAAAATGGGATGGAACACTTGAAGGGTGGTAGAGATTCAGCACAAAAACACTGAGAAAACTGACGCGGGACATGAAGGGGGGGATTTATATAGGATTTGTGGTGATGGTTAATCTTCCCAGGTCAATCCAACCATTAAGATTTACTTTATTTGATCTAACGATTGATATCGATGCCGAAGAAGGATTTATGGGTTCTGATCTTTTGAGGTTTTAAGGAAAAAATTGGATTTAAGGAAAGTGAATCCGATAAGGTCTTCTTAAAACAAGATTGAAATACCCAAAAAAAAAAGAAATTATGATGATATAAGTAAGGAAACATACCTTCTAGATTACTCAGAAAGAATTGTTAGTATTGATAAGGTTTCTATTAGATTTGTTAGGGAAATAAAACTTGTTAGGTTCTGAAAAAAATTAGGTTCTGAAAAAATTAGGTTCTGAAAAAAAAAATTTGGACAGGAAATATAAAAGAATAAACATATGTACCCCCCCTATGAAAAAGAAGTATCTTAATGTTAGGAGATAGTTTTTAACAAAAAGTTAATATGGATGATTACCTTACTGTTATCATTTATAACTTTTGTTTAATGTATTCAAATCTATCGGAGGGTAAAGGTTTTGTAAATATGTCAGCAAGTTGATCTTGTATTCTAATAAATTGAAGTATGATATCTCCTTTAAGTGTGTGATCCCTAAGAAAGTAATTCCTTATGTCTATATTATTTGAACGAGAGTTATGTACAAGGTTTTTTCTTAGGGAAATAGTGCTAGTATTTTCATATATTATCTGTGTTTTGGTAAAACTCATTCTATAGTCTGTGAGTGTGTGTTACATCCACAACAATTGAGCACAACAACTTCCAGCTACTACATATTCAGATTCAATAGTAGAAAGTTCTAAGGAGTGTTGTTTCTTACATGACCAAGAAACTAATGAATATCCTAATAAATTACAAGTTCTGAATGTAATTTTTCTATCCATTATACATCCACCAAAGTCATCATCCGAAAATCTTTTTAAAACAAAATCATTTCCAAAAGAATAGAAAAGTCCTAAATCCATGGTTCCCTTTAAATAATGAAAAATTCTTTTCACTGCTTTTAAATGGGATTGTTTTAGATTAGATTGATATCTCGCACATAAGCATACTAAAAACATTAAGTCTGAATGACTAGATGTTAAGTATAATAGACTTCCTATCATACCTCTAAAATATGTTTGATCTAATGGTTTTCCAGCTTCATCAAGATCAAGAGTGTTTGAGGTACCAATTGGAGTACTTATACTTTTAGTGTTGTCATATCCATACTCCTTAAGAATATATTTAATATACTTATGTTGAGATATAAAATTTACTTCTGGTTTTTGAGAAATTTGAAAACCAATAAAAAATGTTAACTCACCCATCAAACTCATTTCAAACTCATATTTCATGAGATTTGAAAATTAATCAATTAAGGATTGCTGAGTTGATC
This sequence comes from Viscum album, assembly GCA_963277665.1. Classification (NCBI taxonomy): domain Eukaryota; kingdom Viridiplantae; phylum Streptophyta; class Magnoliopsida; order Santalales; family Viscaceae; genus Viscum; species Viscum album. The sequence continues at coordinate 1,945,267,301 of OY728147.1, read as the reverse complement.
CGAATATAATGTCATCAAAATAAATTTGAGCAGTCAAAACATTTTTCTTATATTTATTTATAAAAAGGGTTGGATCAGAAGTTCCCTTAACATAATTGTTTTGTAACAAAAATCTTATAAGTCTGTCATATCAGGCTCTAGGGGCTTGTTTAAGTCCATATAAAACTTTGGTAAGTTTGTAAACATGTTCAGGATGTTTTGTGTCTTCAAAACTAGGAGTTTGTTCTACATAAAATTCCTCTTAAACATATTCATTAAGGAAAGAATAATTCACATCCATTTGAAAAATTTTGAAATTGAAGAATGCTGTAAAGACTAGTAGAATATGAATAAATTCAAGTCTAGATACCAGAGAATAGGTTTCTTCATAGTCTATTACTTCTTTTTGATTATATCCTTTAACAACTAATATTTATTTATTTCTTACAATGATTCCATTTTCATCATATTTATTTCTGAAGACCCACTTTACTCCAATTACATAAGTTTCTTTAGGTCTTTCAACCAAGGTCCATACTTTGTTCTTTTTGAATTAATTTAGTTCATCTTACATATCTTTAATCTAATCATCATCAACTAAAGCTTCATCAGTGATTTTAGGTTCTAATTAGGAAAGAAATAATAGATCCTCTACTTCATTCATTATAGAAATTATAATCCTTATAGGTTGATTTACATCACCAATGATACTATCACTGAGATGATTCTTAAGAAAAAACTGATTTGGGGTTTTTTAAAACCTGTTCATAAACATATGGTAAAAAATATTTTGGGGAAAATAATTTAGGAAAATTTTATTGAGTATTTTCCTAATTAGAATAATCTTCCATCAAAGGTTGATAATCAGTTTTTGAAAACACATCTGAATATGTAGGTTGGGGTTGTTTAAAAACAAAGGGATCAGTTTCATCAAATTTAACATGTACTGTTTCTTCAACAGTACAATAATTTTTGTTAAAAAATATATAAGACTTATAAGTAATGGAATAGCCTAAGAAAATTCCTTCATTGGATTTGGGTGAGAATTTATGTAAGTTATCTTTAGTATTCAAGATGAATAATTTGCATCCAAATACTTTTAAGTAAGAAACTTTAGGTTTTTGACCAGTCCATAACTCATAAGGTGTTTTATTAAGAAAATTTCTAATTAAAACGCGATTTATAGTATAACAAGCAATACTAACAGATTCATCCCAAAAGTTTTTATAAATATAGTATTAACTCAACATGGTTCTTGTTATCTTTTGAAGATTACAATTTCTTCTTTCAACAACACTATTTTGTTGAAGAGTTCTTGAAGCTGAGAAGTTATGAGTAATGCCTTTCTTACTACAAAAGGTTTCAAAATCTGAATTTTAAAATTCTCTCCCATGATCACTATGAATAGTTATCAATGGAAGGTTTTTATCATTTTTAACTTTGGCTATAAAAGATTTAAAATAAGAAAAGGCTTCAGATTTCTTTGCTAGAAAATAGACCCATGTAAATCTGGTGTAATCATCAACTAAAACAAATACATAGTATTTTTCTCCAATACTTCTAGTTTTTTTGGATCGAAAAGATCCATATTCACAAGCTATAATACATAAGAAGTTAATAATTCACTTGACTTATGTTTCTTTCTATATTAACAAGGATCACATACTTTTAAAGAATCAAATCTAAGATCCAGTAGATTCTTAATAAGTCTTTTATTTGAGAGTTTTCTTAGGTTCTTAATATTACAATGTCCTAGTCTTATATTCCATAACCAAGATTTATCTTCAATTTCACTAAGTCAAGGTAAGTCTTGTATCCTAAGGGCTTCTAAGTTAAGTGTATAAACATTATCATGCCTATGAGAAGAGAGAATAAACTCTTGCTTGGAATTGTGTACTAGGTATTTATCATTACTAAAATTTACAAGGAAACCTTCATTACATAATTGTCTTATACTTATAAGGTTGTGCTTAAGACCTTTAACAAATAAAACATTTGAAATTAAATCTTTTCCAAAAAGAACAATATTACCTATAACAAAAATTTCTCTTTGATCATTGTCTTTGAAAGTTACTTTTCCACCTTTCATCTTAATAATATTTTCAAATATGTTTTTGTTACCAGTCATGTGCTGGGAACATCCACTATCCATGTACCATGTATTTTTTTTGACACTGCCTTTGTTTTCTTAAAAATAAAATAGTTAAAATTTTGTAATCCAAACTTTCTTGGATATGAAAATGTTAGAAAATAAAATCTTAGGTATCCATATTTCATTATAAAAATGGGATTTATGAAAACCTAAGGATTGGGTTTTATTAAAAGAATAATTTTTCTCCCAATGTCCACCATATTAACACTTAGTTCAAAAATAAGCACTTTGGGGTACAAAATAGTTATGACTAAAAACTGGTTTTGAATGAGAATAATCAAATCCAAAACTATTCCTTAGAGAATGAATTTGTGAATAAATTTTATCAAAACCTTCCTTTCCATGAGTAAAGTTTGAATAAAGTTTATTTAAGTAAAATATTTAAAATTTTATTCTGATGACTAAATTCTTATCCTCATAGTCATTAGTCTTATAATTTGAGTTTGTCTCTAATTTTTTTTCTTGGAAATAACTTTTTCAAGATCCTTAGAAAGTTTATCCTTTTCAGAATTTACTTCCTTAAGGTTTTTGGAAAAATTTTCAAAATCAAGGGTTTTCTGATCAAGATCTTTTGAAATATCTGATACTTTTTTTAAATAGAGATTCTAGAATTTGCCTTATCAAGTTTCTTATTAATCTTACTATTTTCATTCTCAAGTAACTTAGAAAACCTAGATACTTATTCAAAATAAGGTAAAATATTATCTTATGATGAAGAAGATTATTCATCCAAATATTTATAATATTATTCATTATGATAATTAGAACTTAAAGAAATATTGGTTAAAGATTCAATATTGTTTACCTTATCCATGAGACATTGATTTTCAGTAATAATTATAGCTATAAGACCAATATTTTTCTATTTAGAAGATTCAATATCCAAAGATTCATTAGAAGAGTCACCACCACCGATACTCCAAGTGTCATTAGATTTCAGTACTTTCTTAGACTTTGACTTGCAATACTTCTTCTTATTCCTTTATGAATACCTATCCTTTCTTTATTTCCTTTTGATCATAGGATAATATGGGTTGATATGACCTTCCATCTTGCATTTATAATAAGTCACTTTTGAATCTTTTTTATATTTTCTATATTTCTTCTTGTATCTATATTTGAAATCCTTCTTTCCTATATTCTTTTCTATTCTTCAAGAAAGATTGGAAAGTTCATTCTTAGAATTATCACTATCACATGATTCAGATATAACATTATCTTTCTTGGATTTTTATCTAGTAACTCTTTCAAGAGTCTTATATTTCATATGATTTGATGTAGTAGTGAAATAAATACTTCCATTACCATTCTTTTTCTTATTTATATATGCATCTCTGTTCATTCTAGTTTCATACTGTATAAGAGTATTGAATAACTCATCAAGAGTGATGTTTGAAACTTACCTATTCTCATCAATCATTGTTCTTTTGGATTCCCACTCATTGGGAATAATATATATTATATTATCCACAAGAATCTCATCATCAAGTCCTTTCTCACCCATAGACTGAAGACTACTGACAATAGTCATAAACCTCTGTTGAACTTTACATGTAGGTTCACCATAAGGAAATATAAAACCATGGTATTCATCTCTAAGCACATCTATTCTTATTTCAATAACCTTGGATGTGCCAAAATGTGTAACTTCTAATTTATTTAAAATGCTATTAGCAGTTTCACATGATAAAATTTGGATATAGATGTTCCTGGTCATAGAACATAATAAAGTTCTACATACCTTAAAGTTAAGATGATACTATTGTTTTTCTTGATTGCTGAATTGTCTGATTTCCTTGTCTGAAATCTTGTAATTACTAGTTTAAATAAAAAAATTATCCACACTAGTATTGATAATAAAATTCTTCATCTTATCTCTCCAGTATTCATAGTCATTTCTATCAAAGATTGGGGGTCTGGTAGGATTTAAGTTCTCTATTGATCCAATGTTCATTCATGTCATTCTATAAGAAAATAAAAAATATATTTTCCACAAAATAGGTTAGTATCAAAAGTTTATAAACAAAGAGTTTATAAGGAAAATCTTTAAGAAAAAACTTGAACAAGAAAAGTTAAGTAAGAAAATTTTGAGCAAGAAAACTTATATGTAAGTATAAGTATTTCATAGAACTGCTCTGATACCAATTTTAAGATCAAAATGTATATGTAGATTTCTCAATTACAATAGGGGGGGGTGAATTATAGGTTAAAAAACTTTCATTTTTATCCTTAAGAAAATCTATGTTTAACAAAGTTAAACAAGATGAATTCACAATCCATCTTTAGTTCTTAATAAAGAAACTAACTTTCTTAGGATCCGATAATATGGATTCGATAAAGAAACTTAAACAAGTTTACTTAAGGAAAGATTCTACCTTAAAGTGTATAGAATCTAATAGATCAAAGTTTGTATAAGTACAAGAAAGTGTAAGAAAGTTACACTTTCTAACTTTAATAAAATGCAGCGGAAATAAAACTTGTAACAACAACAAGTAAACAAGTATAAGAAATCTTTTAACTCAAAGAGAAGGGTATCCAACAACCATGGATAAAGGCTCATTTATTTATACTTTCAATAAATTCTGTCATATACACACCAGGGTAAGCCCTCAATATGAAGATCTGTATCTATCTTTCTATCCCCGCAAGCCCTTGATTAAGTAGGTAATTGTCACCTTTGTTTTCCTATCCCCCGAAGCCCTCAATTGATAACAAAAAAAATTGGATTCACACAAGAATAATTTAATAAATGTTGTAATCTTGAACAAGTTGTTCATAGTATTCACACAAGGCATATTTGAGGAGATCTCTCACAGAGTATCACTTCATTCCAGAGTTTAACCACTCTCGACAAAAACTCCACACCTCTAATGATTTCAAATGACTGGGTATTTATAGGAAAAATATCCAATGATCGAATTATAATCCAATGATCATATTTTTCTTTAAATTTCAGAGGGACCTGTACACATGGAACTCGGGAAAAAATTAAGTTAAAACATATTGGATGACATCATTTTATATAACTAACTATGAGAAACATTACTATGCTTAAGAAACATTATAACATTTAGGATATGATAAAATGAAACTATGCATTAAGAAAATATGATAACTATAACAAAATAATTTAATCAGATTCTTAAGATAGTTTAATTCAGAGTCTAAAAATATTGACAATCAGATTCTAAGAAAATTTATAATCAGATTTTAATTTATATGAAAATCAGAGTATGATATTTAAGAGGATAAGATTCTAATTTCTGAGAGAATCAGAGTCTGATTTTTGAGAGAACTGAAGTCTGATTTTTGAGAGAATCAGAGTCTCATTTCTGATAAAATCAGAGTCTGATTTCTGAGAGAATCAGAGTATGATTTCTAATGAAATCAGATTCACAATTCTAGAGAAATTGTATTATGAATTCTAGAGAAATCAGATTCTAAATTCTAGGGAAATCATGTTTTTAATTTTATAGAAATCATATTATCAGGAAATATAAGGTTAAAAGTTAGATAAGAATATATTTTTTTTACTTAAGGAAGATATGATTAGGTTTGGTTAGGAAAACATTAGGTAAGGCGTTGGAAACCATAAGTAAATTCAAAACCATTCTTAGAGAAAACAAATTTTCCTTAAGAAAATGTTTCTTAGAGAAAGAGAATTTTCCTTAAGAAAATGTGTTTGTGATTTAAAAAACATAAAGGAATTTAAAATTCATAAGGAAACTTATTTACTCAACAATGTTTTTGAATAATGACCTCTTTGACTATAGTCAACCTACCTAAGTCAATTTTGACACACAAGTCGAATATGATCAAAACATTTGAAGTAAACTTAATCGATTAAGTAACTGCACATAACATGATAATAAGTGAAATAAAAGTAAGTATAAACTTGAAAATGATTCTCAAGAAAGTAAATATTTAACATAAGTCCATTATCCATAAATATATAGATACATTTGACAAGTCAGACTCAAGTTTTTTCGCCTCACTTTTATTTCTATGAGATATATGTCATATTAAACACTTATTTTTATTGTGTGGTGTATATAATTACAATGAATGTATTTTATGATTATAATACTTAAATTTATTGGTATTTACATATCCATTAGAGGATATCTATTTCATTGGGTTTACAGTTTCAGTGTTACCAAAGCAGTAAGATATTTTTGTCCCAATTTGCCTTATTCGAAATGTATGTTATGTTATACACCTATATTATTTTTTAGGTGTATATAATTCCCCTTTTACATGTTATATCATGAAAATACTTATTTTTTTTGATATTATAAGTTTCATTTAATTTTATTCTCTCACATAGATTACTATTAAAAGTTACAAAAGTGGTAAGAGTATTTTGTTACAATCTCATCATTTATTGGGATTGTATATGATTAAGTATATAATATTGAAATATTATAATTATCATGAATTATATTCTCATATATTTTTTCAAGATATTTTAAATTAATTTTATTATTTTTATGCTCTTTGGTACTTAATTTTTTTGAGAAAGTGTTTTTAAGAAAATATGACATCATTTCTCTCTTCGGTCGGAAATCTATTTTCTTCTAAAACCATGTTTTCTAAAAATATTTTAAAAAGTGTTTTTAAAAATATAAAGGATATTTTACTCAATAAACTTTTTAAATTATTTTTTATAATATTCCTCTATATGTTTCCAATGTTATTTTCAAAGAAAATTATTTTCAATATGTTTTAAAAGGTGATTTTCATAATGAAAAGGTTATTTTACTCAAAAATGTTTTAAATGATATTTAATGGTATTTCTATTCATAAACAATAACAACCATTTTATTCTTACTTCCATGGGTATATGTTTTATTGATACCATCCTTCTTCTTTCTATGTATGGATTAAGATTGTTTCAAAGAGATTATTATGGAACTCATTTCATTTCCATGGGTTAATCATGTTTGAAAGATATTTTTAGAGAACCCATTTCTTTTCCACGCGTTAATCATGTTTCAAATAGTATTTTTATCTGAAAGTTTTTTATATGAGTTTAAAAGAGTTTTTTATAGGAATTAATGATGTAATTTTTTTATTCATGATATAGTACTTGAGTATTATATGAAACGAGTGAGGCCGATACAGCTTATACGAAGGGTTGAGCCCCATTATAGCTCATGGGTGAACTCGATATAGCATAAATGAATGGTTGAACCCCATTATAGCTCATTAAAAATGGGTAATCTTGATATAGATTATACAAAGTGTTGAGCCCTATTATATCTCATAAGTGATCCCTATATAGATTATACTAAGGGTGAGTCCCATTATAGTGCTTTAATTCATTGGGTAATGATTATGTTCTCTAGATAATTATATTGGAAGTTATATATGTGGTTATTCCAAATTTTAAGGGTTATATAAGGGTTCTATGAGTTGATGTTCTAAGTCACCAATATGTTTTATTCATGCTTGATATGGGTTTACAATGTTTCATTTGATCAAGATTGATATCACATGTTTCATGTTTATTGATTATTATGACTATTTACTTTATTAAAGCCTTATTCCATGTTTTCATGTTTTATGATCCATATATTGATAGGTATGGATATTCTTATGTTATACTCATGAACTTTGATTATGTCATCATACCCTTATGCTCTTATTATGCTCACTGATGACATTCATTTGTTAATTTTTACATTTTCCCAAGGATGAACATTTGAGCTCATCCTTCTTATGTTTTATTTTTCCAAGGTTATAAAGAAAGAGGTTGAACGAGTTATGTCTATAAGGGATTTCCTATGTATGGTGACGATGTCTTAATGTGAAAAATAAAAACTGGGTTATGTGGGAGAAACACTCTTTTAAAGTTTGAATTGTTTATGTAGGAGTTTTTCATAATTATATAAAACTTTAACCTAAAAGTTCCTAGAGGATGTAAGTGGTCCAATTATTCCTTTTGATTTTGTAAGGTTTGGATTAAAAAATAGGGTCACAATTATTGGTATCAAATCGAAAAATGTAAAGTTTATAATTTCAGCACTAAATCTCGGGGTGTGAGTTTGGGGCTATTATAGTTAGTATCAAAGGCCATTTTAGATAAATTTGGAGATTAGGATGTTTTCATGTGATGTTATCTTAACATTTATGGATACCATCATAGGTCTATAATATTAAGGTTGATCATAAGTTCAAATTCTTAAGACACCTTATTTGAGGGTTTTAAATAGTAAAAAAATTTGAGCTTATTAATGAAATTTTTGGAGATGTTTTTTTGGTTGAGGTATTTGTAACCCCTAAAATCAACATGAAGTGTTATTTAAGGAGGAATTTTTTTTCATGTTTAAATAAAAAAAAGACAACTTGTATGTTGGGTGACAACCTATCGCATCTGGAAAGGAGGTGGTTCTTAAACCCATGACCAAAGGATGATAAGGGTTTTACACCTACCACTGGCCTACACGATGTCCTGATTAGTATGAAATTTTTAAACGTAAAGATTAAGTTTTTTTTTTTAAAAACATATGAGGTTTTATTTGAGGAATAATGGTTGATTTATCTTGGAAGAATATATGAACAAGTCCTTCTAGTCTTTGGGTTTCAAACTTAGTTAAGAAATTTTTTATGAATTTTAAGGATATTTATTTATGGAATGATTTGGTTTGAACTTTGTTTATTACTATTGAAATTTGGAGATTAATGTATGGAGGTTTGTTTTTTTGGAAATTATCTTACTATGTGATAAACATTTTGTTTTTTATTAATTTATAAATATAGGAGGACTACCTTGTTATGCTTTTAGTGGTTATGTGGTCCTTTAAAAGTCTATTTTTGTGCTTTTGGCATGAAAAATTCATCTTGAATACTCATCATTTAGAGAAAAATATGAGATTCTGGTGGAAATTGGTTAAATGATGAAATTATACTTGGAAATTAAGTATATTTCACTATATTTTTATTCTAGATGGTGAATTAATTCCTCAACTCAAGAAAAAATATCTTGAAACAAAAAATTCATCTTAATACCTTCATTTATGATGAAACAACGGTCTTTTTAATCATCACAGATTTATGATTTTGAGGCCCTTAAATTTCCATATATCATTAAATTTCTTATGATCAATGACCTCAATCACTCTCTATAATTATTTATGCTTCTCGTTCATTCCCACATATGTTCTCCTATTTGGAAACCTAGTTATGTGTTATTCTATATAACCTTTGTAATTCTATTTTCTCTCTTATTTAGAGGATGTTTAATAAACCATTTTTATGATGTAGGTTTATAAAAAACTTATTTTAAAATTTCCATCCTTTGATTACTAATATAAAGTTGAAATTTTTAGGATGTAATTTATTAAAGGGGGGAGGATGTAACACCTCGATATTTAAAAGAAGAAAATTATGTTCGATAACGTATGTGACATGAAACACTAAGCTTAGAAGATAATATAACCTCACGACTTCATGATATATTTATTTAAATATATTTAATATCTTTAATTACATGAAACACTAAGGTTATCTTGTGTTACACACAACAATGAGTTTCTTCGAAAGCTTGTGTCACATGTAAGACCGAGTTTTGTTGGACAACAATATAATATTAATATTATTATTTAATATAATAGTTATAACATAGCCATTAAATTTTTGGGCGAGAATACGATTAAATAACTTATGAAAATATATAGTTTACAAACATTTATTATCTAACTATTTATTATAAATAAAATGAGAACCATTTAAAGGAAAAGAAATGTTTTTCGAAAAACTGTTTTTTTCCTAAAAGACGGCTTAATCATGCTTGGCACACATAATTTAAAATTATTTTTTAACAATTTTATAAAATTTATATTAAAAAATAAACATAATTTTTGAAAATAGAATACCAAAATTATCTTAGGGTGAATTTTTAAGATTTCTCTGAAAAGTTTTATTTTTTAATGAATAGTGAAAATAGTGAATTTTAATTGAAAAATGTATTTTCATTTAAATAATTTATAATGTTAAATTATATTTTAAATTTATTTTAAAGTAAAATTAAATAAATTTTATATAAATTAATAAAATTTAGGTCATTATAATATTTTTTATATTGAATTTTGATATAAAAACATTGTAAACTTTTGAACATTTTCACTTTAAAAAACCTGCTTTCACATCTTATCCACGCGATTAATTTATATTAAAATTTCCCACATATAATAGTTAAATTTGAAAAAAGGATTCCATATTTGGAATCATTATAATTTATATTATATAATAAGTTCAACTTAATTTTTTACCAAAATAATTAGTGTAAACAAGTAAAATTAATTACCGCGATTAAGGTAAAAACTGATTTACCGTGGGGTTAAACTAAAAATATAAGAGTGAAAATGACATAAAATATTATATTAATTTTATTATATAAGTTTATTTCGACATTGGGAATAAAATTCTCAAATATATGACAATTTATTTCTGCTTTCCTTGGAAAATGACCTATATAATAAGTTAAGTAATGAAAAAGACAAAAAAGGAACCTTCCTTACTTTTAATATCTATAAATATTTGGGATAGGGATAAAGAAAACCTATATTTGGTTCTAAATACATATTTAAAATATAAATGATTATTTTTTATCATGGTAATTTATTTTTAATTTTTAGAGTTAAAATAATTACCTTAAATGCTTATGCGATGTCGATGTAGTAATTATTTAATTAAAAGTAAAATAAAATAAATGATATTAAAAATGTTAAAAGTAAAATAATTTGAATGAATAATTATATTAAATGAAAATTTTGAGATTAATATAACATGAAAGGGAATTTTTTATTGATTATATTGGAATTTACTTGCTATATTGATGTTATTAAGATCAAAGTAAGTGAATAGTGTTAGAATTAACATTAATGATATTTTATAATAAATAATGTTTTATTAAATGATTTAAAATTACTAAAAATCATATATTCTAAAAATTGTTTTTTAAATTTTAATAAATATCAAATATCATATATTAATTTACCAATTTTTCTTTTATAATGAATATATTTACCCCTAAGTTGTAAAAACTTTGTTAGCACGGTTAAGGTTAAAACGACGTTTTTGCACGATGCATGCGATTGTGTTAAAAATTAATTTTCAACACACATGAGATTTTTATTTTATAATTTGGATTTAATATTTTTTTACCAGTGGGTACAAATTATTTAATATTATTATTTTTATTTCTGGTCTTAAATAATGAATTACATATATAAAAAGACTAGTTACCACAGTAAAAACTAAATTGGTAAAAGTAAACTTAGAAGTTAAGGAACAAAATGTTTAATTTTTTTTTGTTTTTTAAGTGTGTATAGACCATAATTTCACTCAACTTAATTATTTTTCAATTTTGGGGGGACATTATCTAGGATATACCTCCCAATAGTGAATACTTTTAAGTATTTACAAGAATGCCACTCATCCATTATAAAAGGGAATTCACTCCCCTCACTTCTTCACACATATCAAGACATTTGGATCGACCAAAACCTGCCAAAATCACTTTTAAAATTTACTACCGTCATCCTATAAGCCTTATTTTTGGATTAAATCTATCCTAGTAAGACTTTAGTTCAAACCTAAGGATAATACTTGAAGAAGAGGTAAGGTTCTTCAATGAGCATCTTTATTTTATCTCCTTCTCCAAATTATTCAATTATTCTTATACCATGATGATATAATAACCTAATTATATTACATATAATAATATATTTTTATGTTAATGTTATGAACTAAAACCACACACACTTCCATCAAACTGGTTATGAAATCATCATTCGTGTGTACGATGGACTATTGCCTTGCGAAACGATGTTATTCATTTTTCCATTACCACATCTCACAGTTGGGTATGATGATGGATATAAAGTTTATATATGATATTTATAATATAATTATACCTATGTAGTAATTTTATCATATATACCATTTTATATTCTATACCATAGTGGATATGATAACATCGCTCGTGTGTACGACAGACTTCCGCCTCGCGAAACGATGTAATTCATTTTTCACTAATTCATTACATAAAAAGAAAAAAGGGTAAATATAATGAATATATGTGATATAAATGAAATAATTATGATATTAATTACATATTTATCATTATTTAAATATAATATATCATTTTTTATTACCTTTTCACTCACTGAAAAAGTGATAACGTCATTCATGGACGTGTGGACTACCGCCTCCTCAAATCAATGCGATTCTTTTTTTTCATCACCACATCATAATAATGATATATATAAGTATATATAATTAAATATTATGTTATTTATGATATAATTATAATTCTTTAAATATAAAATATTTCTTACCTCCTTTCAATAATGAACATTGAAAAATGGAAATGTTACCCATGCGTACGTACGACCTGCCGTCTCCACGATCGTAACATAGCCCATTTTTCATAAACATATTTCATGAATGATTTAAAAGTATAATTTATGTATAAATATGATAATTATTTAATTATTATTAATATTTATATGTTTAAATAATGATATCTTTTACCATAATCAACCTACCTAACTCCTTTTTGACACACAAGCTGAATATGGTCAAAACATATGATATAAACTTAATTGATTAAGTAATTGTATATAAAATGATAATAAGTGAACTAAAAGTAATAATAAACCTGAAAATTTTTATCAATAAAGTAAATAATTAATATCAGTTTATTATTTAGGAATATATAGACACACATGATAAGTCAGACTCAAGGTAAGAGTTTTTTTCATCTCACTTTTAAATCTGTGAGATATATGCCATATTAACCACTTATTTTTGTTATGTGGTGTATATAATAACCATGAATGTATTTTATGATTATAATACTTAAATTTATTGATATTTAGATATCCATTTTAGGATCTCTTTTTCATAGGGTTTACGGTTTCAATATTACCAAAGCGGTAATAAATTTTTGTCTCAATTTGCCTTCTTCGAGACGTATGTTATGTTATACACCTATATTATTTTATGAGGTGTATATACTACCAATTTAACATGTTAAATCATGAAAATACTTATTTTATTAATATTATATGTTTTATTTAATGTTATTATTTGATGGGTATTATGATTCAAAGTTATAAAATTGGTAATAGTCTTTTGTTAGAATCTCATCATTTATTGGGATTATGTATGATTAAGTCTCCAATGTTAAAATCTTATAATTACAATGAATTATATTAAACTATATTTATTCATTATATTTTCAATTAATTGTACCATTTTTACACTCTTTGGTACTTAAAATATTTGAGAAATTATTTTTAAGAAAATTCAGCTTCATTTCTCTCTTCGGTCAAAAACCTATTTTCTTCCAAAACCATGTTTTCCAAAAATGTTTCAAAAAGTTTTTTTTCAAAATATAAAGGATATTTTCCTAAATAAACTTTTTAAATGATTTTTTTAAAAGATTTATTTATATGTTTCTAAGGTTATTTTCAAAGAAAAGTTTTTTCAAAATGGTTTATAAAGTGATTTTCAAAGAAAAGTATTTTCAAAATGTTTTATGTTTCAAAACGTGATTTTCAAAATGAAAAGGTTATTTTCCTAAAAAATGTTTTAAATGATATTTAATATTATTTATATTCATTTACTACAACAACCCTTGTATTCTTACTCCAATGGTTATATGTTGTATTGATATAATCCTTCTTATTTCTCTAAATAGCTTAAGATTGTTTCAAAGAGATTGTTATGGAACCTATTTATTTTCCATGGGTTAATCACATTTAAAAGAGATTTTTATGAAACCTATTTATTTTCCATAGGTTAATCATATTTAAAATAGTATTTTTATCTGAAATTATTTGTCATATGGGTTTAAAAGAGTTTTTTATAGGGCTTAATGATGAAAATGTTTTATTCACTTGAGCATTATATGAAATGGGTGAGCCTGATTCATCTTATACCAAGGTTTGAGCCCCATTATAGCTCACAAGTGAGTCTAATATAGCTTATATGAAGGGTTGGTCCCCATTGTAGCTTATAAAAAATGGATGAGCCTGATATAACTTACACGAAGGGTTGATACCCATTAAAGCTCACGGGTGATCCTGATATAGATTATACAAAGGGTGAGCCCCATTATAGTTCTCTAATGGATTGGGTAATGATTATGTTTTCTAGATAATTATATTGGAATTATGTTTTATAGTTATTATAATTTTTAAGGGTTATACGAGATGATGTTCCTAGACACCAATATGTTTTTATCAATTCTTGATATGGGTTTATGATATTTCATTTGATCAAGATCAATATCACATGTCTCATGATTATTTATTCTTATGACTATTTCTTTTATTAAAGCCTTATGCCATATCTTCATATATGGTGATCTAGGTATTGATGATTATAAATATTCTTATGTTATACACATGCACTTTGATTATGTCATCATATAATTTTTCTCTTATTATGATCACTGATGAGATTAATTTTTTAATTATTACATTTTTACTTACCAAAAATTTGATTTCACCCTTATTATGTTTTCTTTTCCCCATGTTATAAAGAATGAGGTTGAATGAGTTATGTCTAGAAGAGATTTTATATGGATGATGATGATGTATTAATGTGAAAATAAAAGTTGGGTTAAGTGGGAGGAATTCTCTTTTAAAATCATGTTAATTTTTTTGTAGGAGTTTTTACTAATTATATAAAACTTTAAACCAAAAAGGTCCTTGAGGATGTAACTGATCCAATTTTTCCTTTTGATGTTGTAAGGTTTGGATGGAAAAAATTATATCACAATTATCGGCATTAAATACATAAATGTAAAGTTTATGATTTAAGAATTGAATCTTAGAGTGTGGGTTCTGGGTTGTTATATTCGAGCTTGAATGAGTTCTTCACATTCTTGAGATTAATAGAGAAGAATTTCAATAGAGAGAGAGAAGTCTGTTGTGCACAAAAATTCTCTATTCTCGATTTCTAGCCACCCTACACAATAAACATAACTATCTATTTATAGATCCAGGGTTTAGATTAAAATATTATTTAATTTAATTTAGACCCCAAAATAATGTAATAATTTTTATTAAACCTTGTATCAAAATGATAATAATAATATTATTATTTTATGGTGCATGTGTTAACTTACACAATAACAAATATTATTTAACTAGTATGTAAATTAATATTTGTCACCAAATGTAGTCTTGGTTTGTTCTAACTCCTCAAAATTTACTGAATATCTAAATAAGCACTTTATTTATAAATAAACATTTTATCTAAAAACCCATGAAAAAATATTTATTAAATATTCAGTAAAATAAATAAATATATTTTATTCACAATATGATGAATAAATATATATTTAATTTATTTGATCGATAAAAATTGAATAAAATTATTTCTTGATCTTAAGAATAATATTTATTCCATTAATTAAATTCAAATAGAATCTAATCGAGATCAACAGAAACACTTAGTGTGTGACCCTATAGGTTTTTTTCTCATTAGTATTAGGTGGGATCGCATAAAGTCTAAGATTACTTTCTAGAAACAGATCAAGGTACCCAAGATAAAAAACTTAATATCACAACAATGACAACCACATACGAATTCTCATTTTGTAAAATAATCACTTTGTATTAATATCTCATCAAGCTAGTTGCACATCCATGTCATCAATCCATGTGCTCGATACGTCTTTCTTTGACTATCTGAAATAAATACATAATTATACCATGATTATGAAATTTAATGTGATGGTTCTATTCTAATCAAAGGGTTGAGATAAAAACTTTCATAAAGATAGAAGGGACAAATTCTTCCTTAACTTATTCATTAATAACATGTCACTCACGGCACACCCAATGTATCTAACTTCACCATGCATTTTCATCATCATGGTTTAAGAAATACATCCAAGTGTGTGAGTTGTAACATGATTTAATAATAATTTTAAAGTCCAAAGACCATTATACACACTCACAGATAAGAATATTCAATGATACCAAAACATGTGGAATTCCTACTGGTGGGTTTGTTCTCCTAATCCCCCATCTTAGAGATTACCAAGTGTGA